>JANZLQ010000086.1:37113082-37253114 GCA_026212715.1 Elanus axillaris | reverse complement strand
GGCCGCCGCTGCTCCGCGCGGCCGCGGTCTCGCGCGGCAGACGGGGGACAGCCGAAGCGGGGGGGGGGTGGGAGGGAAGCGGCGCCGGCCGTTGAGTTGCGCCGCGCATGCGCTTGCGGGCGGTGGGCGGTGCGGGTGGCGGAGCGGCGCGAGGAGCGATTTCCAATCGGTGAGGGGGCGGCGGGGGCAGGATGCTATCGGGGCCGGGGGAGCGGAGCGGAGCGGGGCAGCGCCACGGCAGCGAGCCGTAACCGGCCCGGTGGGAGCTACCCTTCCCCTCCGCCCTCTCCCCCGCCTGCCGCGGGGGTGGCGTAACGGCCGCCTCCGGCCTCGCGAGGGGTGCGGAGCGGGCCGGGGGGACGGCGAAGAAGCGCCGGCGGCGGCCCAGCCGTACACCTGCCCGCCTGACCTCGGAGCCGTCGACGGCGGCCCCCGCCTGCGGCCGGCGCTGCGGAGCGCCGTGACCCATCCGGGCGGCCGGCGGGCAGCCTGGGCCGTGGTCCCGGTCCCGCCCGAGCCCCGGCGGCGGGCGGTTAGACGCCCTGTTTTTGCTGACAGGGCAGCGCCGTGTTTTGGCAGCGGCCGCGGTCTTGTCTGACGGGTTTGGATGGGAGACGCGATGGGAGCGGCAGTACCCACCCGGCAGCCAGAACCAAAATTAACGTGCTCCATCCACTGCAGCCGCAGAGGCAAAGCAGCGCGACGGGGTTGCTTGTACGTATTTCTCCTTCCCCAGGCAGCGACTGGGGGTTCTGACTTGATTTCTGATACTTAGGAGGCGGTCAGAAGGCTTTGATGCAGTTTTCATTGGCTTGGTAGAGCTTATGTTATAAAGGAAGATAAAAATCGCTTCATGCTTCGGTTAATTCGCTGAAAACAGTCATTTTTAGTAGGACTAGGTACGAAGTCTAGCTGTTGCTTGAAGTTCTGTAAAAACTCGGATGTATTTTCGTACATACTGCACGGTATGGGAAGAAACTTTAAAGATTAGGTTAATCGCATTGAACAATGCTTCCAATACCAAAAAGAAGCACAGACACGTTGTCGCCTTGATAGGTGAACAATTTTAGTGGGTATGCTCAAGCCCTGTTACTCTGCTTTTCCTGAAAGATGTCCATTGACTAAAACGTAGAGAAAGTGTAGTTCTCATAATAGCAAAAATGCCTTAGATTACTGCATTCCTTCCAGCGCTTGTTGTATTTTTCCCCTTTAGACATGTAGAACTCATTGTTCAGACGCGAGAATTTTTGTTTCATTTCAGGGGTTTGTTTACATTACATAGAAAATAATGGCGTATGTAAGATAAGTCAGCTTTACTGATTCCATCCTTTTAAAAATGTATATTCAGCGTGAAAATATTGTCTTTCTTACCAAAGAAAGAGCAGCAATGCTACAAACCATTTTATTTTTTTTTTAAGTATAAGTTCTCAGTCCATCAATAGCATGCCCAAAGCACATTGCAGTATGGCTGTGATGAAACAATACAGTTTCTATTTAGTAACAAGATTGTGTTTGCTCGTTTCTTGTTTTAAAATTATGGCAAGCTAAAACACAACCTTATACACTTAACAAAATTGCCATCCTTTTATTTATCATAGATCAGTCTGAAAGATGATGCAGTTTTGTAGTCCTTTATTTGCTGGTTTTTAACCAGTGAGTGAGGGCTCTTTTTAACCCTGAGAAAACTTGCTGCTGAAGCTTCAATTTGGCTAAGGGCATCTGTCAGCCATCAGGCTCTCATCTTAAAATGAGGTGAACTTAGATAATGTTAAAATAATTGTTCTGGACTGCTGATTCTCACAGTAAAAATAGCATATGGAGACTTTTTTTCAGCAGATTTGGTGCAGCTGTTGCCATACTGCTTCATTATTGCTTCCTGCACATAAAGTGCTTCCAGTGCTTGAATATGAGCAGGCAGTACAAGGTAAGAAATACCAGCACAAGACGTTGTGCAGTATATCAGTTGTCTTACCTACTAATAGGAACAATATAGCTTATCCTGAGCTATTTTGCACTTATTTACTGGAGAATAAGATGCCGCACACCAGCAAATATTGAGGAATCACTCACCAGTGCAATGCAAAATTCAAGCTCTAGTTTGCTTTGTGTTAATCTGAATTATTTTCTCCATCTGAACAGTACAGAAATCAAGGCAAAGCTATGTGGTGAAGCTGCCCATGCAGTTAGGCATAAATCACTTCAGAAAAATTCTGATCCTTGATTTTTCCGTAAATACTTCAAGATTTGAATTTAAATTATTGGAAAAATGCCCTTGGAAAAGCTGGATGCTTTAACAAAATGTAGGTAACTTACCATTAGTTTTAAATAAGCAAATCAGCATGAAGTATACAGTAAAAACAAGCAAGCTACCTAAAAGCCCTTCTCAGCCCACCTTATGTTCTTCTCTCTGCCTTTACCTTACCAGACTTCCATGTCCCAGGAAGGGGTGTTTTAGGAGTGCCTGGGAGATGAAAGTTGAATTAGTTCTGGTTAAAGAGCTGTGAGAAGGTATAGCTCCCATCAAGACTGGTGTGTCTACAGCCTGATATACAGAGGCACTAGAAGTACTCTGGCACTGTATTGAACTTTGCAGCTTTCCCATGGAGGAAGAAATGGGAGGGGACGGACAGGGCTGGGTAAACTGGTCCTGTGGGTAAGGGGGAGAGGTTGTGTGTTATTGTTGTTGGGGGGAGGGGGAAGAGGGAGGTTGGTTGGTTTGTTTCGAGGTAACCAGATGCTGTGGTCATGCAGGGTTCTTTAGGTAACTACCCAACACCTTAACTTCTCTCTGGTCACAAGCAGAAGTCCTGTCTTTAATGCCTGTTTTTTCATCTAGGTAGCCCTTCTTGTATCGTGTAACCTGCAGTATTCTCCAGCAGCTCCTCTTTTAAGGTGAAGTTTTATTGCATTAATCTAATCTTGAAGTAAGAAAAAATTATGATAATGCCAGCAGCAGCCTCAGTGTATTACAGTAAAGGCCTGCAATGATCATAAAAAGCAAATTCAATTACTGCTATAATGTTCATAGCTGATAGTACCTTGGGAAATAGCAGAGCTGATGGCTACTGGGAAACATACTCTTTTAGGTAAAGTGTTGGCTGTTACATCTCTGTTCCCCAAATCATAGGTATATACAGTTGGATGTTATCAGCCTTCTGCAACCCTGTCTGTAACAGGAAGGTAACAATGTGCTATACTACTCTTCTTTAGGGAAAGAAGCCATTCTTCACTTACCCATTACAGTCACTCGAGGAAAAAAATACTCTGTGTGTGATTCAGTATTGAATCGTTCATGGCACGCAAGATTGTAGCTTCTGTAACTGTAATGCAGCAGTCAGATGTAGCCACTAACAGATGGACATCTGAAATTCATTCATCTCTGCAAGGTGATTAACACACAAATGGAATAAGATCTGCAGCCAGATTAAAAATCTCAAGAACCAAATATACTGAAATTGTGATGTGTCTGACGACAAAAACATACTTCCTTTGACATTAAGCCAAACCGACAGGTAACTTTTCAAGCAGAATCCATAGTAGTGCATCATTCAAAGTAATAAGCAGATGGCATAGTGTTTGTAGTCTAAAAAGGGATGTTTCTGAGTGCTCTGTCTAATCTTGGAATAGCTAATGCCTAAATTTGTCCACCACTGATGCTAAGTAATGGCTGAAAAAGTGGAAGATACAAGTTGTAAGGACACCTTAATCTGGAAGGGTTCAGATTTGTATCTTTTATACTGAGGGTACTTCAAGCTGCACAACAACTGTGAAGAAGGGTATAGTAATCCACAGTATGGCTCCTGTTAGAACTGACATTCCTCAGATTGGAATAAAGGAGCCAGAGGAAGAGAGACCCTTGTGATTCACCCACTTACACTAAAGTAGGAAGAGCTGCATTCTCACTGTCCCTGTGGTTGTGTATTAATTATGCAGTCATTAAATTGGAGGGGGAAGAAAATGCTAAGTCAAACAAAAAGGTATTTTCCATCTTTGACCTAAGTCTTGTACCTGGCAGTTTTCTTGGTGAGGTATGTATTCCATATACCTTAAGTTACTGTCATAGGATACTGTTGCACAGATGGGATGGAGGGGCCTGAATTCTGCTTCATAAAATTTTAAGCATTTTGTTTAACTCTCAGTAGTTAGGAAAGGCATGGGTATCTCTGTGTTAGGATTCACCTTATCTAACTACCAAATACTCATGGTTATGCACGGAAAAGATGTAAATCAACATATAGTAGAATATATTACATCAATATTCAAGATTGTCATAGATTTTTAATCGCCTAGTAGATTGTATTTTTTAAGTAGATAATTTCCATGGGTATGTCATGTCTATACATGCTGTTTCTTTATGTACTATTATGTGGGCTTTGCTCCAGAACAGAGAGCATTCTAGCAACAAGAAAAGGCGTGTCTGTCTAGAGAGGGTGGTAGTTCTGCTAGGCTCCCGAGAAATCTCTGTGCATTAAAAACAAAGTTTAAATTGGTTTCATTTCATACTCTTCCATACGAGATGAAAATGAAGTCTCAAGTATGCCAGTTTTATTACAGTGTTGCTGAGAAAGTCAGAAAATGGTGGGAAGGAAGGAAGGAAAGAAAAGCAATCTGAGAAAGCATAGGAAAGAAAAAAAATTACCAGCGATTAGAGAAAACTAAACTGAGGTACTACATCGTAAACATAAAATTTTACCCACTTCATCATCTTGTTCATAACAGCACTTAATTTTAAAAGCTGGGGGGAATAAAACTAATTAATCACAGAACATATTTGAATCCTGTATTTCGAAGGTACATTTTACCTCCAAACTTGTAAACTTCCCTACTTCTTGTAGTTTATAACACTTGCATTGTTTTTGTGCATTTTACTGTTGGATCATGAGTAATCCATATTCTTTCTTGCTCACTAAAAGCAGCCAAATAATCTCTTGAAATATACCATGCATGTTTCCAGTGTTTCTAATCCTGTGCACAGTCCTATAGCTTCAGTTATCATGCTAGATACTACATTTCCCATCTGTACAGTCACAAAATTGCTACCTTAGCTATACAGCTCCAGGCTTGCATAGGGGAGAATTTCAAATGGCTTCTGGCCTGTCCCTTTCAGAGAACTCCTGTACAGAAACCTTATGTGAGCCAGCCTGTGCCATGTGCTGCAGAAGTGGGAGTAGCAGTGAGTGTGTATTACCGTAAATGCTGCCTAACTGTGGAGACACTGAACTGACCATTGCTACTAAATAGAGTATCTGTCATTGGACTCCAGCTAAACACACATTCTAGTTTAAAAGACTACAATATTAGGATATCTGGAAGTTAAGAATATTAAAAGATCTTAGCCATTACTTCAGACATACATTTTTTTCTTTTTTACCTTCTATCCCATTTGTACTAAATATCTAACCTTAAAACTATCCAGGATAAGATTCCACATTTTAATTGATGCAGTCATCTCAACTACAGTAGTGCCCTCAGCAGCTTTTTTTATTTGCTGCATGTAACTAAAAATACAATGTTGAAAGACATATTTCTGTGTAAGATATATAATCAGAAGTATTTTTACTTTTTACCATAGTGAGAAGTATTTTCACCTTCACTATAGGATTAAAAAAAAAAAAGAGACAAAGTTCATGTCAGGGACACTTGCAGATTTATTTTGGCAACCACAGTGGCAAACAGCTGACAGCTAAAGAAGCTGGTAGGTTCTGTTTTTCAGGTGCACCATACTATATCAGTTAATGTTGAGTACAAATGAAATGTTTTCATCCTTAACTTTGTGGACAGATTTAAATTAACCATTCTTCTCATTACTACTAAAACCAAGTACAGCTTGAAATGTAATTGATACATTAATTTAACTTTGAACATATCTGAAATATGAATGTATACTTATATTAACTTACACTGAGGGATTGCTAGGGGTGTGTTGCTTATGCTTCTTAATGTTCAGTACTTAAAGAGCAGCAGTTCTTGCCCAAGGAGCTTATATTTAACTGGACAGAAAACATCTAAACAAATTATAAGAAAACTTTGCATTTTTTAAAACCTTCTGGTAATGAGCAAGAAACATTTGTACTGGCTGAGCCTTCTAATAAAATGTAATTACTCACTCTGAAAAATCCAGAATCTTACTTTGACTAGAAATCTCCCCTCCCCGATAATTTATGTATTCCAAATCTTTATTAAATACAAATCCTTTTCAAAAAATGTATTTAATGGTGAAGGGAAGTATGTGGAGTTAAAAAGCTATGAGAAAAGAAAGGGATCAAGCAGTATGGATCTTAAAAACTTCTGGAGGTGAGAGAACTGATCAACAGTGTTCATCCAAAGCAAAGGACGTAGAGCAGTGCTACAGCAGTTGTTGATCACCCACACAAATACCATTGTGCTTCCTGGCTATAGTGTGTGCGGAAGCTTGCTCTCTGCTTTATCTGTTTATGGGTATCTGTGCCTTTTTCTCTGAAAGGAAACAGCAATGTTCAATCTCTTAATATTTTTTTATGGTCCTTTTTCACTTTAGAGTGCCTAAACTTTGTTTTGTTTGTAGATGACTTACTGTCTTGCATTTGCTCCTCCTACCCACAGTCTTTATGTTGAGTGTGGGAGGTCTTTCCTGGAATATAGCAGCCACATACGTTGTCATTATGATATGCCCCAGAGCCCATGTAACAGTTTTCTACTCTTCAGAAGCTATGAAACACTTTGTAGTAAAGTACTTCAAGTTACTTGGATGAAAGCCGTTATAAAAGTGCAGAGAATTATTGCTTAAGCATTTGGATGAGTTTAGGATTTCCTCATAGAAACAGGAAGCATCCCAAATCTCATGCCATCTTTGTTGGCATTTGTAGGCTGGTGCATCATAACTCCCTACTTGACTGTCACTGGAGCTTGAAGGACACATCATAACAATCAGTAAAACATGCCTCTTGGACTCAAAGCCAAAAGGTGAACGTTTCTGGATTGTTAGCTAATCTAGGAGATTTGAGTCATTTTAAGCTACAGTCACTTCATACAAGATCATATGATCTTATTTAGCTAACACTGTATCTGATTATTATTTAAAATTAGCTCATTGCTTGACTACAGTAATTCATTGTTAGAAGTTTATAAGCACAATAAAGGGTGGGATTCACTTGCCTTACAGTATTCCACTTCATTCTCCAGAAGGTCCCTTTTCTCATAGTTCCTGTATCACATCTGCCAGCTCTGTGTGGATGTCTCTTACAGGTTTGGGATGTCTGGAGCAGCCACTGCGAACTGTTGAACTGTCAGCTGAATCTCACTGTAAGCATGCAGAAATGTTTTTCTATTAACCACTTTTTCTCTCAGAGTAGACTGAACAACAGCTTGGGTTCAGGATTTTGACAAGGACTAAATTACTCTTTTGAAGGTAATGCGGTCATTCCCTAGCTTTGGCTTTCAGAAGTGTGTTAGTATTTTACATTCATTAAGTCATTGCTTTGGATAGACCACAGAGTAGAGGGGCAAGGGAGTAGGCTGAAAATTTCATGATGGTGTAGAAGCAAAATGGAGTAACCACCCAGATTTAGATAATGGTAAGATCAGTGCAGCTAAATTTGAAGTGTCTGGAAATTACACTTTACACTGTTGGCCATCTCTCATTCTCATAAATTTTTATTATTATTCTTAGTTTGAAATGTTCCATGTTTCGTGTCTGATTGTGACTGAAATACAGGGAATGGAAACCTATGCATTTCCTGTAGATTCAAATGAGTTTTGTACAGATTTAGTTCACAAGTCTGGATATTCATGTTCATTTAGAACATGAGAAGTTTCCGTGTACGTGTTACAATTTACAAGAAAACTTGCAGAAGTTTTTAAGGCCACTTTCTCTAATAGGCAGCTTTATATTATGGAATGTATTGTATCATTCATAAATAAAGAAGATCACTGAAATATTAACATTATCTCTTATGGTATTGTATTTGTTTAAAAATATATATTTGAAAGTTTCATGGACACTTTTCTTCACCTTTTAGGTATTTACATAACATGTCAGACTAAGAGAGGTTATTGCATTGATTACATACAGGTTTTTTGTTTTTACAGAAAAGGTGTGACAGTTGTCTCTGGTTTTAGCACACACATACCCCCTACACACCCCAAATACTGATAGGACTGAAGAACTGTTTCCCTATCAGCTTAAGGAGCAGAGAAATGCAAAAATAAGTTTCCCAGAGAGTGTACTCCGCTATCCAGTTTGCATAACAATACTGTTTTGTTAAGTATTAGCAAACAAATATTTAGTCTGGTCTGACAATATGCTCAAAAAACAACAGGTTGTGGCAGGAACTATAAAGAAAACACTACTTGAGGCAAGGCAGGAAAAAAAGTTACCTTGAATTTTTGTAATTCTGTTTTGATTAAAGAAGGTCAGCATGAAAACAGGTATTAAGTAATCCAAATTAGGCAGCCAGCCTTTTTCCCACCCTAGAAAGGTCTGGAAAGTCCCTGTTATTTGGGAAGCTGGCAAACCACTTCTCTGTTAGAGGTGGAGAGGAGGCACCGCTTGACTTAAAGCATTTCCCCATCTCTTAGAATTTTTCTAGTTGCTTTTAAAAAGTCATGACATAGCCAATCAGATGACCAATTTTTTGTGCTAGAAGAAGGTCTTCCCCTGAGCAACTCAATTAAAATTAAAGTATACATCCCTACCTTGGTTTTCCTTCCAGGTAGTCTATTTATAGCTACCCATGTGATTTTCATTACTAGAGGCATAATTGATCTTTTGTCCCATTTTGAAGTTTGTATGCACCTGTCTTACAGGTTAGGAGTGAAATCAATTATCCCTTTGGCTACAGATAGATCTTGGTACTTCATTAGAGGTTTGTCAGTGTAGGTGGAGTCCTTTGTGTTAGATTGACAACAGGTGATTAGTGGGGGAGTCAGTAGCTTGCATGTTCAGGCTTGTACCTGCTGTTACTTTGATATGCTCACTATTTTGGGGTTTGGGAAGGTCTGGTAACAAAAACCAAAAACCAACCAGCCAAACAAAACCCCCCAAACAGCTGAGTTCATTTAAGAAGGAGACTGAAATAGAGATTAATTTGAAAAAAATATACTGGGACTTTTCTGTTATCACAAGTACAAAATAGAAGATTAGCTACGTAATAAGATGAGTGAATATTATAAATATTACAAATGTATGCAAAATTACCAATTTGCATATAGTATTGATGTAATTCTCCTGTAATTAAGTTCATATGATTGACTGATGTGGAACTTGATGAATTGTGAGTTACACATTATTTCATGCAAACTTTGTCCTCACAACAGCCAAAAAACTGCTCTTTTGGCTGCTTATGATCAAGAATTCTGTTACATGTAAAATCATTATTTGTGTCTAATTACAGACTTTACCATTTAGTGGCCTTTATGCCCTTTTGGCTGAAAAGGGTAGCTACGCACAGCAGTTGTAGATCAAAAGTCATTGTATGTATGCAGTATGATGCAATCCTTCAAAATTAGTTTGATCTCAGGTCATGAAATAAAAAATAATTATTGAATGTATTATACATTCCCTTATTTTTAAAAACAAAAATACAAAAGAAAAATTGCAGAGTTCCATGTGTGGGGTTGGACTAGATGATCTCGAGAGGTCCCTTCCAACCTAAACGATTCTGTGACTCTCTTCAATTATAAAAGTAAATTAAATACCAAATTTTATTGGTGGTGTATTTTTTTATCTGCAGTTCTGGACTTTTTGACAGTGTTGTTTGTTAGAAATAGTGGAGTTTTATATATAAATATATACAGCACTTGGTCCAAACTGTATGGGTTTGTAGCTGTACAGGAGATAATAATATGCTTTAAGTTATGTTGTGATCTCATTACCTCGCATTAATTGTCAAATTACCTAAAATTGCTTTTCATATAACCTACTTGCCCTTTTATGTAAATGTTTTAAGTTTGTGTGCCAGCGTGTGGACCAGAAACAAGTAGAGAAGCATTTAAAGACATTTCTCCAGCTTCCGAAACGTGAAGTATTTTGCTTCTCCTCTCAAAAAATTACACGATAGAACAAAACTGGGAAGACAGCACGCACATCCTTTGCAACATTGTCTTTGCAAAGCTTGTCTGTTAGGTCATGCGCAGAAAACAGCCAAGCAGTGAGTCTGAGATTGTATTGACAAGAACAAGATGAATGGCCCCCTGGAGACTATGGGGTTTGTATGCTCGTTTCCACCACCTTTTCATCCTTTTGTACCCCCTTTCTGTTCATATGCAGATTAACTCAAACCAAGTCCTCACTAAATACTCTTTTTCCCTTTAGTTTTGGAAGGTAGATGGAGGATCTAAATATTTATGAGGCTTTTTTCCTCTGGTTTATGATGCACTCTTGTTGAATGTTGAGGAATTACGTTAATGAATGCATGCCTGCACACACAGACACAGAAACCAGGCAAAAGGAAAAAAAACCCACACAAAGCGTTGTCAGCTCTAATGTCGGCTCTTACTAAAACAGTTCCCATGGAAAAAAAAAAAAACAGATTTAAAATCTGTTGCCAGGAGAAAAATAAATTGTATGGCTGAGCACAAAAGAAAGAACAAAGTTTCATCTTTGCTTTCCTCAGCTGCAAATGTAACTCTTGTTTCAGCTTTGAATAAATTTAAAATAAAACATGTTAATTGAAAAATGAAAGCTTGTCTAAAAGGTCCTAACTGGATTTGTGGTTTTAGTAATGAAGAAAAGCCAAAGCTTCAGTTCTGTACAAGTTTCCTTTAACATGGGTAGTAATAAACATGAAATATATTTTTTTGTATGATACAAGGTACAGTTAAGTATTATTTGAGTTACAAGTCAAATAATTATAAGAAACTGGTTTTGCTATGATTTTGCAAACTTCAGTACATTTATTTAGGAGACCGAGGGGTCTTCTGGAAGCTAAACTGACGTTTTTTAAAGTTAAACACATAGAAGATGCTGAGATTATAGCTAGGTATACTAGAATATAAATTTATTTTCAAATGGGTAGTTCAAAACTGTAACTTAAGGAACATGCTTTTTTATAGATGGACGACTGTATTACATTAAAATACTGGAACTGAAATATGGATATATTAATTCTTTTAATACCGTGTCGTCAAGAAGAGGCATATCTTCAATGTTCAGTCACCTCTACCTTCCTTCTACCCCTTTTTATTCTCTGATGCACACATAGCTGTGGCAGACAGGGCCCTAATTCATACAGGCAGGACAGTAAATTCTTTCACATACATGAACCAGGACATGAGATCTTAAAATGTGCTTTTGTGCTATCATTTAAAAACTTAGTGGGGCAATTGCAGAATGTTAGCGCTTCAAGTGCAATAGTATTTCACTGTCTAGGCTCTGTTTTTCAGATTTATAATATGCTTATCTGAATTGCATAAAACATTGGCCTAATAAATATGTTTGTGTTTTTATTGTACTTTGTTTTCATGGTATTCAGTTTCATACGTAATTAAATCCAATAAAGCCATCTACATTTTATTTCTTCTAAAGTTATTGTTTATGATCTTCAAATATTGACTTTGCTATTTTCAGTGACTTCGCCTGTGATACCCAAGGGTTAAGTGAAACACATTTTGCTTAGCAGATACCAAGACACTAAAGTTGTATACAATCCAATAAAAAATTAGTACCTGACAACTAAAATTGCATCACTTTTGTTCTGACTTTCATCCTTTGACCAGCATCTTCACCCTCTTAATTTTTTTTTTCTATAAACCCAATTGTGACCACAGATACAATTTTAAATATTGTTGAAGTATTTAACCTGCTTAAAAGTGATAAAAAAACCTCAGTTTTGTCTCTTAACAGGGGAGATTTCAAACTTACCTGGACTTGGATGGCCTGGGCAAACTGAAGCACTTACGTGGGATCTTAGTGAAATGTATTTGCAGATCTGTATAATGCCTTGTCTCTTTCTTCTGTGGGTGGATTTGCAGGGAGGGGAAGGAGGACTTCCTTCTAGGTACACACATGTACAGGGGACAGTGGGTTAATAAGTGAATGAAGAAAAAGCATCAAGCTTGTAAAAGTTGGAAGAAAAGAGCAGCAGGGAGATGAGTTACTTGAATAAGCTTTGAAGAAGGAAGAATTGGAAGCAAGGTACAGACAAGCTGGGGAAAAACACTGAAGAGTGATGCGGTGGTAGAGGCAGACATAGCGGAAAGCTTTTGTATGGAGGATGGTAAGGAAAAACCAATGTTGAGAGAGTCCTTGGCTTAATAAGTAGGGGCTTTTTTGGCTCCCTTTAAGCTATTAAAGCTCCCAAAGAGAGGAGGAAAAAAGTGGCACACAAGCCAAGATCATTGAAAGTAGTTTTTGGGGGTAGGAAGGGCAAATGAACTATAGGCCTAAGTCAGGGAGCAGGTGTCAGAGTGCTGTAAAAGGCCTTCATTTATAACACCAGAAAACTATGCCCCCATAAAACCGCAACCCGAACTCCCAAACGCCAAAGAGGTGGTAGCCCACAGGGGTGCCCTATTAATGATGAGGAAAGTAATTATCAGTACTTTGCCCAAAAGGAAACAGTTCAGGAAAATACAAGAATTTACAAAGACAACAAGCCTGAGCTAGATGTCGTACACATGTACCTACCAGCTACGTCTCAGCCCAGCACACTGACGTTACGGACAAGGCTTCTTCCCCAGTCTCGGAAGTTTATGTTGAAGGGGATCTGTGTGAGGATCCAGAAGGTCCTGTTCAGACCAACGAGACTTCTGGCCTATGTATTTGCTAGCTCACATGCTTTAAATACAATATAGGACATAAGCTTGTTTCCTAAGATGAGCACTTATTTTCTTCCTCTGAAACCCATTTGTGTCCATACATTTCTAACCTATTAGAATAAATTCTGGTTCCAGAAGATTAAAATGCACAAATGCAATTGCACAAATAAAACAGTAATGCTTTTGGTGGATTCTTAAAGACAATACCACAAACTTACCTAGTGATCTGCCTTGTGAAGTTTTACTTCAGAAAAAAACAGTGTAGAAGCACATTCTTCACTCTCCTGAATCGGAGTTCTACAATGGATTCATACTTTAGGTCTCAGTGCACAATCCTAATTCCTGGAGAAAAAAAAAAAAAGTCAGAACTGATGGTAAGGACCCAAATCACAGTGCTGTCAGCATTACCAAGCAGGTTAAGATTTCCAACAGTAGAAGCTCCCCTTTAGTTGTCTGCTAGATGAAGAACTCACTTCACATTTTTTTACTATTTTCCATTGTCTGAATTTTGCTCAAATTCAGAAATCATGAGATCTGTAAGGATTTAAAAAAACAAACGAACAAAAAAAACCATGAAAAAACAAAACCTACACACCACTGGAAATTGCAGGTAAGTTCTCTAAACACTCATCTTTTGTGGTGAACACTAAAAATGAGCAATCTTCCTTTTTCCTAAGGCTGATTCTGAAGCACTGTCACATTTTGTCTGAAGGCAGTGGGGTGCAGCCGTGTGTTTTCAAGAAAGTACTTTCTTGAGTCCACTTAATCTTCAGGCTGGGATTTTTCCAGATGGATTCCTGCATAAATTTACCTTTTTTTTCTTCCCAAAAGAAATTTCCTGCAGCTGAATTATAGCATTTTAACAGGAATCTGCCACTCTGCCTAAGCTGTGAGAAGTCTAGCTGTTTCCATACTAGCATAACAGAGTCATCTCACAGATGGAAGGTGTATCTCCATGGATGGCACTGAACTGAAAGGGAATCTAAAAGGCAATTCTTTTTCTTTTTTTTTTTTTTTTTTAGTTGGATGTACATGCTCACAGTATACCTCTTTGGTGCCTAAACAATTGATTTAGGTGTATAATATGAAAGTTGCCTGTCTCCTGTACTCACCGATGCCTCAGTTTCTGCTGATAGATAGACCTAGAGCTCCTAGCAGACAGAAAGCCTACAAAGCGCTGAAGCCACAATTACCAAAGCTCTTAGTGGTCCAGCATAAGATGTCCCAAGACAAATTTCTCAAAAGACATTCCACCCCAACATTAAATAAAAAAAGAAAAAAAGAAAGAGGCAAGTTTTTTCATTATCTCTGAGAATATCAACATAGCAGGTCTACAAATTTTCTCAAGTTATTATGGGTGATGCATGTTTTTTTCTTATCACACATAAGCAATGTTCAGATTCACAGTTCAGATTGATGAGCATAGTTCTATTAGGACTCCCTGCAAATCTAGTTCCGAGAAATATTCTTCAGACACCTAACCTTCACGAATTAATTGATGAAGGAACCTGAGCCCGCCTCTAGACACGAAGATGTATTACCTTTGGTACAGAAGTCCTCTAAGGGTTGAGTGTTGTAACAGGAAGGCTGCGAGATGCTGCTGGAGTAAAACAGAACATCATTCCTCCCTCTTACACAAATCAACTCCAGATTTGTTGACAAATCATCATGAGGTTAGCAGTCGTTCTTCCCAGCAAGCAGCTTCCAGCATCAACAGTGCCAACTTGGGAAGAAGGAAAGTGGATTTCGGAGCATTTTCTTCTCCAAGCACAGTATTTTTCTTGTCCTGCTTTCTACTGTATGAATTTCTCCACATAAAGGGGGAAGGGCAGAAGAACAGGCTTCTGTTTGATAACTGTTCTCTTACCTGTTACTTTTGCCAGCAGAATCTGCACACTTAATAAATATAAAGTGATTATTTGAAAGGCCAGAGAAGATACAGGCAAAACTTGCAGACTCATGTGAAGACGAATACAGGATAAACTAATATGGAGCTTGTACTATTATTTCAATACATATTCCCTAGATCAGAACATAATAATTTGGCACCATTCCATTTCTGCCATTTTTTAAGCAATAACCATTGCTAATTTGCTTGTCAAGGATTTTCTTCAGCAAAGTACGAGAATTTTTGTTTTAAGAGCTGTTGAATATCAGGAATTAAATCAATCAAGGAAGCCTACAGGAACTTCAAGCATTGTTCCTTCCTAAAGATCATTTAGTGTTCCTAAGCTGTGAATTGAATTTGTTTGCACAAGTGTAATTCCAGCAAATATCAATGCTCATAAGCTGAATACTAATTACATTATCTGATTTTTGGAGCATTCTAAAAGTTTATTTCGGAATCAGTTATCTTTGGCTTTCTTTCATTTGTCATCTTGGTTTTCACAAAAAAAAAATCGTCAAAGCTGGAAACAAATCGATTAACATTTTGTGATGTTTGTCTAAGGAAAATACAAGGGTTTGTTTTGTTCTTTAAACACTGCCTTAGTCATTTTACCAGGGTGATTTTTAAGAATAATGTCATATAAATCATATAAATTAGGGTAATGATTTAGAAGGGCAATGGAATGAGACAAAAGGAATCTAGATTTAATGTCAACTTTTGATGCAGATTTTCTGGCTGCATCTCTTCCGAAAAGTTAAACAAACAGGATCAGGACCCAACCGTGACTGTAATGTTGGGTGCCCTGGGCTGGCCACATTCATACTGTTAAGATTTCATCCAACACAGCGTGGTCACCTGTCGAATGGTGCCTGGGAAGTCTTCGGGAAAGTGCTAGCTGGCCTTGGGGAAAAACTCTTCTGACACTTGAACAGTACCAACACCAGGATACACCCCCTGGGACTGCTTGATTTCTCAGGGCAGAGGTAATCCTTGTGTCGGTTTGAGCAGAGCGTGGGATTGTTCTACCATTAAGTGCCCCATTAGTGAGGAATAACTATTTTTCCTTTCTTCCTCTTCCTAGCTGCTACATCTGTTTGGATTATAGTATCACTGGTAAGAATTGTCTCTTCCTGTTATGCATAAGCCATCCATTACAGTAAGATCATAGCTTTAATTTAAAGTTATTAAATAGTATACTAATTAGACTAGCAACAAAAAGATCACCAAAATTCAGAAAAGCCTGACCAAAGGAAATCTTTGTGTCCCTCCACAAATATATATATATTTCTCTAAGTGTGAATCCGTAAATATACCAATATATAGTTATGTATATATACATTTACTCATACATCCTAAATTGTGCATGTATATATGTGTATATATATAAATATACTGTGCAAAAGATTTTTGCATTACTGCATCCCTCTGACGCAGAATTAAGATAACAATCTGTTACACAGCTATTTGACAGAAACGTTATAGTTGGTTAGGTAAACTTATTCCTGTATCATGAATGATTCTTCTAAAAACCTGGACACATTTCCACATAGGCATATGTGACATTTCACTTGAAACGGACAGTGTTTCACAGAGAAAATAGTAGTAGCTAATCTCTTTCTGTTAGTCTTTTGAATTATCCTTTAAGATCAGGTTACATACCATATCATTTAAATTATAGCATGGAAAAAACTATTTATGAAGGATGAAGTTAACCACAGAGATGAGAGACGGCACAAGAAAAGTAGAACCCAAGCATGGACAGGTATTTTAATGGCTACATACTTGAGACTGAATTTGCTTCTAACAGTGGTAGCTATACATGGAACAAGAAAGGTAGTAAAGAAAACAGCAAAGGACAACATTAACTGCACAAAGAGGGACCTTGAACAACAATAAAAAAAAAAAAAAAGCAAGCTTGTAAGTTGGAAACTTTAAACCAGGAATTCAGAAACCTATAAATCTTTTTTTCTTTCCTTCTAGTAATCATAGTTCCAAGTAAAATTGGGTGAAATAGCCAATAAATAAGCAAAGTAGCTGTCTAATCAAACTTCAAAACAGCAATCTACAAATACTCCAGACTTCTTCTGGGTTTACCAGCTCTTGGAAGCTCCATCAATAATGTGCATTTAGTACCAGCTGCCGACATTTCCATGGCCAAATGTATTGACTGAATACTAACTACAGTGTGTGGCAGAACTTCCTCAAGCAATGGTAAATGATGTGACTTTGCAAACTGATACAGTACATCCTCCCTTAGTCCAGGGAAAGGAGAAGAAATGTGACAGAGCCAAACACTTATTAAGGCCCTTCAGACCTGATTAAAGTCAAATTGCAGGAAATGTTTACTTTAATATAAAATATGCACAGCAACACAACCTTAATTAGACACACATGTCTCTCAAGATATCAATAAATGTTTCCTTTTTGATAAGTCTGATTTAATAGACTGTAATAACAGGGGAATGTTTCTGAAACATCATTTAAGGAAGTGGGAGAAATAAACAAGCTCAGATATTTAAACCTCAACAGCAATTAGTAGACCATTCTTTTCAAAAAAAAGTATCTGAATTTCAAGTTTATTTAGCTTCAGCCAAACACAATAAAGGCTTTAGTTTTAGAATAATTCAGTTTGCAACTTGAGAAACAGCTTCTGGGCGTTGGTATCTTTGTTCGCAGAAGGCTACATAAGCAGCAAAACCTGTTGGATGTTTTAGGCCTTAGCAGTGAACTTGAAAATAAATTTGAAGACAGACCTCCCCATCTGAAGGTTTTTTGTTTGTTCGACCTTTGCCTGAAGCAGGAATTGAGAGGTCAGAGATGGGAACTCTCGTGTTGTGCAGCTGTGCGGTAACAGCACGGTGTTCGGCTTAACCGTGCCAGTTCTCAGCTGTGTTAGCACCTTACAAACCCCTGAAGCAAGAAATACATGGCATGCACTCTTAGCAATTTCAAGCAAAGTCTTCTGTGTTCATTCACAGAAGTACTTGTACTCCCTTTTTGGCCATTTACACCACAGAAAAGCTTTTGCAGTTTGCTTAAAACTGCCAAGAACAGAGCTCCAATATCTCTTCTCCTAAAAGTTTGTGTTCCAATTCAGACACGGAGTGTTTGATCTGTGTTGAACAGCAGCTTGCTGGTTGTTTTTCAGACGTGATGACAGAAGGAAAAACTGTCATAAAGAAAGACCTGCGAGAAGAAACAAGGACCCAATGTGTCTCCAAGCACAGGAGAGGGTTGAGGGGAGGGTTTGTGTCGGGAGCTGGTAATGGGCGTGAAATAAAGCAGTGACCTGATCCTTAAATCTCACATCATGCCGTAACCTTTCTGTGAACGAGCCCAGGGCTGCAGAACAAAGAGATCCCTTTCCTCTGAGGAGATGTTCTTGCCAGCAAGGTAGAGGAGAATGAGCAGTCCTACATGAGTGCAACCTGTGAAAATGCTTACCTGCATCTGTACCAATATTATTTGAATTTCTCAAAATGGTTTCCTGACTATTGGTGGGCTCTGGCTTTTCCCTTGTGAAAGTGAATGGCCCCAGTTATTCTGCTATTACTGGACGTGAAGCAAATGATTACTTCTGTTCAGGTTCTTGTAATTCAGAAGTAAGAATATTTGAGCATAAAGTCTAGTTTTTTAAACTAGAGGGAAGATTCAAGCCCACCTGACATCAATGGATATTTTGATTCACTGATGCCAGTATTTCATCCCTAATTATCCAGAACAATGATTAAAATTACAATATCCCCTTGAAAGGGGTTTTCTTAAAAACAGGGGGAAAAAAATCTTTTTAATTCCAAAGACAGTATTTGAAAGGTGTTAAAACTGTTTCTCATATAAATGCTGGCTGACCTGTACAATAAAAATGACAGATACTTCATCTGTATTGTTTCTGTTGCATCATAGAAACATGCTGAAATAAAAGACCCCAGAATAAACAGCAATAGAAAACATAGAACTTAAAACACCAGAAAACTTCACAATATCATTAACTGCAAACAAACTGAGTCTCAAACTCAGCATTTTGTGTTTCTTCATGACATGAGTAGCTTTTTAAAGACATATATAAAACCAGAAGCATAAAACATTTTTTTTAAAGGGCACATACATGCAGGTATGAACTGGGACACTCAAACACATTATGAAAGAAGTGAATTTAATTTTTTTATATGGCTTTATTACTGATTATACCACATCAAAGAAAACCCTGCATTTTAGCAATGGTTTTGCTACATTAAAATCAGTGGAACTACCGAGGCTGTCACTGTACGCTCAGTGGAAGAGGATGGATACTGCATGATGTCCTAGTAGGTAACCTCTTTTAAATAATTTGGCTGTGGTGCTGGATTACATGCATATTTCCCTTCAATCCACTAGAACACAGAAATGGCCAAAGCATCATGAAGCCTTTGATGAAGGGGAGTGGGGGAAGAAAAGGGTTGTAACTTAGGTGCTTCTCACTCCTGGTCTCTATCCTTCAAAAATATTGTCAAAAAAAGGCAATGGTGCTGGGGAGTTAGATTTTTTAAAGGTAAATGAAAAAATAACACACAGAGAGGACATTCCCCAGGATCAGAATGTAAAGAGGTTTCTACTCCTCCTCTCCTCACATCCACCCCCAACCTGCTCAGGTCTTCCAAAATTTAAAAACCACCAAGATGACTTTACTACTTCTCAGAGAAAGCCTCAGTCTCAGCAGATGGGAAGTAGGCCATTTTTTTCTTGCTGCCAGAAAAACACGACTATTCATCAGGAGCTGTGATGCATCTAAGGAAAAGGAGAGTCAGTTGCAAACAGCAGACAGAAAGCAAGCAACAAATCAGTGCCACGGGTGCCAGATCACCTGCAGAAGGCATTCTCTGAAAGAAGGAGGCAAATGTTCATCAGTGCATACAGGGGTCAGGAGCTATAGACAGAAGGAAACAATTTAGCATACAACTTTAAGTGCATCCCAACATCAGCAGTAGCAAAAATGTGACACTGAAGTAGGGAAGCATAAAGAACTGGAGCAAATAACAAAATGAACCCAAGAGGAATTCAGAGGGTGGTGGCAAAGGACACTCATCGTGAAGAGCAGGGATAGAGCAGCTGCAGTAAGCAGGTGAGAAACGGAGTGCCAGGGGCACGCCGGCGCATGCCGCCGAAAAGAAAGTTTGTAACTGCAGGCATTTTAAGACTTCATTCATTGAAAACAGTGCAAAGCTCACAATGTCTAGAGGGCCAGAGAGCCTTCCCTCCCTAAAAAGTTAGCCCGCTTTTCCTTTAAAAGTTACTTTTTTTGGACCATACGCTTGTACATGTTACTGAAACTTTCTCCTGTTTTGCCTCAGTTGTGTCGAGTATAAAGGGCCTATAACTTTCCAGCTGCATGTTTTTACCTGTGCTTCTGTTACTAGCAAGTCTGTAAATAAACTCTATGAGATTGCATACTGCATATAGTTAGGATATACCATTAAAAGCAATGGTAGCCCTCTATCCTCTGCTACTGCTTTGCTTATTATATTGCATAGAAAATCTACTAGATCTAGCGTTCCCTGCTCTCCCACCTACAAAAGACATTTTTCCTCCCTTTTCTAACGTTTCTGTTCCTTCTTCTGTCCCCACAATACACATCTCACATCTTCAAGTTCCCTTTTTCCACTTACCCTAATCTTTCACTGCCATGCATACCTCCAGAACAGATATACCTCATCCTTAGCTTTCCTTAACTTTATTTTATAACTTCTTCACTGTTCCATTTCTTAGCTTACTTCTGCCTCTGAGTCCCAGACAATCCCTATAAAGCCTCTTGGGTGGCTACATCTGCCTTATTCCTTTCACCTGCTACTCCAACTTCAAATGTGCAATTCAAACAATCAAATCTACTCAGTTTGTTGTTTTGCTACATCTCTTCTTTATCTCACAAACTGTGACTTTCCAAGCTTCCTGCATGATTTCTTTCCTGCCTAATTTTCCAGGCTTCTCCTGTGGTGCCACCCTCTCTGAGCTGTGCGACGCCGGTCAGCTTCCCTATGCCACATGTCCCCTTGTCCCACAGTAACATCCACCCTTTTCCCATGGCTGATACTCCTGAAATGTATATTTTGACCCAACCAATGTCACAGTATTTCCACTGTCACGGCAGCTCTCCATTTGGCTGTGTTGTGCGGACACACAAAGGTTTCAATTAGCATGTAAGCTTGCCAGGACAAAGATCTTTCTTGCCTGAACTATAAAGGACTTTTTAAGCACCTAACAAATGCAGAGATTTTGGCACTATCTTATTTCCAGAGGCCTTATTTTGTGGAAAGTAGAGCTCAGTGCTTCCTCTCCTCCCCATCTTCTCTTTGCTGTTCCTCTGGTCCATTCGGACCTCCTGGCACAAATGTGATTTCACCAGAGTTGTTCTGCAGTTCTGTAAAAATGCATCAGACCCAAAGAAATGTAGAGTTTTCTGGCTTGACTGTTACTGCCCATTATGATAATACATGCTGGCTGTTGTGTCCTAGCGCACCAAGAATTTAAGGTCACATCTTATTCCAGCTACTCCTACTAAAAAGGACTTAAGCAATGGGGAAATAAGGAGTACAAATCAGGAGAGACATATGCCTCATTATTCTTCCACAAACCCTTTATCTTTCCTACAATTAAAATTACACTTTACTGTCTTGGCTCATACTTTGGGTGTTTCTCAACTAAATCTTCTTACAGAAGTACTGTGTCTATGTGTCACAGAGCAGAACAATTAATCTGAGCTACATCAGTCACATCATGAAATGGCCCCTTAACTCTCTGCCTTTCATCCCACTATTCAGCAAGGTCTGTATCTTGCTCTACTGAATACAGAGAGAAGCATTTCAGTGCAACATCTGCATAGGCAAGAATTAGAGGTGTAGTTTGTATAACCAGATTACATGGCATTGTAAAGTGGAGGCATAATTTAAATAGCTTACAAAATTTTTTTCAAGGCACACATTACACTTAAAGGATCAATGTCTTCTGCCAATATTTTTGCAAGAAGTTGAAATGCTGATTATTTCAGCCTCCTCTGTGCATCAGATAGAATCCTGATCCCATATTCAGTTTCTCTGGTTTTCCAATAACTGCTCAAATAACCCTCCCAACAACATACATATTTCTCCATAAGAACAGATGGAGTTTATGCACAACTGGCTTTTTTTTCTATAGCCAATCGAAATGAGCAGCCAGACAAGACAAAAATTTGCTGAAATTCTGAATTCTTTCTGCAGGTTTAAAGATTTTATAAGTTATCATTCATTGATTATGCAACATCCATGGTCATAAGCATCTGTTGGTTGCATATGGGAGTTTAGATGAAATCCTTTTTTTTTTATGCTACTGCAGAAAATAAGACACAAGCAAGCATGTAACTTGATCAAAAAGAGGAGCACTACAGCAGCTTGTTTGCAGGATGAGCTCCCTGCCCTCTCTGAACTGGGGCAGAAGCAATTGGTAAGAGAGGATGTACTGCATCATGCACCCCAAGTGCTCAGGGACAGACATGATAAAGTCAAATTTTCCCAGCTGGGCAGAAACAAGGGGAGCTGTGGCTGAGATTCAGCTCTAGCAACTTACAGGAAGATTATGAACAGTTCATAATAAGCAGAAGTCTTTCCGGCAGCTGTTTCATATGTGTATGCACATAATCTATCCATTTCGAAAAACTGCAGACCAGGTATATTTCAGGCTCCTGAAACTCATGGATTTATTCCTAATCACCAGAAGACATGTTTATACATTGCAGAGCTTTATTATCAGAACTCTAGCCTTCAGATTTCTGCCTCCAACCTCGGCTGTTTGTTTCAGTCCATTCAGCTCTATGAACACTGGAAAAGATGAATAAATCCTATTTTATACTCCTTCCCATTCCTGACTATCAAAAATTCAAACCCAACCATTACAAATGCAACATTTACTTAATGGCATGCTTTGTTAAGTAGCACTGTTCAATCCTCTTGAATATGCCAGGAACCCAGGAAAACAACTTAAAATAAATTTAGGAAAATTACTCTGACTCATTCAGATTGTTTCCTTTTTTCTACCATGATAAAACACTGAGCTGGAAGAATGGAGGCTTCCAGGGAGCACTAGGGAATTCATGTCACTGCTGAGTCCATTAAACATATCACTATGCTGTTTTCTGTGTTTGGGTTTTTTTTCCCCAGACTCAGAATTACCAGGTTTTTAGGTTGCTCTTCCTAAAGGTGGAAGAGAGGAACATATTAAAGAAATAATAGCAAAGTCAAGAAAATATCTATCACTGAAAAAAAAAGAAAAAAAAATATCCCACAACCTCAAACAGCAGAAAGACAGACAGCAATGAATTTAAATCAGAAAAGAAGTTGGGTCGACTTGTCTTGATTCTTCCTGGATTTTCTATCCTGAGTTGAGACCAAGTTCCTTCAGTTCAAAACTCGGCACATTTACCCTTCTTATTCCACTTTCTCTCACACATAGCCTCCTTCAGATCTCTTCTCCTTTCTACCCTTGTCTGAGTCTAGTCCTGGCTTTGAACTTTCTTTCTGAGTATCACATCTTTATTTTTAAAAAGCTTTTCTTCTATGAATCTCAAGCTATCTGATCAATTAACACAATAAAGTTAAACTCACATAGACTGGTTTTCAAGCAGTACTTAACCCGAAGTTCACTATTTCTGTTTCAGACCTGAAATCCAAAAACATTTTTCCAAAAATATCATTCAGTCTAGTAAAAGAGATTTATTTCCTCTCTCTTGAAAGGAGCTATTCTTTCATGAACACTACCACCACTGTGCACTTGGACCCAGCTTCTGTATATTGCTGTCCCATGCTGTATATTGTATTTCTCTGACTTACATCGTAAATTACCCAAAATCAACACTTCACCTATGATAAGAATTTTATCAAGGATGCTCTGCAAATCACAGTACTGTGGGAGATCAGCTTCGTCACTGCTTTGCTAAAGTTCGGTACAGCATTTTGCTTACTCATTGTACAATAGTGGCTTTTTTAGGACTAGCCTGATCCAAAAACCACATTCAAAGTTTGTGTCTAGATTTTAGAAAAAAAACAAAGTTCAAGGCAAACTCCAAAGTCTGAGTGTAGGTTTGTATTCTTACACACCCATCTAACACACTGTGGCTCCTGCAGTGCAGTATACTAGCATTAATGGCTTCATTTCTAGCCAATTTATTTTCAAATTTCATCTGGCTTTGTTTTATTCTTTCACAATCCAGCGTCTCTGTTGACACTGCAAGATAGGAGTAAGTCACATACAGAAGGTCGTGTTTAGATGCTGCAATATATTGCAGAATACAGACAGAAATAGAAAATGGCAAAGCATGTGCAAAAGTCATCTCATAACTTTGCCAGGGCATTCGGGTTTTTTCTTAGACTGGGTAGTATTTTATTCAAACTCCTGCATAATATGCATCAGTATTTTTTTGTTTTAGGTAATGAACATGGTCTGCTTAAAATCATGTTCCTCCTTCAATATAAACAACCCACAGCCTCTATACCTCCTCTATTTAATCCATTGTAGTAAGTAAGGGGGGTGGGTGGGGAAGAGACATTGCAGGAAAATTGCCTAGCTTCTGTTTCTTGACTTCCAAGAACTGTTGGTCTTTTACAAACGAGAGAGGAAAAAAAAATAGTCTTTGCATCTAGAATCTGCTGGGTGCTAATTTGACATGGCAATGAGATGAAAGTTGGATTCATGCTAGTTTCAACATCAGAGGATTGGAATGTAGCCTACTTAGCATAGAAGTCAAACAAGTCACTGGCAATAGATTGCTTTCCACTTCTAGATCTGCTAAATAAATAGAAAACTAATTAACAGTGTAGTATGGCAGATGTAGCAGGTTTGAATTTCATTAGAGCACTGGCTAAGAACTGAAAGAATCGAGAATTTGTTATATGTCCTAGTGTCTAATGAATCTTTCATACTGTCTTTTCCATGGGACAGACAAGATACTATTTATGTGCCCTCCATATAGTAATTTGCAGATACATTTCCACTTAAAATAAGAATGAAAGTGTAAGCCCTTGAAATTATTGCAAGTATTCTTTTCATTTTCCATAAAATTACTTTGATTCTGAAACAGCAGGACTGTGTTTCTTTGCCTTGTGCATTTCTCTTCAGCTATTTAAAACTTGTTAAATATGTTTTTCACCGGGCATTTTTTTGTTTCATTATCTATATTTCTTTCTTCCTGACAAAAAGTGATAATAGGATGTACTTCCTGTAGCAGTTAAGAATGGGGATCACACAAAAGAATATCTATACTCACATTCTGAAAGGAAAAAAAATATTTAAGGCATTTATTTTTAGACTTTTTGCCCCTAAACACACATTAAATTAAACTTCCTATATCCAGAATTGCATAACCAGATTTGGCAGTATTAATTAACAATAAAAGTAGTGTTTCGCCCCATAAGAATCAATAAGATAATTATGTTACTTAGGAAATGGTAGTCATATGATTTTGCTTTCAGTGCATAATGAGTAACATTAAGTTCTGTGCAACAAAAAGGTTTTACAAACCAAACAAAGCCCTAGGACCTGTCTGAAATTCTTCCAGGAAAGCCTGATTGAAGCCCTGTAGCAACTACCTGATTTTACTAACTCTTATGGGTATGTATATATGCTTGCAAACACATACTCATTTAATCAAGAAGTACATAAATTCTTAAACCATGTACTCCCAGGAGGTAGTTTTGGCTGGCATGCAGGAAATACCAGGACCATTTCTGTATTTTAATATTTGGACCTTGGAACATTTTTGTCACACTCCACATAGCTTCATTACTAGGCAAAAAAAGAATTAAATGTCTTTCAAGTGGCCATTATAAAGCTAAGTGCTGTACATAAATATGCATGAGAGGTCATTATTGCCAAGAGATGATGCTTAAAAGGTTCAAGTGTCTCTTACTAAGATTTTCCTACTTGCTCTATGGCAGTAGAGCGAGTACTTCAAAGGTGTAGCTGCATCTCCAGAAAGTGAGTTCTGTTTTTTTGGCTTTTGCCTCTTCCTGTTGTCTTGCGGTGTCTCCCAAGGATCCAACATAAGCTCGCAGGGATCCCCAACAGTGGGCTGCTAAGACTGTACTCTGGAAACCATCCCCGCAAGCAGCTGTACTGCCTTAGGGATTGCAAGTACCAGGGGCCTAGCTGGGATCCCTGTCAGTCCCTGGGAAACAGCCATCACCGCCACAAGACCGGCAGATCAACTGCGCTCCACAGCCTTCGCTTTCAGCCTCAGCAGAAACCGACTTCGGAGCCACGTAGGTGTCTGGGATCCTCCTTTCCACAGCACCACGCGGCTCCTTACAGTCCTGGCTCAGACACATCTGAGAAAGAGCCCTCCCGCTCGCCACCGCTCCGGCAGCAGGCAGGGCAGGAGGGTGGCAGGGCAGCAGCGCGGCTGGGCTGGCTTATCGACCACCCGCTTCCCAAGAACAACGGGAAAGTGCAACACAACGGGCAAGGCGTTGCAATCGAAAGAGCAGCTGTGGGTGTGATAGCAGGGCTGAGGAATGCAAACATACACTCCTGGTAGCTTTGGATTTCAGCCTAGTCTTTGACAAGGCCAGACCCAGAAAAGAGCGTGCAGTCAGTATATTTAGACACAAGTCTATAGCTTGCTGGATTTTTTTTCCAGAGACGCTAGGCAGTTACATCTCCCTGAGATTACTGTGGGAGCTGCATACATTCAGCAGCTGTCTCCAAATCTTGGGGTAGACTCTTATCAAACGCTATTTTCAGCAGTTCTGTCATGCACAGGATACCTACAGTGGCAGAAGCTGCACTTGTCAGATGCTGGGTTTACTGCCTATTCCCTCCCCCCGCCCCCTCCAGTTCTTCCAGTGGGGATTTTGGCTCTCACATGCATATTAGCTTGGTATGATGTCATTCTTCCAACTGCACAAACCTTTCCAAAATGCCTGTCAAATCTAGAACTGTTGTGGGGTTTTGTCAGGTTGTTTTTTTTCCTTCTGAAAACATGTGGGTAGAAGCATGAAATATGTATTCCCAGCCTTCACTCCGATGCAATAGGAAAGCTTGCTCTCTGCTCAAGAGAGTAGCCTGGAGAAGGTGACTACGTGGTCCCTGGCTGATGTTGCTCCTTTTCTGCCAAGGCAGTTAGTCACATCCTCTGTTACAGATGGCTGACTTATAGATAACCCCAAGGAGCAAATAGATCCTTCACTCCTGATCATAAAACTAATTTATTTCTGTGCTTCCCTCCTCCAAATCTCGGTTTCTACCATACAACCTGATTAAAATGAAAACCTGTAATTATTTTTCTGTTTCGGTTTTTTTGCTTATGATTTCAATCACTTTTAGGAATGTGGTCTGTACCCCCTCAGTACCTCTAATTCCAGAGCCATGGTTCAACCTGGGAGTATATTGGTTCTTACTCTCTGGTTAATGCATGCACTTCTTGAGTTATTGTCTTTGCATTGATCTCTATTGATTCAGTTAAAAGACATGTTATCCTTGTTTCCATTTCTGTGAGGGAGATGTGCTTGCATTACGGAACCTTTAAAGGCAAGGTTATCTCTCGTGTCATAGTCTTCATCTGCAATGTATGTTACTGATTATTTTTCATGACTAACCCTCAGCACAGAGGCTGCTCAAGAGATGGAACAATCTACGTGTCTGACACTGTTCGGTATTTTGCACTTAGCTAATGAACACACCCATGCAACAAGGGTCACTGCTGGCTTGGACCAATTCTTCAGTGGTAAGGAAGGATGTCGTCAAACCTGTAAATCTATCCAGGGCACAGAAGGAACAACACCCAAAAGTATGCATGTTAACCCAGCAAAATGAAAGCTGCAGTAAAGATGTGATAACATCATCTGAGAACAGCAAGGAAAAGAGCAGAGGAAGAGCTGGCAAAAACTTCCCTGCTTTTTTACAGCCAGATGTTAAGCGAGACAAGTGGAGGTTGTATGCTCAGACAAGAAGCTGTTTGGAAAGAAGAGAAATGACATAGCCATCAGGAGATTCACTTCCTCTGCACAAAGGCAGCCTGGTTTCCAAAAAAACCCTGTGCTAATGAAAATGTTGCAAATGCAGCAAAAGTAGCAATAGATGCTTTTTTGCTAGCTCAGCAAAAGAAAAAAAGAAGAAAAAAGAGGATTGGTTTTTCCTCCTTCCTCAGCTAGAATCACCTACATTTGTGTGCTAGGACTGCGGTGTTAGCTTGGCAGGCTACGAGATACCTGTTAGAGCAGAGGACCAAACCTCAGCAAGCCAGTGGCAGTGGCTCCATTACCGAACTGAGCTCGGGACAGCCTGGGAGCTGGTGTCTGAACACTTACTGCAATTTAGGGAAATGAAATTCTGACTCCCAAAAATAAAAAAGGAGAAATGAATCTGACCAGCTTTACATCAATTTAGCTTTCTGCTGGTCTGTGGCATGTTTCAAAGACCAGCTCAGCTGCCTTTCAAAAAGAAAATAGGAGCTGGGGCTAACAACGTCTCAGCAGCTGGGTTTGCCTGATAAATACCGGTTAGATGCATCAGCCTCCAAAAGCCTCAAAGTCAAACATAATCTCTGGAATTTTAAGCTTCTCCTTTCCCCACCATCTTCCAGCCCCTCCCCGATAAACTATTAATTTTAAAACAATATGTCCCTAATCCTATCAGCTTTCTGTATGGTCACCAAATCACAAGACGAGACAGATCCTCAAGGGAAAACTCATGTCCCTGCATTGTCAGTAATGAATGGAATTATTTCGTGCTTCACAATGCCCTTGAGGGGGGAGTCATACCAATTAACATAACTGGGTTTTTCTTATTACATGATTGAAATTAATGAGAGGAAAGGAAAAAAAAAAGGGGCAAAAAAGGAAGATGGTGTGCAGTGGTGTTTTGTAATGCATTTTGATCAGTAAGTTGAGGATGCATGACTATATTAGCAAAGCCCAGCCACTCAGAGATAAAAATTGCCTCAGTACTGAGGAATGTGGACTCTTTATGTCTAAGTTTATCAAGACTTAACTCTTTTTTCAAAATAAGGTTTGTGTAATATTTAAGTGTAGGACAGGCCTTGTGTTTATACCTGACATGTTACTGCTTGAGTTCAGTAAGGGAAAAGGTTTCCTAGAGGAGAAGCCCACATCTGCTGATGGAAGTATAAGGTCTTGACTGTCAATGTCTAGACCACATGGAAGACTTCAACGCTCAAGGAGGCTTTGCAGCCATAACAACACAGATCTAACATCCCTGCATTTCTATCTACACACAAAAATGCAAAGATAATTGCTTTGAAGATAGGTAAATGCTAACAGCAGTTAGGTTAGAAGTTAGGATCCCTTCCTGGCTTTATGGCAGTTGGCAGCTAATAAAGATTTTGTCACCTTTTGAAGGGTTAGATTCATGAAAACATGCATGAGGATGCAGCTGGCATCTCACTGTTTCTCTTGCACCTTGGTCTACAAGTCATTTACAGTAACAGTTTAACAATACCAGTTTGAAATACCCAAGGACACTGATACATGAAAATTCATTCATTAAGGGAAGAACTTCTTCCAGGGGAAAGCAAGCTATTCACAGCAGCTCACTGTGAGCATCTAACTTGGGTCACCAGGCTGCCTCCATAGACACCAAAGCATTCAGCGATCAGCTCAGGGCCTCGGGGCATCAGCCTTCCCTCTCTGCTCATGCTGTGGCTGCAGAAAATGTCGTCATTACCTCCTTTTTATACTGAGGTCATGGGGTGCTGAAGATGATTCTTGAGAAACTCCTCTGTTAACTGCTTTCCATTACCTCCCCTCCCAAACTTACCCACTGCCATTTCCTCATTAGCCAAATCTTTTTCTGTCTCACCGTTGCCTTTTTAATCCTCAGGTCCTCCAGCTTCACGAATCATCGACATTTTCTAAGCAGAAGAACTAAAGATTTCCTTTATCTAGGACATAATTCAACTTAGTCAAGGAAAGATATCAGTCAATCTGGCATAATCTACAGCAGTAATCTTAAATGTAGCATTTTCTTCCAATTTCTCTTTACCTCCATGTATCTGAATATTCTGCCTTTCAAAAATTATGCTAGAGCTCTACATATGGTTAAGGTTGCCCATTTTCCCTTACTTACCTCCCTTCAGCCTCCCTCCTTCTGCAGATGAGTGCTGGAACCCAAAACTTCAATATTAACGTGTTCAATCTCTCCCACTTTACTGTCATGCTGAAATATGAACAGCAGCAGAAGGGCACCTGGGCCATGTGGGTCGGTCTTGCTGGGTTGTCGGCTCCCTCAGCTCTTGTTCTTTCTGTGGACCAATTGCAATACATAAAAATTAGAATAGCTTTCCTCAGGAGGAATCCAAGAAACCTAATCTGAGAAGGCGTTACACAGGAGAGGTACAGGCTGAAACACCTCCAGGAAGAATGAGCAAGCTTTGAACTCAGTTTCCCCACATCCCAGCCACATGCTCTGATTCCTGTCATAACGGGAGGTTGTGAGAAGACAGATGAAAGCAGCGCCTACGACCCAGCTCCAGCCGGGCTCCAGTTCCATGGCAGCAAACACCCTGGGGAAACAGGCACCGAAACACCTTATGTCACTAGGTATCGGCAGTACATCTTGTAGGGTAATTGCCCACTTAGTGTGAAACAAGCTTTGGGTCCCATTGCTAGGTAGCTATGTGTCCTCATGTGCTGTAAACGTATGTGTTAAGGTTATGAACTCCATCAAAGTATATAAAATTTAGGTGTTGCAATGTTGACGCCTAGTTCTTTCGTTCCCTGAACCTGAAAAAGGAACACAAACAGAAACTTGGCTGCCATCCTCAGATATTTTTCCTATGCTGACTTGCCCTGGCTATCTCCTTAAAGCATCTTTCCCTTGACTTTGGTTTTCCTAGCTTCACATTTTTTCAGGTTAAATTCCATACACTAGTGCAAACAGCCTCTGCTTCCAAAAGCCTTCCTTCTCTTTGCTCTCAGTTATGCCTCTTTCTTTGATGTCCTGCTTCTTTGCACTCTTTCTTCCAAGTGACAGCTGTACAGTGCTAACAGAGTTCAATAGATAAGCATCTCACTCCATTATCCACCTCTACCCTAAACAATCGCTACGTATTTTTTATCACCACCTGGATTCAGTAATCAAGCCCGGCATCTAGAGACAGTCCCACACCTCCCATCTTACGCAGCAATGTCTCATGGAGCATTGAATCCCTGTACTCTTGAAATCTGAGGATGCTAAAATTTATTTTTTATTCCTTTTAACCCCTTTCTTTCATCTTTCATTTAATGAAGTAAAAGAATTGGTTTCCAGTCATATCTGCCTTTCTGGTAATGATAATCAGCTGTCTTGAGCGCTCCCTGGAGCTCATAGACACTTCTTTCCCCATTATTCTCCTTTAAAAGTCTGGGATGCAGGGATGTCTCCTCTTAATTTCCCAGGTACCTCTCCTAAAGCCAGCTTAAGTTTCCTGGCTGATTTCATTCCTTTGGCATCTATTTTTTAAATAAATCTGGGGTGTAAAAAACTCACTTTTTAAATAGTTCTTTACCTTGGTGGTTTTAGACAATTGCTTGATTCCCTGGTAGCCTTTAGAGTTAATGACTGTTTATTTTCTGTCCTTGGAAAACATACAGAAATTGTGACAGACTTTCCACCTCTCCCTGCTGAATACTGACATACAAGTAATAATTCACTTTCCTGGCAATATCCCCCTTTTTGTCAAGGTAGCCTCCCTGTTGCTCAGGAGGGTGATGGCTGTCTCCCCGAGTGACCTTTGGCTTCCTAGATACCACATTTATAAAAACTTTTATTGTGTTCACATCTTTTCTCCTTTTCTTCTTCTCCTGTCTCAGCTTTTTGGATCATTTTCTTGCATTCTGCTTTCACAATAGGCTCTTGTACCCATTCCTGCAGTGCTGACCCTGCTGATTTATAGGTCTCATATTCTTCTCTCTTTATTGCTCTTTGTGTTTCCTCGGTCATCCACAGTGGTCATTTCTACTCCAAGTAGATTTATTTCTCAATGGTATACAGATTTCTTGAACTATACCTTTGAGTATTTCCTCACCATATCCTACCTCTTCACTGTCTTTTGCTGTTTGTTTAAGAATCCATATGCATCTCTCAGTGCTTTCTGTGAGTTCAAAGCTTTTGCACTTCTAATTTTGGGGAATCACATGTTCCTGATTTCAGAACCCATCAAATTTGGCCTGTGTTTTTGTATCCTCCTGTTAGCCCTTCTGCATGATGCATAGTGTATCTGGGCAGATGCCAAGTGCCACAATGCAAGCCTACAGCTTTAACTGTATATTCACAGTCTTTGCTATAGTTCCCATAGAGCATGCAAGTGCTTCCCAGATATGAACGAGCTTGTTTTCACACCACCCTGCGAGTAAAGAAAGTGTTATTATTTATATTTTATGGAGAGGAAAGCCAAGGTACAGAAGTTAAGATCTACATTTGGGAATGAACTTGAGTGCCTAACTCTAATTCAGCTGAAAATAAAAACAGTTTTCTGGTTCTTTAAGTTAGTCCTTTTTCCAGAAGCCCAGCTGAGCTTTCCTCTGAGAAGCTTCCCATTTTCTAACACTTTCCAGCTGCCTTGTCCCACACGCAAGTCCTGCCTCCATCAGCACCATTTTGTTCCTTCCTCATGCCCACATAATTCCCTGTGCTCTCACACAGAAGCTTAATGTATATGTACTTAACGCAGCTGAAGGCTGGGCCAGCCTGCAGCCGGCACTGCTTCCACCAAGGCAGCCTCTGGATACTGATAGCAGGGGTGGTTTTCAGCTTTCTTTGTTTTCCCACACCACCTAAAGCACGGAGGACATGGATATGACCTGTTTGCTCTGTAGTGGTTTAAAGTATTTAGTTCCTCAATGGTGGGAATTTGCTTCCTACAGAGATGCCAAAAAGAGGGAGACCAACCTCCTGAACACTCAGTCCCCAGTGGATGTAAGAGCTGGCTGCTGTTGTAAGCTTCCCAGCCTCCTGCTCCATTGCCAGCTGCTCCTGGAAGACCGTACTACTTGCAGACCCTGACACTTCCCCTGCTGAAACCCCAAAGAGCCATTTCTGCCCAGACAGATGCAAAACGCTTGCTGGTGCTGAGACGGTGGGTTATAAAACCAGTGTCTCCATCCCACCTCTCCGCCCTTTCCCCAAGCCTTTGCTCTCAGGCTGCCTGCTCTCTGCCCAAAGAGCCTGGAGGGGAAGCCCACCCCGGCCGTGCTTGCCTGTGCTCAGTTTCAGGGCTGCAGACCACCCGTGACTGACCCAAACCCTCAAGTCAGGGTACAGCCTGTTCCTGGTGGCTTCTTCTCATCCACAGCTCCATGAGGGGTTTATCTGACAACACGTGGAGGGACATGCAATACAGGCACTCTGGACTGAATTTCTCTCGATCTTTGCTGTTAAAGCTGTTCCACACAGTAAGATTTTGTCAAGTGTTTGAACAGGAACCTGAAACCAGGGATCGTGCTCCCCTTTTAGTCAGTGAAAATCAGTCTGCACAGCTGGTGGAGTCAAGAAAGAGATTCACCTCATCCTAATACAGAGCTGTCCATCTGGCCAGCTGATGCACTGACTCCATCCCCGTTGACCACCCTGAGACCAGGACCACCAGCTGGCTGCACACAGGGCCAGCTCCCCAAACTGGGCCAGGGGAAGCCCACCCAGGTCTCCGAGCATAGCAAGCCACCCCTCGGGCCATGGGATTTTTCTTGCTGTCTCCCAGGTTATTGGTACAGGTGACATCCGAGTTTCACCTACCGCTGGGCAGAAATGCGGTGGTGCTCAGGGTGAGGGATTTGGCAGGAGCTCACGCACAGGACATGGGACAGACAGCGGTGCTCTGCTGACAGACCAAGCAACTGAGGCAAATAAAGGGAAATTAATGAGGAGAACAGCAGGAAGGCAGTCCGTCACAGTGCCACAGCCCTGCCTTCGCCTACATCGCAAGTTGATGGCAAAGAACCCTGGTTTATCAGGCAGTTGGTAATCACACAGCAGTCACAGCGCCAGGCAGTTTATGGCATTAGCCAGTTTGCTGTTACAATAAGATGCTAATATTTTGAACAATCGGATGCTCACCACCATAAAATAAAACTAAGCACTCTAGATCCTGCTTAACAAGCCTGCTAATGCACTATTGAAATCAATGGCACATTTGAACAGTAAGAACTGCCCTGAAGCTTTTTAAAGCCTGCTGTCCTTATTTTTCATTTCAGGAGCAGAAGTGTTCCTTCCAGGCAGGCACCTTCTGTTCAAAAGGCAACAGGACCAAAAGCACAAATAAAAGGACATAGGTTGGTTGGTAACAAATGCCAGCAAATAGCATCCAACAAGTCACTTCATCTTTCCCTACCTCAGTTTCTTCAGCTTGCAGAGAGCCAGATATAAAAGCAGAAAAGGTCTTCTCCAGTGCTCAAGCACTTTGTGACTCATGGACGGATGGAAATGCAGTATTAAAGGTTACAGAGAATTATTCTTAAATGGGCTCAAGTGATGTTTGTTTACACAATGCACATTTGATAAAGCATTGCAGATGCTTTATATAAACATACAGAATATATAGATTAAAAAAATATAAAACATATATCAAAAACGTTTAAACAAGAGCATCTGTCACAACCTAAAATACAAAATTCTGTGAGAGGAGAGAACGAGAAAATGGGAACTGCATAATCATAGACAGGAAAAGACAACGGGGAAATAATGACAAATCAAACATAGCAACTTTTTTCTCTCTCAAATGACACTTCTCATCAGCTAGCTTATGCCAAAGCAAAAAAAAAAGAAAAAAATTTCCTCTGATTTTTATCTATTAAATTTGGCTCTGAATACCTGCCACTCTCTGGAGCTGTGGCTGCAAGGTGGCCCAGCTCTGCCACTCTCGGCTAATAGGTTTGATTGTTCTCTGTGAAATTATACTCACAGATACTGACCTGCAAGTCAGTCTGACACTCGGCTTCGCGCTGGGAAGAAAGGCCCCCCAGATAAGGCGGCATGTGAGTGACTGGTGCGGACTGACAGCCTGTAGCTCTGTTCGGCCGCCCCACCGGCACTGCCGCCGCTCCACTGGCACGTGTTGTTGATGGTGAGTTAAGTCATTGCAATCCACAAAGTGCTGGTGTTTAGTATACAGTATTTATATTTTATGAATGTTAACAAGCAAGAAGCCCCGCACAACTGAGCAGTTACGAGCTCAAAAGGCTTTGTAAGATATTTTCTCTAAGGGCTCATTAATGTGGTCTTTTAATGGAGTACTTGCATATCTGAATCTTTAACTGTAGCTATAAATAGAGTTTATAAGCACTTGACAGTGTGTGGCAAAGCTGTGTTAGCACTGCTTGCCCTGCTTTTTTGCAAGTTCCATTTGCAAAGGATATTTAAGATGTAGAATTTAAATGTTTCCCAAAATGCAGACTTGTATACATCCTAATAACACTGCACTCTGAATACTGTTTTCACTGGGTTTAACGCGTTTGGCATGTTCCCTCAATTAACCGAGCATCACAACACCTCACAAAACAGCTAGTATTCCCATGCTATTGAAGGGAAAATCAGGGCATAAAGAGGTCAAGTGACAACCCAAATGTCCCACAGCAAGTCAATAGCAGAGCAGGGGCAGGAACTGATGAGCTCTAATTACCTGCCCTAATCGTTAATCCCAGAGAGACAAATTCTGCCATTATTTTCACTGGTGCTGAAGTAGAGTCAGTCCCGGCGTGTAAGCCGACAGCCGGATTCTCCCTTCCATACCGGGTTCCCTTGCCCTGCAAAATGTCCACACTGTGCTGACCAGGTGCCTTTTTCCCCTCTCTTGACAATCAGTTGAGAGTAACAACATTTTCAGCTCACCAGCCCACATGAAGCAACCCTAAATATACTTTTGCCAGCCCTAGTGAAGAACCAACAGAATTACCCAGCTTACTGTACTCTACAGGAGTGTTAGTTTATGGTGATATAGTGAAGGCTGCTGGAGGATCACAGCTTTTAATAAACCACCATATAGTATTATCCATATAATCGCCACTTCCATGCACTGCAGAACTTGTGACAGCTCTCCTATGTTGCCTGGCCACCTGGGGCCGTATCCATGTAATGTGCCCACACCATGTCTGCGCTGCTGCCCCACGTGAAGAAGCCATTATGGGTCAAGCACGACAAATTTGAAGGGCTAGTGTCCAAAATGAAAGTTACTTGAAGCATCCATCACAGCCTAAGGAATCTGCAAGGTGTAAATAGGCCTTTCTTCACATGTCTGGTTTATTAAAACACTTTTTAAAAATGGACCTTTAAAATATTTCCCTGTTGAAGTGGGCCCTGGAAGCCTTGACAGCCTCAGTAGAGGAACACAGAGGAGCACATCCACCTTCATCTGGCTCTCCGCCATACTCTTCCTATCCACTAGATGCGTTCATTGGCTTACTTCTCCAGTAACACAGCAGGGACTGAAGCCCGGATACATCTGGAAAAGGAACCGACACAACTCCTGAGGCCTCACTGGGAGAGGCTTTCCTACCCAGCTTCAGCACCCAGTTATACAGTAAATCTACTTGGGACAGAATTACATGTATTTACTGGGCTGTGGGCCCTGAACACATTGACAAAGTCCCTTTAAGATGATTACAGGGGATGTGTTGTCCTCTCAGGCTGACATCTATTATAGGTCATTATTTGGATTTTACGCTAGCAATTCTGAATGCTTCCATTTTTGGTTCATGTCTGATGCGACTGCAATCGAGTTTTCCGCATGCATACATCCTGAATTTATTTTAACTGTGCTCAGTGTTTAGAAGGTAAGTGAGGATGCTATTAGCTACCAGTCTGCATCTATGAATGATCACTTATTACATTCTCAGTGGTTTGGTTCAGACATGTGACAGAATATGTTAGCTTGTAATGAGACTATCATGGGCTGAATTGTTTGAGGGAGCCTGTTGTCAAATGGTTACTTTTATCTAGATGGGGGGAAAAAATCAACCAGAATAATTTATAGCTTTAAAATGCTGATTTTTTTGGTGAGCATGTATTAGATGCTTTAACACCATTAAACTATTGTAAACGAAAACATGATTAAATATTTAAGCAGTGTTCTCTTTCTTACACAGGGATAAGTATCTATTTGTCTTGTATCACAATTTTATGCACTTAATGTCTTTTCAGCACCCTGGTGGCCCACAGTACAAGCTCAGGATCTGTCCCTCCTGGAGGTGTGGGTGGGCGGCTCCAAGGATATTGCCTAAGCAGGAGATCCAGCAGCCACATCCTCCTCTTAGAGCAAAGAAAGCACAATAAGAGTTTTGCCTCCTCCTCGGTCACCCGTGTCCACCTACCGCAGAGACACGTATTTTTCTTTGCTCTTTAGTTAGCTTGCATCTTCATCCTTCTTCCCCACCATCAGTTTTCCTTGCCTTGACCTTCTCCCCTCTGCTGCCTTTCTCTTCCCATATACTACTGGCCTCTTCCCTCCCCTCCCAGAACATTTGCTCCTTTCCTCATTAGCTTTTTTCACCTTCCTCTTAACAGAGCAAAACCTCTCAATCCTTCAGCCCTCTGATGTTGAGCGCTTCCTCCTATGCTCATATTGCCTCTGCAGCTCTTCTCTGCAAACCTGCATTTCAGAGGAGCTCAGCTCCATTCTTCCTGCTTGCGGTGGGCTCTGTTCCTGCTCAGAGGCATTCCTGAGCACGCACTGGTGTGCTGAGTTAACGCCGCAGAGAGGAGACAGGCTGGGACCAGGTGGCCAGATCTCAGCAGCATTTGCCGGGAGAGCAGTTTATTTCTGCTGCCTCTCCATGGCCTGCCAGGAAGACAATTCACTGAGGCATAATCTGTTGGGACATTTTTGCTCAGCTGCAGGTCAGCTCAGATCCATCCCTTGAAACAGCAGCTGTGTATTTCTCTTTCGGCATTGTGGAGTTGTGCACAGGAGGACTTCCCACCTGGAGCCCAAACAGGCCATCGGATGGGGAGACAAAGCCGAACGTGGAGGGTTGACGTACCAGCCGCCTCTTCAGCAGCACTTAACTGCTGTTTCTCTAGTCTGGTGTCCAAAAAGCTGCTGTAATTATTGACTCAGATGGCAGCAGATCATCATTCAGCTCAAGAAGAACATGACCAAAAATCATATAAACATAGGACTGAACTAAAAAATGACTGTGACCAATTAGGAGGGCTGGTTCTGCTTTTCTGTACCCAGATATAAATCAGGGTTAGTAAGGCAGTGGAGAAAGCAAGACAGGATGGCCAAGAGAAGAGGGGTCTGCCTTTTGCCTTCTAGGGGTAGGTTTCATTTTCCTGGAAGAGGAGCAGAAGCCAGGGAGAAAATAAACACAGCAAACAGCCTGGGGCCCAGCCTCTGGCCATAAGGGCAAACTTTACAGCAGGGCTTGTGCCATAGGCTGAACTCTCATGTGCTGTGCAGCAGGATGTCCATATCCATACAGCATACCTCTCCAGTGCATCCCACCCTGCAACAAGCTAGCTCTCAGCTCAGCAGGCAAAGACTGTGAGCAGTCACATTTGGATTCCTGTATGGGATTTAAGATTTGGGGTTTGACCTATTAATCTTGTTCAAAAGAGACTACTCTTCCAGCTGTGGCTGGAGGGGACACTGTGTCTTTTTCCCTGGGAAGTTTTGGCAGAAGCAGTTGTTCCAGTTGGGAAGGTGCAGACACAAATTGGCTCTAGCGGAAACGGGGGCTGCTGAGGGAGTCCCTACCATCTCCCTGCCTGTGCACAGACAATCTTGTGTCACTACCTCCTCACTGAGGTGTCCCACAACATTCCTGGTATCACACATATGACATTACAAGTTGGTCTAACATGAGTTTTTTTCAGCTTAGTTCAGCCTTAAGTTATCCGGGTTTTTTTCCTTCCCATTTCTGCTATTTGCATTGGGTTTTATAGGAGAAGATGAGTAAGGCATAAATATACAGTTTAATGTTTCCCCTGTTAAATTCAAGTTTAAAGGCTATTACCTATTTCACTACAAACAGCTGCTAACACAAAGTTTGCTTCCCACCCCTCGATTTAGTTTTGTTCACAAATTCCACGTTTACCTGTGATGTGCAGTGGGCTGACCCCAGCTCACCGCACACCCCACTTCGCAGCCCTTCCCTGCAGCCAGGGCAGCGCGCCTCTCATCCTCTTCCTCACCCCTCTCCCACAGGGCGCAGCCTCTGCCCCACTCCATTCCCAGGTGCCTTTGGGCATCAGCCACCCCTGGTTTTTTGTAGTTATGTTATTTTCCTCCCTCCCTCAAGCACGGCATTGGGGTGGGAACCCACAGCAGGATGCACTCGGGCATCATGTGCTGCAGGCAAGATGGGTTTTTCCAGGCACGTGACAGGGAGTCCCAAAAAGCAGCCCTTGGAGCCGCATGGAGGCTGGGTACCACATGCAGCAAGAAAGTCAGGCAGCTGCAAAGCCCGTAGTGCAAACCTTCTATACGTGCTTTTATGGCATCGGATTTATTGCACTTTTATTGGGCATTTACTGAAATAAGTGAAGAGGCATAAAGTTCACAGTAAAAAAAGAAATGCCTTTCATAGCAAATTTCACGATTCTTATTATTGTCTGATGGCGGCAGTTTTGTATAAATTCCTAAACAAATAGATCATATCACTGATTTTAACCTTGGCCAGTCTTTAAAGTAAGGTGCATGCTACTTTTATATCAGATCACAACATGATGGAAGAGATGGAGCTCTCCAGCCTCCTGACATTTTCTGTAGAAAACCGTTTAGATAGAAAAATGCAGGTTAAGAGCTAATGAGTAAAACAGATTAAAAGTGCACAAACCAAAGCGACACAGAGAAGCCAACTGAAATGACCCCACAGCTATAAGACGAAGATATGGTTAAATGCAAATACAGTCCTGCTGAAGAGCTGCTTGGGGTAGAAGAAAAATCATCCAGGAAAAAAAAACAGGCAACCTAATACACAGCAACAATGGGAGTTTAAGGTAAGGTCTGGGGCCAGTTCCTGGTCTCCTTTTTCATACAGATAGTCCCTTTGACTTCATTAAGATCAGTCTGAAGACTAAGAGGGGGAATATTTAGCTGCAATCATCGCTCTGTGTAGCTACAACCAGTTCTGTACATGCTGAACTGAAACCAGAGCAGTCACACGGCATTGCTTCCCCATTTTACTCTCATTGAGACCAAGAAGCGAGGAGGAGGTCTGGCACTAGAACGGCATCAGCAGTTGTTAGGGCAAGTGACTGGGTTTCACCCTCTGCTGTAACGCACATTTTCTGTGCAACTTCAGTTTGCTCAGCTAAAAGCAGAAATAGCAACACTTCCCGGATGCACGGCAGCACTTCGGCTTTCAGCTCACTGTCCCCAGGGAGCTGCCGACCCCCGGGAAGAAGGCTCTGTGGTGGACAGCCACGACAGCCGTAATGCTCCACCATGTCCACCAAGGAGAAAGTGGGCTTTTCCCGAGCATTAGAAGCAAGCGGACGCAGCTTGTCCCCGGTCTCCTTATAATTGCAGCATATACGTTGTTTCTGTTCTTGCAAATTAGCAAAGCTAATTGAGAGAAAGAAGCAGAGGTATGTCGCTTGGAAAAATACCACTGTGTTCAAACCCTTGCCCTGGTGCCTCCTCCTCCTCCTCCTCCTCCCAACCACCGAGCCTGGCCTATGCCGGCTGCCGGCTACATTTCCCAGCTGTAGCCACCATCTGTTGTGGCAGGAAGGAAGCAGATGTGCAGAGATTTGGCAGCTCGGTGCATGCTGGGCACGTCGAGCGTCCGCTTGTGCCAGGAGCTGGCCGGTGGGTGCTGCAGGACGGGGCTCAGCGGGCACCGACCAGCACCAGGGCCAGGCACAGTTGGGCGAGGTGGCTGCAAAACATCCCTGAGGGTGCTGGGACCTCCTTGGAGACCTTGGCTTTGAGGACATCTCCCACCCTTGGTTCGCAAGTCCAGCCCCAGGTGGGAGCTGGGGCACAGCTCGTTTTACCCCAGCCAAGCTTCCAGACCTTTCTGCACCTCAGCGGCAACATCTGCCCCTTGAGGTTTATTTGGGAACATTTATGAGGGAGCAGTCACTTCCCCAAGCCTTCAGGATGGTGGGTGCCAGTGTCCTCATGGACCAGGCAGCCCAAGGAGGGTCAGCCCCACAGTTTCACAGGAGGGAGAGGAAGACAAAAACCATGAGATGTCTCAGGCAGAGCAAATGAAACTGCACCTTACATTTTAAGAAAAACATTTAAATTTTCATGAGAAACTTGAAACCGAAAACTGGAAATTAAAAACTACTGGTTGTACAACTGCCTTATATTGATCAAATTATAGAAAACAGCCATGAGTGAGGGCTGTGGGGAAAGCAAACACACACTCAACACACCATCCATCTCCATTCCCCAAACATAATTATAACAATATGGGAGACATGAAAAGACAGTGCAACACTACACGCTGGTAATAAAAAGCTGGAAATATTTGTGGGTATGAAGAGAAGCTGTTGAGCAGAGGCACTGCAAGCATCTTCTTGGGGAGCTGAAAAATGCTTGAGGAATAAAAGCTTTAAAAAATTCCACTGAAAACAGAGGAATACTATTTTTCTTTCTTTAAGGAGAAAAAAAACACCATTACAGTATGTATGAAGGAACACTGCAGGGTTTGCAACTGCCCAATTTTCCTACTGCATGTGGTACCCAAATTGTCTTATAATTAAAAGCTGCTATAATGCAGACCACAAAAACCAATCCTGCACTATGTCAGTAACAAAATTATTGATAGAAAAGGGTCTTATCAAGTTTATTTAGACCCTGTTACTGTCATTACTAGCTTTAAATAGCAGGATCCATCCCTTAAGAAGGCCAGAGCACCGTTACACAGGGTTTTTTTTTTATATATATATATATGCGTGTGTGTAGGATTTAAAAGCAAATGGTCAGAATTTAGTAGTTTAGATTTCTTTTCTGTGATGAGGATTTATTTTTTCCTTCTTCTGATAAGGGAAAAACCTTATTAATGAGGCCTCAGTGGTAGTTACACTGCTGCTGCTGCACTGTAAGAGATGTACACATTTTTTTTTTCCCAAGGAGGGTTTAACTGCTTTGTAGATCCATAAAGATATTTCACAGAGAAAGCTTTATTCAGTTGGAGCTCTTAAACCTCCTTTGTGAAATGTTGTGGTATTTTGTGAGATATGTGGCCTTTGCTGTGCACGTGATGCTGGTAGGTTTCTAGGCATGCAAGTTCAAGAGCTTTATTTTCCAGATATTTTTTCAATTAATTAAGCTCACTGGTAAGACTGCATGCACTTCAGAAAGGAAGGAAAAGAAGAATAACTGCTAACTATCTCTGCCTCCTGCAGAAGTAGCTGGATTTACTGCTTGTTGTCTTTGCAGAGCAGCTCAGATGCTGGTTTCAGCAGCTTGCAGGTTTGCAGCCCTGGTATGTTTCTGGTGGGTTTTTCCTCCTTCGTTAGAAACATTCTTGTGATAAACATTCTTGTGATGCGGGGGATTCCTATCAAAACTATCATCACCCTCCCAGTGCGAGTCATTCCCCTGCTTTTGAATAGGGACAGCTGCTGAGCTACAGAAAACATCGTTCTGTGTCTACAGAAATCTTCACAGAGGGTTTTTTTTTTCCTTAATGTTGCATTTTTACGTGCTTGTACACCCAGCCCCTATGGGGGAGTGAACAAAAGGCCTTTTAAAGGCAATCTTCCAGAATGCTCCAATTGTGCCCTTAATTGCATCAAAGTACACGTGGGCTCAGCTCTATGCAGACATAGTTTTAGCTGTAGGTTGATTTTAAGCAAGCTACACATTTTATACCAAAGCAATGCATAAAAGCAGGCACAAGGAAAAAAAAGCTTTAATTTAGTCACATTACTCCAGTAAGTAATAATGCATAGCAAGCAATAATTGGATGCAAGAAGTTTAGAGCAGATGTTCCCTTTACTTTGATTCTTGAGGCAGTGCGGCAGCAATTTCTTCCTTTGTAACAGACATAAATGATTCAGTGTTAATAAAAAAAGTTTCAGGCATGGAGTTCTTCTAGCAAATAGCTGAGGAATAAAATGCACACTGTGAAATGTGGGGCTGAACATGTGCTTCCAAGTATTCCCCCTCCCCACACACAGAGTTTTGAAAGAGATCTGGGTTTTACCCTTGGACTTACAGTAGTGAATTTAAAGCACAATTTCTGCTACATACTATTAATTTTTTTCACTCTGAAAGAATTTAGTTGCTTTCCAAAGAGGTGGGGAATTGCAGACCACCCACCTCGGGGTCTCTCACCCAGTGTGCGCCCAAAACCAGGCTTGCTCCAGCCAAGGGGCAACACCACCAACAGCAGCTGCATCGGCCCCTCTGGGGAAAAGATGAGAGGTTTGGCAGGTCACGCCGCTGGCCGGGACCCGGGCGCAGATCCATGACACCTGATGACATCCTAGCTGAGATGGTGACAACATCCAGTCCACCGAGACGGGACATTGCCAGGGGAAGCTTGGGGCAGAGGCAGCAGTGCTGGGAAGAGAAGGCGATTGCAGTAAATATGCTCTCTTCCTGCCAACAGCAGCATCGGCAGCTCCAAGCACAGCTTGAAAGTCGCATAGGAAGCGAGCGGGGCAGGAAGTCACAGGCTGCCCCGTATTGCAGCGCTGGGGCACCTGTCCAACCCTTCACACAAGCAGAGCCTGGGAAGGCTCTGCCATAGAAAATCCAGAAAACTCCCAGACACAGAAAACACCCAGGTCGTAGCTGGGTGGACAAACAGTGGCCCAGAGAGGCAGGGCTTTGGGATACACAGCTGCAGTGGACCAAAAAGCTGGACAAACATAGCTTCTCCGCTCTCATGAGCCAAGAGCTTCCCTCCATTTGCTCTCATTCCCATCCCCCACCTGCACCAGAGCTGATATTTTTCTCCCAACACACCGCAGCTTTATGCGGAAAGAGAAAGGAGGAGGACTTATTCCAGAAATGTTTTGCCTCAGCCACTGCCCAGGGAACAGCTCTGGAGTGAAAAAGACACCAGTTCCCCAAAACTCACATTTTCCAAAACATAAACTGCAAAGGAAAAGCCTTTGCCGGAATAGCTGGTCCCTCCTGCTCTCTTCTCATCAGCTGCCCCTCTACCCGCCCAGCTCCCTCAGTGTCTCTTCCAGCTCAGCACAGCACTGCAGGGACCTGGGAGAAGCGGGAAGTGAGAACACGCAAAAAATGAAGTAATGGGACTAATGCACGAGATGGAGATGGTGAGATGCAGGGATATCATTCCCTGCTTCTAGGGCTGGAGTTCGGTAAGCCAAGCTGCTTTTTGGTAATTACTCCTTAGGGAATGGCTTAGGAATTACACCCTGAAAAAAGAAATTGAAATCTGATACAGAGTTGGATGGACCACACATTTAAAGCCAGCCCCTCCTGATTAGTGCAATAGCGTGCAACATGAGGTAGCTGCTTTATGTCAGACATTAATTTTGCCTGGGCTATACCCAGTGGGCCTCAGCATACGACACTGTTGTACATATTGTGGACAGGATATGCTTGTGATGTGGAGACCTCCTGGAACTTCCTAATGTTTTTCTGAGGAGTTTGTCCACATGTTTTCTTTGGTCACTTTACCCTTATCAGAGAGCAACATGATCTCATGCAAGGTCAGCATGACTCCATGGAAGGCACAGAGCTACAGTGGTTATGGATGCTAGTGGCTGCAAGACAACTGCAGATGAGCACGCTACCAAAAGCACATGTGCATTTATCTGCAATCACATTAAGTGCAGTGGTGCCAATTCAGCTCTACCAAGCTGTGTATCATAGGGACACAGAGATGGAAGACGTGCAGAGACAAGACCCCAAGGCCAACACATTCCCAGTGTGCCACAGAGCAAAGCAGGCTGCAGCAGCAGGTTGGTGTGCAGCTGCTCCCCTTCTGCCCTCCAACAGCCTTAACCTCTGATTTCTTTTGTTTTAAAAAAACATTATGCTGATGCAGATAAACACAGGAAGTTTGGATTGCTGAGATCATTTAGTAAACTACGGGTATGTCGTACTCATTTCTCAAGATAGGCATATAAGACCCAACGCTGTAACACTGTTTAGATGCCCCCTTTCTTCCTGTTACCTCAACACATTTAACCCACCCTCACCAAGGCAGAGTAAGGAGGCTGGGACTTATCCTTCCACATTTGTACAGCGCCAGGATAAGTTCCCATTTCATCCCCTCTGACCCACGCCCTCAGCAGCCAGGGTCAGTGGACTATGGTTGCGGAGGGCTCCTGTGCACGTGGGCACCCACAGGGCCAGTGGCAGCGGAGAGGGTGCAGCCCCAAAAATGCCATGGCCACAGCCACGCCAACACAGCTGTGCCCTGCACTTCCTCCCTCATGAAGGGGCCTGTTCTTCCCCAGCTTGAGGCTTTTTGCTCTATGCAAGGGGCTCTCCTTAGCAAAAAGTCCGAGCAGCCATCCCCTTCCCTTTCTGCTGGAGGAAGGGAACCCCGGGCGCACACCAGGCCAGCCAGTGCCCCGGCAGGGTGGCTGAGACCAGGAGCTTCTGCTGCTGCTGGGGAAGCGCAGAGCCGGGAGCGGCGTGATGGCCAGTGCTGGCTGCAGTCCCGCTGCACCACAGGCCCCGGCATCGGGAACATGCCGGGGTTTACGGCCCAGTGTTTTGTGAGGGTGTGCAGTTTGTTTAGCCCCCCGACTCACCGCCCGAGTGCTGGGAAAAAGCTGAGTATTTGTTGATTTGTGGAATAAGCGCCCAAACTGGCATCACAAAAGGGACACGCAGGATGCAGCCGACTCCCAGCTCTGCAAGAAAAATACGCTCTCCTCCCTGAGGCTGTGGATCGTGCCCTTTGGCTCAGGCAGGCTTCTGCCCACCTCACCAGAACCCATGCTGGAGGGCACCCACCAGCCAGAGGTGCTGGGAGACCCAATCGTCCCTCTGGACACGCCATCCTAAGGAGGGCAGAGCTCTCAGCGAGGAGCCCCACAGACATACCCAGGCAATATTTGCTAGGCAAGAGCAAGCGCAGCTAAAATATGCCCCGCTACACACGCTCCCTCCCCTTCCCTCACGCGCCGGAAGGATTATGGGGCCGGTGCAGGGAACTTCTTGTCCTGCCAGGGCATGAACCTTCCTCTCCCGGTCTCCAGGAGGCACAAAGCAGCTCCGAGCGGTTGCAAGCAGACAGGCTTTGTACAGAGTTCCTGCAAACATTGCTGCTTTTATTTAAAGCAGAAAACACAGGATGTTACAGACGAGTGGAAAAATGTGAACTGCCCCACTGCCTGCAGAGCCCCTCAGACTGGAGAATGCTTTTCTGGAAGTCAGAGGGTCTCCAGACAGGATTAGGAAAACACACAGCGTCTGCTTTAGCTTTTTATTTCTGCCTTGCTTGGCTGCAGTTACACCTCCCTGCACCAAGCCAGGGTCCCATACCTTCCCTCCCACTTACGGCTTCCCATACCCCTTTTGTATTTGACTCCTGGGAGGCCTTTTTCAAACTCCTTTTGTCAGCTCCATCTCTTTGAAACCCTGGAAAGCTACCAGCGAGAAGCCTGGCTCCGGCTCCCCACCGCCGGGGCTGGCAGCAGCTTGCCATGTCCCCTGCCAGGCTCTGCCCCTCTGCAGGAGCCCTGGGCTGGGCAGGGGCTGCAGCCACCGTCCCCCTGCACGGCCGCACACCCAGAAGTCGTGCCCTTCGGGGGCTCACCAGCTTGCGCAGCAACTGCTTTACAGCACCCACCAGCATTCACAAAATGCCAGAGATCCCAAAACTCTGACACCTGCTCCAGAGTTTCCTTACACAGCTTTGGGGAGAAGTCATGAAAAAAAAAAAAAAACCAAAACCCAACTCATTTTATTCCTGTTTTGATGATTATGCAAGACAAAGCAAGCCACGGGTAGATTTTTTTTTTCCATAATGTTAGCATATGCTTTTTATTCTTCAAGCTAAACAACCACCAGCCAACCTAACATGTTTATCAAGATAAACTGCAGACATCTCAAACATTTAGCCTCAGAAAACCAGCACTTACAACTTATTTAACCATGCACAGGGTCCTTTACTTACCTTTAGGTGACTAGAAAGCTAGAGAGACACAGCAGCCCTCAGAGCAAGGCACAAAGCCCATCAATTCCATAGAACCAACTTACCTTTAATGGTGCTATGCTTAATTTATACCCCTTGAAACACTTGGCCCAGACTGCCTTTTAATTGATTACAATTAGAAACTGTTGATTGGCTTGCCCCTAGTGCCAGTGACCACAAGGTGATCTGGGGAAAAGAGAGGCAGCTACTATTTTTTAACCACAGTTCCATTTTTTTAACATAGTCAAATAACTAAGCAGTGTATTGAATGACATAGTATTACTCATATGCTTAAGCACCTGGGTCCTTGATCTTGTGCCTTATAAAGTGCTCTGAGCTGTGCTGTAATTGCCTATAAATACGCTGCTGATCATGCTTAAAGGGACACTGTCAAGGTTGGCAGGCCTACAGTTTGACTTAGTAAAATGACATCTTAAAATAGTTTTATTCTCACTGTTCCTAAATTACCAAGCTGTGGGTTTTATCGTGTTTCTTTTTATCAGTCCAGCTTCCAGGATTAATAAGGTTATGGAAGAATGTTCACTTTTAAAGCAATGGCCTGGCCATAGAAATAGTACGATAAGGGGCTAATGTTCCCATCCTGAACATGCAAGTAAAAGCACTTTGCTATAAAACCTATTTTTCCTGATGTGAATGGGCATGACCTCTATTGCCCTTATGGTTTGCAATAAGGTCACCCCTTGTTGAAGCAACATCTTGTGAAAGAAAGAGCACAGGCCTGAGGGGATCAGGTCTAGGCAAGTCTGCAGCTGCACGAAGTACCCGTCTTCCATGGTGTCTCCTTGTCAGCCAGTAGTCTTGTCCTAATTGAGCTAAAGGGGAGGGGACGCAAAAAGAGTGAGTCTGGGAACAGGGGTACAAAGCTGGTGAGGAGCCTGCAACTTCACTCACCCTCGGCAGCGCTGCCAGGATGCAGAGGGGTGAGGGGATGGGGAGATCCCAGGGATGAGAGCCCTTTCCCGCACCATCCCTTCAGCAAGCAGCTCTGTGGCTGGAGCCCAGCGGCGGGGGAACTGAAGCCAGCTACTGAACAGTTTTTTCATCTCGGGCAAAGAGCGGTACTGGGCTTTCCCTTAAGGACAGAATACAAATAGCTAAGGAGTGAAAGGCAGTCTAGGATTATCCTTTTGTGAAGGGCCTGATTTGTTTCCAGGCTGAATAACATGGTTCCCTCCGTGCGGCAGTCCTCCAGCACACTTTGTACTCATGGGAAACCTGCAGTGCCACAGTAACCAAGCCCATAGGTACCAGTAAATGGAAAAGTATGGCTCACTGGTGCCAGGGACAATGCAGGACAGGGCTCTGCTGAGGGGACACAGAGGAAGAAACTGCAAGCAAAGGCTGCGCTGACAGTGCCAGGGTGGCTGTGCAGAAAGGCAAATTTTGGAAGAGGAGGCGTGGGCCTACAGCCAGGCTTCACCTTCATTTCCAACTGGGAGGTGCACGATTTACAGCTACCCTAGATGTGAGGCAGTGTGTTGGATGTGCTTGTCCATCACAGGTGTGTGTGAGTGGCAGGAGGGACACCACCCACACTCTAGGGACTTGAGGGAAGCCCTGGCAATGCATAAAAGAAACCTCAGAAAGAACCAAAAAACAAATAGAAAGAAAGGTCTCTGGTGCCTGGGAAAAAGGCACACCTGCAGCAGCCGTGCCAACACCAGGGACTGGTGAGCGCTTGAGGCCGGTGGCATCCCTTGATGCTGCAGTCGCTCAAAGAGGTGGGAAAAGTAAAAATCTTCCTCTTACCTTTTTTTCAACTGCAGGAAAGAGAAGAAAGTAAAAAAAAAAAAAAAAAGATAATCCTTAGGCTTGAAGATCCCACAGAACAGAAAAAGGCAAGTCTAATGTCAGTCTAACAACAGATCCAGCTCAAAGATTCAGCAAGTGGGAAGGTGCTCCCCACACTTCCAGCCCGCACCCAAGAGAACCAGGCAGTGCAGAGGCTGTGTCTCTCACACAGGCAAGCCTTGCAGGGTGTGAATAGGGATGCGGGTAAGCACTTGGAAAAAGTCTTATGTGTCTAACACCAAAGAGTGCGTTTCAAGCTCTAACAGTTACAGAGAAACACTTGAAAGTGCAACTTGCATATATTTTAAGAGCTTCCAGAAACCAGAATAAAAGTAAATGAGCCCAAAGTCTGTCATTCTAAAAATCTCATGCTTTCTAGACAAAGCTTGTATCTCCTGATTTGTTTTGAGCTGACTGGATATTTTTAAATGATTGTCCTTGAGACTTGTAAAGCTTGTTTTATTTTTTGTGGGTTTATTCCACAGAAATGCTTAAAAAGCAATAAAGTCAATCTCAATAGCCTTGCTTAAATCCATGATTATATCAATTCTGTGTTGTGGGTACAGCAGGGAGAAACCAACTGAGTAGGAAACTGTAAGGGATTCCTGTAACAATAGTTACATTGTTTGTACACATATATACCATAATAATAACAGGAAAGCAACAGCAACCTTGCAGTTACAAAAAATAGCCAGTATCCTTTAAAATTACATGTGTATATTCTGTGTTTACCCAGATTAACAGTGTTGTTAGGGTCTGATATATTATGTATGCTGTATGTTCCATCTGATTTATTGAAGGTTTTTCTGGGCTTCTTTTCTTTGAAACTGTGGTTGTGCCTGATTTTTGCCAAGAGGAATCCAAGTTCCACGGAAAGGTAAAGACCTGGAAGCCAAGATCAGGAGTGTGTAGGAAACATGGATTAATTTAATGACAGTGCTTTGTAATGGACCATATAAATTTTCCCACTGTAATTGGTATATACATTCAACAGTTTTATTGTATGTCAGTGCACGTTATTCGGCACAGCTGCTAGAGAGGCACTGCTGAACTGGTGTTTCTCTTCCATGACAAACACCTATTAAGCAGTCAGCATAAACTCTTCTTGTTACAGCCTCTGACATCACCCTCAGGGCAAGCGGACACAGAACAGCAATTGCTGAATTGCGTATGAAAATTATAGTTTTATTGTCTATACAAGTGAAGATTTAACTCCGATTCCTGCTCTAGTCAGCTCTGTCATAAAGGAGCAATTCTTTCAGGGAACAAACAAGCACAGTACACCATTGTAATTGAAGGAACAGGCACTATTTATGTATTGGAAAGCCTTGTTCACAATAGTGCTAACACTTTAATGCCCCAGAAGCCACTATTTTAGCAGCTGTAGAGAAAAAAAGCATGACTAACAACATGCCATACAGAGTCAGATACAGTTTTTTCAGAACACAAGTGGAATCATTCCATTTGATACAACTCAGTTTAATATGCATGACTGATAAGTAGGGATCATGTATTTAATATTTATATAAGCAGTTTCTCCACCGCAGCGTTCAAAGGCTTCCAGTGTCTCTTGAATCAGATCTCCAATATTTTCACGCTTCTGCTGGCTGTAGTCTATCCCATCGCCTGAATTAACTGGTTAATAAAACAGAAAAAGCCAAGAATTATATTGAATTTACTGTTACACTTTGAAATAATGATATAGGAAATTGCAGTTGCTGGTCAGTCGCTGTGCCTCTATTAGAAACTTTGCTCTGTGACACGAAACAGAGCTGAATTTGAAAACACGATGGTTTTGGTATCTCTTTAAGGCTCTGCTCAGGCTCCAGTTTGTATGCCTTCAAAATTCTTTTATGTATGCTTTACTGGTACCTAAGTGAAAATCCTAATAAAGAAAACACATTCTTTTATCAGATGAAGAAGGAGTCTCTTACACAGTTAATCTCTTAAGACCATGACTTCTTTGTTTCTAACATTGCTTATTTAGGACAAAATTCTACTGCCAGATGCATAAAAGCTTATCTACGAAATGTGACTTAAGCTAGACTTGTTATGATTTGAAATATTAAATAAGTATTGCTTTGGAATTGTTCCACGTTAGACATCATATTTACACACTTATGTTTTTTCTGATAGAGGGGACGTCATGTGGCCTAAAAGAGATAGTTGGAGTAAAAAATGGCACTCACTCCATTTCTGATCCCTGAAAAATGTATAAAATTAAGTCTATGTCAAAAGGGCAAATTACCGCAGACCCCAGATGCAGTAAAATTTACTGCTGCTTTCTCTAACATGGATTAGCAAGGGTGACACACATTCATACACACAGAGCATAATTCTTTAAAAAAATCAGTGTGAACAACGGTGACAACAAAACCCACAAGAATAAGAAATAACTTCGTCTGCAATGATGCTGAGAGATTTTAAAGGAGGAAATATCTTGTTTTAAAGCAATATTCTGAAAACTATCTTCATATAGGTATATTCCAAGACATACGTAAAAAATAATTTGGTAGGAGCATAACATACTCAGATCAGGTGCGGTGGAGTGGCCAGGTGGAGTGGCTGTCACACTCCTGTGGGGTGGTTCACGCACAGTCAGTCTGTGGTCTCACTCCGGGCAGTGGTGGCAATGTGCCCATGTCATACCTTTAATATCTCAAAAAACACTGCTTGCATATTGTCACTCAGCTGGCCAGCAAAGGACACATTTGTCAAGACAATGCAACCAACTTCTGGGGCAGCGCCTGCCTTTCGCGTGAGGAACACAACACACAGAAGGGCGAGGGTAGATTTTGCTCCTGCTGCTGCCTCCACATTCCCAGGCCGATGGGGTGTAGATGTACAACTGCACCCATCCTCACATCCTCTCCTGCATCTAAGCCCAAGGAGCTGGATTTAAAGTTTGTGACTTTGTTGCCAGTAAAATCTGAAGAACCATGCTCATGAAGAAAGAGCTGATGAACACAGGTAAAAATCATAATTTTGCTGAATTTTCCTGTAAAATATCTTATTGCATTCCAAGCCAATTATGTGTGTATCAGTCTTTCAAACTCCTTACACACATCTGTGTCACTATGCTTTTTGTAAAATGGTTACACAAATACAGATGTGATGTACAAGGACTGGGCTTCTGAGTGGAAAGGCAGTTATTTTTTGTGATGATCACTCTTAAGCACACGACTACTTTCCTATATATTAAATATGCATTTCACTGACATGAGAGGCCAGGGTTGTGACATCAAAATTTACTACAGTTAGTTTACTGTAATGTTAGAAATAACAGATTATGAAAGTGCATAGAAAACACCAAGAACTATTAAATAAGAGCACTAGCTTATACAAAATACTAATGCAAAAAGAAAAGCACATCATGACTGAGTGCAGTTTAGACTAAACAAGGTTTGTTCTTGCAGAAAACAGCTGAGATCAACTGTGCCTCATCACCTGCGTTGCATGTGCAACATGCCGGCACTCCCCAGAACACCTGGAGGTATTTCTGATTTCACTGGTTTGAGCAAAGGAAACCCTGAACCTTAACCTAAGCCTTGGCAAATATGTAAAGGAATTACTGACTTTCCAACCATTTGTCTATTATCTGTAATTTTAAGCCTACACACGTGCTCTGCTAATGAGCATACACAGCTTTCATCGTTCTTTCAAAGAAACAGTAAAAAAAATCAGCTCTCTGGAAGTAATGGAGATACACTGCTAAGCAAGTTTAGAGGAGGCCAACAAGACACCGCGATAATGCCAGTAGCAGAGGTATTTTCCAGAACCCCATGTTAGAGTCCTTATTATGGAACATAGTCTGTACAATAAATGATGCCTTAGATGCTTGATTAAAAAGGGCCTAAGAGAATGAGGCAATGAAAAAGGAAATAGTCTGCAAGGGAAGACTGAATGTGTGATATGCAGACTGTCATTACATTATTTTTTTTTCCTACAGACCATCTGTGCTATGTGGAGGTTTGTATCCTCAAGACAGCCATAATTCACATTAATGCCATGACACAAGCTACAACCAACAATACCAGAAGGGTTATGTCAGCATCGAGGTCACCTGGTAAGTACTAAAATAGCTATCCTATGCAGTTATAGGAATTAACAAATCTTTCAGACAAAAAGGATAATCATTAACCCAACAGGACAACATCCACTAAATGGATGAGTCAGAATGATATGCCCAATGCACGTAAGGGTAAATATCTAGTCATAATAATAATAATGATGATTAGTTGGAAAAAATAGCTACTGAAGTGTAGTGGTCTCAGCATGCCCTTCTCTGGTTTGACTCCATTTCCAAGTTTGCATGAGAAGCCAACTTTGCCAGCCACAAAAATGTTGCATATGTAAAGTGTGAACATGGATCTGATTCAAGCTCTTTATGAAGTTGTCCTTTGTGAAAGAGAATAAATCAGCATGAAAATGCTAGGAAGCACATTTGTCATATATTTGTCTCAAAGTGAAATGTCTGGCAAATTCAGCACACATCAAGAACTCTTTTCAGAGCAAATGTTATTTCTGTGTTTAGAAGAAACGCATTGAAGCAATACTAACGTTCTAGAGGATTACAATCAGGAAAAGATCTCATTTAATTTTGTGGATTAAGAAGTTAGTTCCCAGTCTCCTAAATCACACACCAAGGGCTTTATGGTCCTTAAAAGTGAAGCGAAAGGCTTTGCACCTGTCAAGACCTGTGCTAGCTGATGAAATCGCCTGGCCCAGGAGTGGCACTCCCTGCCCTGCCGTCAGCGCTGCTGATGCCAGCTGCTGGAAGCTGGGGAAACCCTGCTCAGACCCTCAGGGACTGAACTCAGACCAGAGGAGGATTTGAATTTTGCTTTAAAACATGGTTTGTATTTGAGTCTAGACATGCTTCTATTAATGACTCAGGATATTAAAGAAATCCTAGTGTTACTTGTATTCTATCTCATTTCATTTTAAAATTTCACTGGGGTAACACTACAAATATAAAACTGTATTGCATTACAGAAGGACAAGCAAGTTTCTCTCTGGGCATTAAGAGTTTGATAGGGCAGTTTTGAACTCCAGGAGTGGACAAGAAAGGTAAACCAACCCTTAAAGCCCAGTCAGATCTATTCTTACCTCTGGACATTTGTTAGCATCTGAAAGTGTCCGAGACATTCTTTCAGTTTATTAGATTTCACTTCAAGGCAGGCCAAGTCTCAGATAGAGGGGTTTTTAATCCCCCGAATGTGTCAAAGTACCTCTCTGTGAGTATCTCACAGGCAACAGAGCTTGCTCCTCATGGTGGCTGTTCCCAAGGTTCTGCTTCATGGAAAGCACAAATTAAAACCAGAGTTTTCATATACCTGCTGTTGTAGGGCTGTCATAGGTCTCGTGATATTGCAGTTCCCCCAAATGTTCAACATCTGAGGAATGGTCAGGAATGCTGTGTTGGAGGACAGAGTAATACTTAGAAGAGATTTCTGAAGAGACTGTGAAGGACCCCCATGTCCCCAGCTTAAACAATGTTTTCAATCAAATTATAACTCAAAGGCCATTCCTTTATTTTTCACTGATGAACTTTTGAGAGCATATATACACACATATATCTCAACTTGTTGTCTTGGAATACGTGGGTCGTGGCAGAAATTTTTTAACTACTACTAGTTAAAGCAGAGAACTGTTGTATAATGGGATTTTTTTTTTTTACACAAATTGTCAAAGTTACTTGGAATGACAGGTATCATTCCTCCCTTTTTGAATCTTGAGAGACATACTGAAAGGTAGAGTGACTTGCTCTATGTCGTGGAAGGGATCAGTCACAAATCGCTCTTTTTGACTTTATATTATAGATGATGAAAGTACTATTTATTGTAAAATGTTACTATGGTAAAAATCATTTTTAAGCTGCTCAGCTCATCCTAGTCAAACCAACAGGTATTTTCAGCAATTAAAATGGTTACAGTAATCCAACATGCTAACCACTTAACTAAATAATATTTTTACTTCAAAAAATGAACAGTCATGGTACTATAAAGTGCAGGTATATTTCTCAGTATGGAATTGTATTTCTACAGAAAAGCCTGTCACAGAACAATATACAGTTAAGCAGTACAAACTAGCATTAAAATAATTTGTGGAGAATTTTAGGACTTTATCCCTTCTAGGAGTCAGCATCACTACCAAGAAATAAATGGAAGCTGATTTCAGCTCTAGATTGACATGCATGTGTGTCAGGGTTCACATCGCATAAGTTCACTGCTCAGGTACAGTTCAGGGCTTAATTTTTCAAAGTCCTTTGTTAGGATGAGTTTAATTGTCATAAAAGATGTTGGCTTCCTGGCCGGACTGGAAAATGAAAGCCCCTGATGAGTCAGTCTGGTGAGAGGGAGGAGGGCTCCTTTGCACAGCTCCTCTCACCATGACTCAGAACTGTGCTTTGAGATTGTCAGCTCCAGGAAGGATGAGGTAGCTCAGTCTCCCTCTGTTCATTTAGTTGAAAGACTGTGAAAAGTCACAGGCTAAGACTCTAAAACCCTCCTGGCTGCTAAGGAATGGAGGGACGTTGCTGGTTCGTTTCACTCAGGTGCAGGAAGAGCAACCAGGAGGTTACAACTTCTGGTTGTCTCTAACCCAGACAGAAAACCCTGTGTTCCACTCCTGAAGGCTCAGAGCAACGTCAACACCACTTGTACATGTTTCTTAGGACACATCTAGATTATCTGCACCCAGAAGTGCAAACTGGCCCCATGCAGGCTGGTCCCAAAGCAAGTGTTGGAAAGAGGAGCTCATAGAGTAATTTATGTTGGAAGGAACCTCTGGAGCCCTCTGGTCCAAATGCCCTGCTCAAAGTCAGCTCTGTTTTCAAAGATAGGTCAGGTGGCTCAGGGTGAAATACCTGAAGTTACTCAGTGCAGAGTAATCCCAGAATGAGCAATGGTGCAGAGATCCCCTTGAGCTGGCAGAGCTTTTCACCAGCCATTTCAGATGTGATGAAGGGAGCTGCTACTCCTTAAATATTAAAACATATTTGGTGGAAGAGGATTTGCTGAAGTTACAAACTTCATAGAATTATTATCTGTTTTGATACAAAACAAACCGAAACTTTTGGCATAATAACAGATTCTAACCTGCATATATAACATTGCTTTTGGAAGCTTAATCATATACCAGAGAAAGAGGCACAGATTTGGCTGAAAAATTAATAAAATATCATTAACACCCTGACTTGAAACTATGAAAACATAATTTAAAAGAATTTAACACGTATCTTTCAAAATGATTTAAAACATTAAAGTGGAAAGTACTAATATACTTTAAGGAGGCCAAGTCTTTGAATATGCACAGACCTGTTTTTTGACACTATCAACACTTAAGAGTTCCTTGTCTCTTGCGTTACTTGGCTCTTCCTTCTATTTTTCATCACTAGTGCTGAGTGCTTACCACTTTACAAAGCTACAGTACTGCAAAGATTGCAGAAGAATGTTTCAATCCAAGAAGAAAGCATGTATGCTTGGAATTTAAAAAGAATACTAATATAGAGATATTTCTTCTCATCATAGGTCTTAGAAAAAAAAATTATACTTTTGGTATAAATCAGCTAGGTATTATCTATCTAAACAAGATGCTTCCAAGATTATCTTAATTCCCATTGAAGGCATTTTGCTTTAGCAAAAAATACAGATTCTTTCTATAGTTTCTTCCATATGCAGCTAGCTTTTAGTTATTTCATAAATTAGCATTTATTTTAAAATGTAAGTGCTGTTACTATAAATACTATTCAGAAAGTCAACAATTCAATAAGTGGAGGAAGTGCTCTCTCTGATTGGAAAGGAAACATTTGACTGACTGACGATGTTTTACTAATGATGTAAGCCTACTAGAGATAGCTGTAACTACTTGTAAATTGCTGCAGTATAAAAAAACTCAAAACCAACAAACTAAAAAACTGAACTGAAAATGAGCCAAGACAGCAGCTGTTATCACAGTTTTCCATTTCCAGGAAATGTTAGCAACATCAGATGTAATCCATTTTAAGCCCAGACTTTTTTTTTTTTTTAAATAGAAGCACAAAAATTAAAAAGAAATCACAGATTTTGTAACAAAATATATTAGCAAACATATTTGATTAATAAGGTAAAAAATAAGATAATATTATTGTATTTTTTCCTCTATGAGTACTTAAACTTCTCCAATGAATTTTGACTTTGAAGTTTGCCTATGTTTGTGCTACTGATCAATATCAAACAAAGTAGTATTAAATAATCTTAGATCAACAGCATGCTCAACACAGGAACAGAAAACGGAGTCTGAGATCTCTGTGGCCTTGGTACACTGTTTACTGTTGCAAAATAATACATTAGGTCACAAATCGTGCTTAAACTGCAACAAGAGTGGCACCACCTATGTCAATCTGATGTTCTTCCAATTGTTTTGGATGTATATAAGCTAGTACAAAGTAAATACTGGTGTTTAGCTGGAAATCATGTTTGTGTGTGCAAAATTTGCATAGCTTTGCTGGACTGATGTGAAATACATTTGCTTGTCACGTTAATTTCTCATGCAAATATAGCACAATTAATGCAAAAAGAATCAAAACCATGGAAAACCAGGTTTTTTGTGTATGTGGAATAAATATGGTTTTTTTTAAAAATAATTCAAAGTGACAAAGCTGCAAGTCCCAAAACGCTTTAAAGATCACTGATTTCAGTATGAAATGTAATCCTGCAACAGCCAATTTTTAACATTGAGTTCATTCATAGTTAAAGTCAAGATGCTTGACAAGCCATCCTCCTTCCTCCCTGGGAAGATTTTATTTATGTAACCAAAATGCTTTTGAGGGAAAGCCCTAGGTTTCTCTTTACAAGCAGAAAGCTCAGTAATTCATTATTTTCTGTTAATAACTGTTGATGTGTTTGTACATCTGTCAGGCACTAATGGAATTTGTTGTGTCTAAATTCTCTGTTCAAAATCATTACCATTTAAGGACGCTATTTGGTATAGCTTGCCCATCAAAAATTTCACTGACAACTAAATGAATTCAGTGACTGCTTTCATAACTGTGAAAGAAGGGTGAGGCCTTTGTTATCATTGGAATGCAACCATATAAAAAATAGGTCAATATATAAAAAATTTCCCATCAAAATTATGGGGGCAAGTTCTTAGATATGACTATAAGTTGCTGGATATGCCTGAAGTTGCCAGTTTTCTAGTTTTTCTGTTCCCTAATTAAGCGAAATAAGCAAGAACCTGAAGTTAGCTGAGTGTGTTTTAGCAGTGATTTGAGAAGGGACAAGGAGATGAAAGCTATGAATGACTGTGTGGATTTGCCAAGATTTCTTTCATTACTGTGGGACAAGGACAAAATTTATGCAGTTTAAAGGACAGCTAGCACTGAAACTGGAATGCACTTTTTTTGTCCTCAAGGCAGACAGAAAGGAACACCCTGCTCTCCCAGATATCTGTATTATAAGGGTCAGGACATCTCCTTCTGGTGTCTCTTTACATTTTTTAAATTTTTTTTTTTTAAAGTAAATTGAGTATTCTGATTACTGTTTCCTTCTGAGTTTTTCCAGTTAGATCAATGCATATGGTAGATTAAAAAAAAAAATAAATTACCTTCTCAAGATACGAATTTGCATTCTTTTTATGAAGAACAGGAAGGACATAAAGATAAATACTTATCAAAAGCTAGTTAACAGCTATTCATTTTACATTAATAAAAGTGTACATTTGAATTTATAACAGCTTTTCAAGCAAAAGAAAAAAGCCAATTTTTATACAACTAAAACTATAATATGTAGTCTCTACTTACAAGAACATAAAACATTTAAAAAAGAAAGAAAATTGCATCCCCTAGGTGTGCTGTTTCTGCAGATTCACAGCTTTTGAACTGTGAAAGTTGAAGCCTTTTGAAAGTAATATAGAAACTGCACATACACCACATGCAGGCTGACTTTTTTTTTTAAAGCTTTAAGAATGGTCTCTTATTTACCTTTCGCAACATCTTCCCTGCATGAAGTGTGAAGAAAGATAAGTGAATAAGAAGAACTATTTAATCAGTCAGTCAAACTGGAAAACACTCATCCTTCTTCTTGCCTAAATTACACCTGTACCTTTTGTTGCTTGACCTGTTATTCAAAAGGGTCCCAAATATGAAGAAGCAAGAGGCCCAGGAGCATCCAGCCCAAAGTACTGAGTGCCTGAGATCTTCTTACCTCAAAGTCAGTTTCTTAAGGAAAGCTGTAATGCTTTAGGAAATAAATTTACGTGCAAAAAAAGCCAGTGTCTCAGGCTACAGAAACTTACTCTGTTTGTGTATCGGTTCAGTCTTTGGAAGTGATGCTTGAAGAGGCTGTATGCTGCTACACAAAGGCGGCACTCCTGTATTCTGTGCCACGCAGTTTAGTGGGGACATACTACCACTAGCATGAGAGTACGGCTGAACAAAGAGAAAGTACAGCAGATGGTCATCCCAAACACTTAATCTTTGCATCTTTTTGTGTCTTTTTAAATTATTAAGTAGTCAGCGGAAGGAAGAGTTATTTGAAGAATGGGGATATGAGAGCTCTCCAGGATAGTTTACCAGGCTCTTCAAATCTTGGTATGACCTAAGGTAATTTCTAAAACATTATTTTAAATATTGGCTTTTAAATATCTTCCTTTAGAGAACCCTTTAGCACTTTTTACTGATAAATGAACTGATTAAATGAACTGAGGAACTATATACCTCTCTGAACATGTATTTCTCCTGAGATAGATCAGCGAAAGGGAGGTTGCTTGGTGGCATGTTGTGAAACCGCATAACCCATCTCAACGGTCACTAAAAGTCAGACATCTCAGGTACAACTGCTTATTTGTCTAGCTTGCCATCAAGACTGTAGGCACTCAAATAGTGGAGCATGCTGATACCATGAGCTCTTAAATTGTCTGCTTTTTTCATTTGTCTGAGAAGAATCACTTGGCTGAATTTGAAAAAAACAGAAAGAAACTGAACTGCAATAGCAGTTAACAGTAAAAAATGCTATTGATATCATCAGTGGATATGTACAAAGACAGAAGATATTTACACATGTTTTTCCAGTAACCTGACCCAGTACTAAGGCCAGCTACCGAGACTGAGAAGACCGACACACTCTTGCAATACACAGCAAACCCCTTTGTTTCGCCACTTATGCAACTTTTATAAGATTACTTCCTTTACTATCCAATATAAAATCATAATTTATTATGCCACTATAGGCATCACAGACTCTAGCAGGTGTTTTTTAAAATGTACTTCTAACTTTTTCACAAAGGGATTGCAGTGTTATTAAAACACAAGCGTTTTAGTGATGCCTAAATACAACTGTTTGCAACGAAGAAGTAATTGCACACAACAGGTGTGTGTAAAAACGGTAGAATGGGAAATGGTTAGCATTTTTTTGAGATAAAACTATTATATATATTACAAAATTTTAAGAGACAATTATTTTAATATATAAAAATATGTTTCTTTTATTATGCTTTGTTACTTTTGTTCATTATTTTAAGAAAATTATGTTGTTCCAATAAAAATTATTAATGCAGAACCTTTATTCCCATTCCAGATGGTATTTTTCTGAAAAAATAAAAGGCACTCATAGGTCCTAGTTATAGGAGAAAGAATTAAGAGGATATTTTTCTGATTTACAATGTCCATAATGATTGATACAATTTTACTCTTGACATTTATGAGTACAGGAAAAAAAATGCTACTATTTCTTACACTGCTTACACCTGCAGAATTGCCACCATCCATAAAGGCATAATCTCTTAAGGCCATACTTGTTTTTTACACATTTACTGAAAAAGACCTTTAAACTTATCTATTCTGGGACTATGCATAGAAGTAAAAATGGCTTTTCTGTATGCAAACGAAACATGACATGTTCAGCAAGGTAAATTGGACCCTGGCTAACACTGGTAATACCTTCATGTAGGAAAACAACCAACTGCTAACAACAGCACTTCTAGTTCAGTTTGTAATACTTAACATCCTTTCACCTCATTACAAAAAGCAGTGAACCTGAACAACAATAAAGCTTGAAAAAGAATCTTTGTTTCTCAGGTGAATTTGTATTTGCTTGTCCTAAACTGCTGCAAATATCATGTATCTATAGGCTGATGGCAGCGTACTAGTTATGGTAAGTTCTTCTCCCTTGTGATGGTCATTTGAGTGTTTGCTGTCCTGACATGTTGCAGAGCCAGAGTCTTAAGGCATAGGATCAGCGATTTTGTAATTTGTTATTCTCCAGCCAGTCCTGGCATTATAAGGCAAATATGAACACTTACATTCTCTAACGTGACACTAAAGCATGCTACATTTTCTAATTGCGATCTTAATTTTTTTATTCATCATTCACTCATCTTCCAGCCCTTCCAGCCCTGGTGCCTGACAAGCCTACAACTGTTCCGCTTCAGAAGGAAAACAGCTCATACACACGCATGCACGCGTGTCAGGACAGGAAGGAAGAGGCAAGAGAAGAAGTAAGTGATATGGCTGAATGCTCTTGGTCAACTCTGGCTTGCCTAGGGGTTTCTAACTAACAGCCAAAGAAAACAGTTAAATAGCATGGCAGAACACAATGTGTTTGAATATGTGTAAGTTTGCATTTTCATGTATTATAGTGAAGACCTAAAGTAGAAAGCTGTCAAGAAAATTCTTCCCTGGCAACTTAAATATGCTTTCTCACACTTGGATGATCTGAGAGAACATGCACACATTATAACTAGCTTTACATTAATAACAAAGAAATGGCCGTTCCTATGAAGGAAAGTCATGAGAGTTTTTTTTTTTTAGATAAATTTGGGACACATTGAAAAGATAACTTGGAAGACAGCATGACTAATATCGAAGTGGGATGTATTTCAAGAGTAATATTCTCCTCCAGTTTCCTGCAATGCTTATTGCTCAGTGATAGGGTTAGCCTCCAGAGGAAAGGGAGAAGTAACACCTCCCAAAATTCCTTTATCACCTTTCTCCAGCAGGCTGATTCACCTCCTACACTATTTAATGCTAATGGCTACACTGAGTTTACAGGTATCTGATCTAACTCTGCAGCTGCAGTGCTGAATTGGTACCCATGGAAGCACCACCTCAAGAGTAAGAGAAAACTCTGCTTCAGAAAAATACTACTGAGCATTTTTGGACAACAGCAGCTAGTGCAGAATGATGACTTCTGAAGGTAGCTATGAGATATTATTTTAAGGGAAAAGAATAACATATACTAGTCTCCACAAATTCATGAAAGCTAAATTCTTCATGAGTCACCAAGAAATTTCATTCCTGAATAGTGATATCTGGAAAGGTCTTCCTGAATTACTTGTCCTAGCACAGCCAAAGTTTATTGGGCACTTGACTGATAAGTAAAATAGGCAGTTCTTGTCCCAGGGACAAGAATGTGGACATGGGAGGAGTAGAAGATAAAGAAAAATAAAGACTGAAAGTGGAAGAACAAAAGCCAAGGACATTCATTTGGCCTATTAATTTTCTTAAATAGGCTCCATAAAAGTTCTAATTGATATGAATATATACATTATGGATTAGCATAGTTATTCCATAGTGTAATTTAAAGTATTACACTGGATGCCAATTGACATATTAGATCTGAGCCTTTTGAGTTTTCACTGTCATTTTGTAGCAAAACAAGGTGAAAAGGTAGATAGGGTTATCTGCACATCTGTAGCTAGGATCCAATATCTTTGCTTTACAGTTCTGAGTAAGAATCTCACCTACCTACAAGTTTACTTTGGGAAATGATTAGAAGAGAATGTCAACCTTATTAATGTAAGTATAGGGCTCCTACAGGAATATGTGCTATCAGCTTAAGTATTGACTTTTTAAGATGGAGAAGGTGAACTGAAGCTGTTACTAGTCTGTCAGAGGAGAGGTACCAACAGCCTCCCAGTGCTTGAGACCTCTCCTCTTCTATTGTCTTCCTTCCTTTTAACTGTATGGATAAAACCCAGCATCATCCAGACATCTCTTGGTGGTTTGGTAATATCCTCATTTTAGAGAGTCTTACACTTTCTGCTCTCCTTAAATTCATAAAATGCTGAAGAGTCAATAAGTCATTTTAGGCATGCTTGTTATCAGATCTAGTGCCTCAGCCATCTGCCTCAACAACTCCTGAAACTGCTGATAGTTGGCAGATATTATAACCACTGTCGCTGAAGCCTCAGAAGTCATGGAAGAAGTCAGGCTAGAATCAGTTTGTTTACATATCCTCACCATTGTAATACATCCATATCTAGCAGCTCCCATTGGCTTAAACAGGAGTTACGATTCTAGCTCTGTAAGGGAAATAGTACAATAAGATAACAACTGATTTTATAGGAGAGGAACAATAATAGCACTCACAATTTTCAGGTAACAGTCTGACTTGACTTCACACATCCATGGAAGACAACTGAAAACAGCCAGGCAGAATTAGAGACACGGGGCAGGAGACAACACCATGGTATAAACCTCTTACCAGCAGAATGGATATTTCAGACTAAGTTAGGAATTGCAACAGAATATTTGTCACGTGGGCTCTGCAGGAGAATCGGTAGGGCGGCACTAGACTCACCCCATGGCATAAAGCAGAAGTTCCTTTCCTGAGAAGAGTGTCCAAGTGAGTGAAAGGCTGACCAGTGAGTCTCTCAGAGTGAGCCAGTGGGGAACAGGGAGCAGAACAGTGTCTAAAATCTTGCATATCTCTGAGACTCAAATGTTTGCATCCACCCTGGAGCTACAGCCCAGAAGTTTTCCTGAGGGTAGGTACCTATTGCCCTTCCTTCTAGGTGAGATCAAATGCTTTCTTTAAATGCAACTTGTGCCACAAGACAGTAATGATACCACAGATGTGTGTTGGTTTTGTGCTACACCTCTTTATGATAATAATTCAAGTTTCCCACAAGTTCTACCAGCTAAATGGTAGTATAAGCTAAGGAGTGTTCTGACTCCTTGTATGTGTTGTATACCCTACCAATATACCCCCATATATATATAGATGTATACCCCCATACCATGGGCATACATTTCGATCTGTCCCCTCTGTCCAGGCGCTTATTTTTCCAGAAACTCTGCCACTTTTCTACTTTGATTGAATTTGGACAATGAGTTTAAAAGTTATGGGAGTCGAGGTGGGGGCAGGGGGGGAAGACATGCAGAATAGAATAGAATAGAATAACCTTGTGACCCCATAAGTCTTGTATTCTTAGATCGGCAGGCAAAAAAGATGAGCAAGGGCAGCAGTGGCTGCTTTCGTTGTTATTGTATGAAAACAGTGGTGGAGCAGCCTCCCAGGAAGCAGGAAACAAGTCCAGCATTGTTCAGCCTTTGTGTTTTCAAATCTGCAACTTTCATGATCAGGGAGATTTCACCTAATTATCAAATTAGTTACTGATGGAGAGAGGCTCTTTTGACCTCTATGCTTATGATTTGGCAAGGAAGAAGCTGTAAGACAGACCTTTTGTTAGACTATGAACTTGTGCCAACATTTTCAGAGACCTAAAGTTTAGCACCTGAATCCAATTTTCAGCAGCTACCTGAGTGGGCTAATCCTGAGCCCTTTTCAGTTCCCAAATGAAGGCTGCAGTGAGTCAGAACATCTGTACATGATGCTAGATACTTAAATGCATAAATACAGATTTACATGAATACATCTACAGTGCCAAGTTTTAAGTGTTTTGACTTGAACTAACTTCCTAACAGATGGTTATTCTGCATCTATCTTCATTTATTTATGGCTGTTTATGTTTATACAGATGCAATAACTGACCTAAAAGTCATACAAGCTTATTCCTTGTCTTTTTATTTATTTATATTGCAATAACAGTTAAAGATATTACTGTACAGCACAATCTATAGAAAATACATAAAGGTGATCTTTCATTGTTCTCACAAGAGGTCCTTCCAAATATTCAAGAAAAACTGACCATAAAGCAAGGTGAACAAACATAAATTAGATGTTAGCATCATCTGTAACTGTGTAAGCTTAAGTAAGATATTAATAAAAATAAACAAACCCAAAAACTCTGAAAAAAGAGGATAAAAGGGAAATAAAGAAGAGAAAATATTTAAGTATGTGTATTAGAAGCTTCAGAAAATGGAATTCAACAGAATTCATGCAAAATTTCTCAATAAGATAAATCTCACGCTACATAAAATGCAGTTCATGGCATCATAAACAGATACAGGTCCGATTCAGGAAACTGTCATGCAAGTGTGTAAGTGATTGCAAAATCAGAACTAAAGTGTGTTTATTTATAGCACAGCATTTCCTACCTAAAGAAGCAAGCAAGCAAGGCAAACATGTACAAAGTATTAAGAAATGAAGGGCCTAATACTGCTCTCAGCTATAGTCATGCCTCACCATGTAAATCAATGAGTTGTGGAAGACTAAATGAAAGAGGGGGTTAGCTTTTCTCTGCCTACTACAGTGATTAATTAGCTTATTTTCAATTTAAAAAAATCATAGCTTTTTTTCACAGTACCAGAAGTCCAAGAAAACAACAGCTATCCATTACCCCTCTAACAGGAAAAGGCACATGTGACCATGAAATACTGGGAGACTTTGGTAAGAAATATGATGAGAAAAAAAATTCTCAGTTTTGAAGTTGTATTTATTTATATGTAAGTTGTAATATTCAGGGAAAGCAAAGTTTGCTGTAATCATTTTCTTACATTACTGCAACATGCATTTTTAATGCACCACTTTAACTACAACCGTCTGAAGACAATTCAGAAGATCATTATAGTTGCCAACATTTATTATACACCTTTATGTGCACTGTAACACCGTTGCATTTGTATTGAGAAACCAGATCTGGAAGGAAAGACAAGGAAATTTTCCCACTGAATGATAAAGACGGTTTATTTCCATAAGCCAAATAAATTTTTCAGGAAACATAAACTCAAAAAATTATTGATGTAGAACAGGTTTTATCGCATGAGCTGCAGAACTCCGCTGGGGAAAACGTAAAGTAAAAGCCCTTAGGCCACATTTTGTGTGACCTAATTCTTTCAAGGGTATGTTTCTGCAAATTTTTTAGGAAGTAACAACACAAATGAATGACAGTTCCCAATGTGATGTTTCCACAGAAAGTCTGCATAACCTCCAAACAGCAGACTTTGCACCAACACTACAGTACATAGTTTTGTTGTAGAGTTTAATTACTTTTGGATGTAAATGAGCAGAAAAACAATTATCACAGACCCAGAAGAAGAAACAGTTATGCTTCTATAAATTTCTGGTATTCTACTGTTGCAATTGTCAATTTAAAGTTTCAGTCTATATGCTACTGCCAGTTAGTGATTAGTCTACTACATTTTGGTGAAATTGCACTCCAGTCAAGGGAAATGAAGTAAAAAGATGAGGGAGAAAAGAAACTAATATTGCTAAAATCTAATTAGAGTAGCAGGGCCAGTGCTGGACTTAGCTGTGATGAGGTTGTCTTTCCATTAAATTCAATATGCTGAATTCAGTAAGAGCAAGATCAAACGGTATGATTTGATTTTCATGGGTGAAGTGTTAATAGGACTGTGGATTAACTTTTTCCTCATGTTGTGAAATTGTTTTTATATTAATGTAAAGCAGAATACAATCATTCTTTTCTCTGAGAGTATATGTCTAAAATCTGCCCATTTACTTTCAGAAGTATTAGCACCATGCAGTTTATTTTGAAGGAAATCACATTCCTTTAACAAAGAAAAAAAATCATTCTTTTGACTTCAGCATCATCAGCAATATCCACCAGAACTTCATTTTAACAGTTTCCTATGTCAGATGACTTCTTATATGGTTTTAATTCATGCTGATTTGTTTCTAAATGAGTACTTGCAGCAAGTGAATGTGCTTTCATTTAGCAGAGTAAGTTTTTCATTTAACAACTTAAGACCACATTTTAGCTATAGATGATAAAAACATGGTAATTAAAATATAGTGCCCTAAGAATGTAAATGGATTTTATCTAAAAAATAAAAAAAAAGCATACCCTGATATTAAACTCTGTATTTCTCCCCTAGAACATCTAGGTACCATAATATTCCACCCCTCCTCCAAAAGTATTAATGCGCATTCACAACAGCTTTACTAGCCATATATTCTGAAATGCTTCTGGGTTCATGACACATGAACTTAGTACAATAACTGCTGATAATAAAACCTGTCTGAGTGCCTATAAATATATATTGTGGAAAAATATTATGTACGAAGCTCTTCATCCTTCCATGTACAATTATTTAGTACAGAAAGATCAAAAATAAATATATTAGATAAGGCAGAATAGCATTTTAAATGAAAAAGGTCAGATGCATGTAATAATACATTTTTCACTTTAAATTGTGCACAAAGTTTATTTGTAGACCTTTGAAGCTGATGAGAAACTTGAGTGTTTATTCAGCTGGTACTTTAAGTATTTCATATATAATGCATATGTTCCCTGAAATAGTTTAAATTGACTACTACAAACAAATAGTGGGATGTTGTACATTAATCTCAAATATTACATAAAGCAGTTTAAAAATGTAATACGGACATCAATTCCTTAATGCTTCATAGTGCCTATTCAATATTAAAAGACATCAATAGAATTCTGTATTTGATTTTCTAAGGGAACCATAATCCCCCCCATACCTTAATTAGTCCATGAATACAAGGAAAATCTAAGAAATGCATGTAACATCTACATATTTTTTTCCCCTTTTAATTCTGCTGATCTGAGGACTTTCTCAAAAATTGTTTTGATGAACACCCTTAATATAAGCACCTATATTGGCAGGAATATTTTCATTGGGAAATAACTGTGAGAGTCCATAATATCTGATGTCAGTAGCTCCATCATGCTGTTTATTTATCTCTAATGCGTTTAACATTCTCAGCTTTCACCTTTCCCTGTGTCTCACAGGAATCAGCTCTTAGGATAGAGAGGTTGCATCAAGACAGAAAATTATGTGAGAAGAAGAGAATATTCTGTTAAATTATGCTAAAGCTATAATCTTCCAACAGCTCACCTTATACTGAGGGATTCTGAGGCTAATTAGACCATTAAAGCAGTCCATTTGGATCACTTGGCATTCAGTCATAGAATGACTGAATTGTTCAAAATTTTTAAAAAGGCTTTTTTCCACCTGAGACTGACTTTAAAGCTGTACCCTAGCCTGCTGTATTGTGATTAGGCCCTGGCTTTTTCATTGAAAACTGCCTGAATGAATTGCTGAAATTTATGTTACTTTGACAGAAGTACAACAAACTTTGATTATTGGTATCTTTTAAAATTGTCGGGCCAAAGATGTGGTCTCTATCCTAAATGTGTAAGTGCTGTAAGAAATGTTTTTCCCACGTACTGCAGAGTATATTTCTCTGCGAGGAGGCTGTCATCCTCAGTTGCTGTCTTTTGTATTAATCATGAATCTATCAATCTGAAAAACAAAGCTCATGGGAGCAGAATATAGGCTAATTCAATAAACAGAACAAAAGATTTCAGATTCCCTGTCAGAGGATATTAGATTGACCACATTTTCTCAGCTTTCAGAACAAAGCTGAAAACTCACTTCAAATTAGTATCCTCATAGTCACTATACAAAGCAGCTAAGAAGAAGAAAATAGGACATGGATCGAGGTGGAAAAGGTGAGGTTAAGAGTAAATGAGATTGCTGAGCTATTGTGAGTTTAATTAGTTTTTGGAAAATACTCAGATCCTATGGTAGGTAGCAGTAAAAAATCTTATTTATATGACAAGGTGAGAAATACTTTACCCTGGAGAAGTATTTAATGTTGGGAAATGTTGGTTTAATAGAAAATAAGATAGGAGGTTTGGTTTTTTTTAATTTACAATTAAATAATCACATTAAGTAATAAATATTTTGTGGCTGTTACCGTAATCACAATTGATTGCTTAGTTGCAATAGTTTCTAAAAAGGAAAATGGTTTAAGTTAAGAAAATGTGCTCTTTGAAATGCATGTGTATAGTACTTTGTATTTGTAATAAGATATGGATTATAACTGTGTAATTGACTGACATTCAATTAAAAAGCTTGAAATTAAGTAAAGATGGCTGTGTATTGAGCTGTTGCATTTTAGTGCACTTCTGTTGGCAAATCAACAGATCGCTCATCAAGGGTGTAGAACTGTAAGTTGAAGAGCACAGTCTGTAATCAACATGCTTATCTGTCCCTCAGAGCTGTCATCTTGAGTGACGCACATTTTGTTTCCATCTTTTGAACTAAACAGGATCTTTGAAAATATTAGGAGAAACTTTTAGATTAGTTTTTCGTAAAGTTAAACTACAACTAGCATAAGATAACTTCTTTGGAGTGAAAAGCATTTATATGAGCTGAAAATCTGGACAATTCTATTTAATTACAAAAGAGGAAGAGTTTTTCCCAAAGATAGTTTAATTTATTATTTTCTGAAACAACAACAAAAAAATCACATTACTATCTTAAAAACACCTTGCAAAATATACTTGAAATGTTTGGAATTATAATAAGACCCTAAAGAATAATTTATAAAGTGGCTTTAAAAGTCCAACATTCATTCAAGGTTTATTGACCTAACAGGAAAGAAGTGTTATTTGAATCTTATAATTGGTAGCACATAGTATTCAGTTTGGTTTCAGGAAGAAGAATAAAAGTAATAGAGTGAGGGAAAAAATGAACTTTTTAGACCTCTAGATCATGAACTTAATGAGTAGTGTAGGACAGAGCCTACCATTTGAAATTATGAGCTTTTGATGCTGGAGATAGTTGCCTGCAGCTGTTTCATTTATAATATTGCCATCAGACCTGATTCACCACAGCCCATGTGAACAAGGAAATGGCAATATCGTGGTCTTTAGGGATGTCTATAAATAATAAAAAGATGAATCTGCTTTTGTTCAGGAAAATGAAGTAAATTACTGAGGAAGGGGTGTTTTCTAGTCCTACTATCTCAGGTCAAATTCAGTTCATGAATATATTCATGTCTCCTACTGTAATTAATGGAGGTGCCAATAGGTCTACAAACAGAATCCAAGATAAGGTATCTACCATTTTAAACAACAACATTAGTATAATGTATGTAATGCTAAATGCCTAGTAAATTGACCTTGGTGGAGTTTACAAATTTGGATCTAAATACAAAATGTAGCTATTTGAATGTAAAAAATCACCATTTGTCCTCCAGCTATACATTGTGATCATCCTTTTGCATAATTTTATCAGCATTTGTTGTTATATATTATTAAAATACAGCAATAATCTGTCTTATTTTTCTTAGAAGTAAGAAACAAGAAAAAAGCATTCAAAGTTATTCTACTGTACACAAACTGTTATTGACTGCAGCATGTATTTTAAATGTTCCTGAAAAATTGGATGGTTTTTTTTTTTTTTAGGTTGGTATCCATCATTGCTTCATGTTGAACAATTAAACTGGTTAAATACATAGTCTCTCTGTGAATGAGGAAATAAAAAGTGCACTGTCAGCATGTTTGTTAGATGTAATTGAATTTAGCATGTATGCTAGAAATGAAATCTCATCTTTTTCTAAATTTGTAGAACATAGGTTGCATTAGGTAGAGCCTAACTGCCACACAATGTTTGGATTTGGTACCATTACATGTCAATAACTGCTGATTTCATCTTTATAGCGTATCCTCCAACATTTTGAAAATGTTTTTTCTGATGATTGTTATCTTTTTAACACATTCTTTCATAACTTCCACCTTTCTGAATCCCATGATAGAGTAGAATATGGATTTGAACAAATAAAATAGACATCTTTTGTTGGCCTCAAACAACTCACCAAATACAAACATAGAAATATGAAAACCAAACATAAACCCAGGTATAAAAGGCCCTGAGCATCAGTGAACAATGGCTGCCTACCTCACTTTTAAAAAGGCTCCAGTAAACCCCTGTATCGACCTGGGAATCTTTCTAATAGACTGACTAGCATTCAAGTGCAATACTTATAAATAGGACTCCATAATAATGTTTCTTTTCTCCTCTCTTTTAGATGTATAGTCAGTATAATTTGATATCTATATCAGTGGTTATTTACTTTATGGCTTGCTAGCTATGACAGCAAGTTCCCATTTATGTCTCAACTAGCATAGACATAAGTTTTTCAGTGACCTACAATACCTTGGAAATATAGTTTGAAATATGTTGTCAAATGACAATCTAGTAATTAACATATAAGAAAAGTGGGCATGGCTACAGTACATGGTGTCTGTCATTTAGAAAATTTTTTGGCTTTTCTATTTAGAAGCTAATCTGTGGGCTATGGATCTTGATACACATACTAACTTTTACAGTCCTTAGTAATATTAACAGGAGGCTTTTACCTATATATAAAGCTTCTAGGATCGTTGGCAATAGCATGAAAATAAACAAGGTGCAGAAAAAAAACCCTTCAAACAAGAAGCCAAATAAGGCACAGGATCTTCTCTAAAATCAGGCAGCCCAAGGAAAAAAAAAAAAAGTATTTTTCTCTTTCCACGCAAGCTCTGGAGGTTAATAAAATTGAGTCAGTAGCAAGATTGCTCGACTAACCCTGAAGTTTTCCAAAAGACATAGGATAAAGATAACCTAAGCTTATTCTGCAACTACAGTCTACCACATGATGAAATCAGTGGCCTGTACAAAAAGTTAAATCACCTTCTGGATGAAGGGAGAGCATGTTTCAACAATATTATCAGGTAACTTTTAGACTTAAATTGTTATGAAGACAAAGAGAAAAAATATAGGGAGGATGCACTAAATGGCTTTTCACCCCAACAGATGAGAGTTGGAAGTCAAAAGAAAAGTATAAATGAAATGTATTTTCTGGTGTCAAACAGTCCACACACACACCCCCCCCCCAATAACAGTAAAATGAAGGAGTTGAAAGAGGGTTGGAAGGAAACACTGTGTGACAGGTCTTCTGGAAGTTTTCAGGAAGTGTGAAGATTATGTACATTTAAGAGGATAAAAAACAAGATTTCATTTAAACACAACTGCTTTAAATTTCAGCTAATTAATATGATTAATATGATGTCAGTAGACAAATCTCTTCTGCTGCTGATTGCAGTGGTCTTCTGCAACTACTAACTTCACTCAGTTTATTTCACGCAGGAAACCAATAAGCCCAGGTTTATGCAAATAAACTTAAGGTTGTGGGCAGATAGGAACTACCATTTTGTTGGCTGATATTGCAGATTATAAAAGCATTAGTTTCTGACAACACTGACTCAGAATTGTACAAGGCATATATCCATTTGTAGTTTAGGAGAAAAAAAATCACTGCTTGAGCCTTCTTCCCACAAAAAGGCTGAAGAAATGTAGAACTAGGTAGGTAAGACAAGCTATTAACTACCAGGGACAAGTTCCATGTTTTCCCAGTGGGGTACACTTGCAAGTAGTTATCTTTCCATTCCTGGTGTTTTCCTGTGTGCCACTTCATCCAGAAATAATGGAAGAATTACAGAGACTTTAGTCAGTGCAGAACTATCAGCTTAGCATCAGAAAAGCTCCTCTCGACTTTTCTATCCATTCCCAATTTGCTAATCTATCTGATGCTTTATTTGAACTCCTTTCTACTTTGTAAAATCACAGGCCATTTCTCATTCTAAAAAGACTCACTTGCTCCCAGTGTTGGATAAATATCCAAAGTAAACTAAAATTTTGAAGTCCTTAGAGTTCACAGGCTACCAGTGCAAGTGCTGGTCATTCCTGTCCACAAACTTTTGCAGTCTTTAGTCAACAAAACACAGCTAAGCATTAAGTTTGATAGCAAATATTTTCATCAGACAACAGTTAAACCAATTAAATCTGAAACAATGCATCAATAAGCTGCATCATTGTCATTTTCCTAGTGAAGACAGTTGGAATGATAAGAGAATGATTTTGTGCTAAATAAGAGATAAGGTACTCCTGCCCACTTAAATCTTTGAATTCAAATTGAGGTCCAGGAGTCAAAACAGAAAGCAATCAAAATACTTGGGTTTTAGACTGTAGGCCCCTACTTCAGGAAATCAGTTAATATGTTCAAATCCACACTAGTTTAGGAAATATACTTGATTATGTGCTTAACTATAAGCCAGTGCTTATGTTCATTATGCAATGTTTACTTCAAATTATTATAAGTGTGTGGCTAAATTCATTACCAGAAGAAACAGAACAGTGCTGGAACATCCACCATCCAAACCTCAGAAATATGTTGCCAGCTGGAAATTAAATGTACAGAATTTAATAGTCCTCTTCATTCAGGATCATACTTGTTAATTTTTGTACACTTATTTTCTGTCATATACAAATAAATATGTTCATTCACAATGGTCTGAAATATTGAATGGTATGAAATGAAATCAAATAGTGTGAATAATAGTAAAGTGAACAAAGATGCTGGAGCTTATTTAGGTTCATTTCCCGAACAGGCCAGTCGTGTTCAGCGTGGCTGGGCTGGGCTATCACACACAGGTGATGTGCCACATTTTTCTCATGCCACCGTATCCAGTTCCTTACAGCCCTGGGATGTAATCTGACTGGGTCACAGCAAACATCCCTTGATAATGCAATGGTGAAGTTACATGATCCTTTCTATGAATGCACCTTATGGGAAATACAGGTTTAGGCTAATTGATTATCCAAGAATCTTTGGGATGACCCTGGTCTCCTGGTTAGCAGAAACTTTAACAGCTACTTAGCCCATGTTTTCACCTTTTCATGTGAGGTCTCTGAAACATTTGTGTATTACCTGGAATATCCATGTTAACTTAATAAAAAACTTGGAAAAGACTGTAATCCCAAATTCTGGATTCATCTTTGATTTAAACAAGGAAAATGCAAATCTGAGCGTCTTTCCCTTTCTTGGCTTTTAACAGAAATCGAAGAAATTTAGTCAGATCCTGCCTACTGCTCATGCTCAGATATACACAGGGAAACTAGAGATTTTTGCATTAGCAGAGTTTCACTCAAAATAGTTTCTTGAATTGAGAAGCAATATTAAAGATAAAAACCCAACACTAAATAAGAAAACAGACACTTTGGTGCTTCTGTCTGGCTAGAAAGTATTCTGCTTCTTGTAAGATATTCTTTTAAACAGATTTATATTTTTACTAGTAAGGAGAGACCCAAGTTTGATGCCACAACACTTTACAAAATAAGTGATTCTACTGAGTTAGGTGGACCATCATCTATGAATAAATATTTATGCAATTAGACATGTTAATTTTGTACAAAACTCTAAATGCTTTAACCTGAGGCAGACAAGATGAAATCACAGAATTTCATTTAAACAAAAGAAAATATAAATTCAAAAAGCAGCTAAGTTTTAATAATGAAGTCTACACAGAGTGATGTGTGAATAATCTTCATAGACATTATAGTTTAATATTCTTTTGACAAGTGAAAATAGTTATGATTTAAAATTTGCTACAAACTCTTGCTACAAAATTTGCATCAAAACAAGAAGGAACAGTTTACAGCAAGGGGTAGGAAGATTTTATCTCTCAGTTCATTCAAGTCATCATTTTCAGCTTCATAACTTAAATATTTTCAGTTACACTTTTGTAAAAGCTCAAAAATCTCCAGCTGCTTTTGGGATTCCAGGCACAGATATTCTATTTAGAGTTAGACTGTATATGTACATTTTAAATATTCATATGATCTTAGGCACATCACTATTTGAAATGCTTCATTACTTTCCTGATACTGAGTCAAGGAAATTGTTTTGTATTTATAGAAGATATTATGTAAAGAAAGGAAATGTAAGGAAACCTGAAGATACCAGATAAACATAGCACTTAAAATTCTGGTGTACAAGTTGCAGTTTGAAGTCCTCTATAAGAATTGCACGTGGATGCTTGTTCTGTAATTAACATCACAAAGTCTCCACTATCCTATTAACTGCCTATTTTATGGCTTCTTTAAAAATCTTAAACATCTAAAGATTTAAAAAGCTTTTGAATTAAGCTGTTGGTTTTTTTGGGGTTTTTTTAAATCATACTACATGGGGAATGACATTTTTGCCAGGAATATATAGCATTTTTAGATCTTTACCTGATGCAATAGAATGATGTCAGTTAATCAATGGAATGATGTCATTTTACATAAGAAGATTTGGCCCTTGGTAAGAAAGAATCAAATATACAGACTTTGTGAAAAATATTTTGACTGAAATGTTAGTTATGGCTGAAAAAGTTCATGATAAAACAGAAGTAGCTGGATTTTTAAATATAAATTATATGCTTTTTTGAGTTTTTAAATAAAGACTGAATGGAAGTTTAAAGAATATTGCTTGTTCAGATCATAATTTTTAATGTAAACATAAACATGGAAGTTTTCTGTTACTGAATCAATCATTGAGTACTTTTTTTTCTCAATCAAAAATACCAAACTAGAAAAAGTTAGAAAAGTTTCAATGACTATGAAATAGCTTTCTTCAGAAGATATTCTTTAGGCAAAAAAGTTGATTTTTTGTTCAAGCCCAATGATGAGTGCATTTCTAAACTCTGATTTGCAAACATTTGTATAAAAAGACAAAACTTTACTCACACAATGAGTCCAGCCGAAAGATGGGGAAACTACTCACAAGGGTAAACTTATGCATATATGTGTATGTGTTTGCAGACTCAAGGATTTACCTTAGAACTTGGTCATAGTGATAATAAAGCAATGTGGGTATTAAAAAATCATTATTAAAATTTCAAAGTAGAGCATGGCATGAACTAGAGTCGATGTGCTATAAAGCATGTAAATCAGATAAAACCCAGCTGACTGAAAGTTCTTCTTCTTTTGAGAAAGCAAAAAAGATATTATCTCTTCCTTATGAGTTGTGTGTTACAGAAAAAATAGGGAAAGCTAAATCTGAGTTGACATACTATAAACTACAGATCCCTGAACCGTGGCAGAACACAATACTGCCATTTTTATTTCTTTAGGAATCATAATGGAAGAGGAAAAAGACTTTAGCCTTACCTTCAAAGATACATTTAATATTTTGCTTTCTGTTTTGTCTTACTCTCATTTGCCTATTGTCAGAAACAGTAGTGGATTTCCTTCTCCTATCTGCCAAACTCCCCTAAAAAATATTTGTTTGTAATATACCAGCATATAAACTCATCCTGAAACTTTTGTGGAAAATGCATTTTTTAACGTTTTATTCTAGAGTTCTAGTTTTAGAATTAAGTATTAATATACTTATTTTAAGCATGTGCTGAAGTTGTTTGTTCCATCATAGTTAAACTATATATTTGCGCAGTAGAAATTTCTAGATTAAAAAAAACCAAAACCAACAACCAACTTAAAATCGGACTTAATAATCTAACCAGTACTGATGCTAGGAACTCTTCAGATGTTCACAGGTTATTGATGATAGAGCATGATATTTCTTTAGAGCTAGATAGAACTGCATACTCACTTTTTTGAGGAAGAATATTTAAAATTCACCCAGATCTGAATTCTATCATGAAATCTCTCACGTTTTCAAAATGTGCAGAGAGAGCTGACATGTCAATTCTGAATTTCTTTTTGGAAATTTGGAGTAATAGTTTGTACTCATTCTACTTCATTCATGACAAAACTGTATCACGCTGAATTGGTATACAAACACAATCAACGGATTAGTAGGAGACATATTACCACAGCCCAAAGGCCTGCTGTACAGTAATGTAAGCAAAAAGTCAGTAAAGTAAAAAAAAGACACAGGAGTTATATTAGTGATCCACATAACCTCACAAGAGAAGAATAGTAAAATTTTAGGAAATTAGAGTGTAAAATGAAAAAAAAAAAAAAAGTCCTCCTAGAATTTAGGACATTTTAGGTCAAATCCAGCTATAGAACAAATAGATACGATTTCAGACATTTTAGTGTGTACTGGCTGAAATTACCCCTTCTGTCTTCCAGTTGCTGATAACTTTTTGCCTCGTTATAAACATTCCCAAATTGTCCTCCAGGGAAATGTGTGTGTGTTAGGGGAAGGGAAACCAATGTCAACAAATACAAGTTTCTTCTACCACATAAAAGACTTTTTCACACTTTTCTTAGGTTTCTGAATAATTTTCTGAAATCTAGAATTTCCTTAAGACTACCAAAGCTGAATTTTGCTCCAAATTAGATTCATTCTTAGCATTTTCATTCATTAGAATTTGATTTGCACATTGTTGAAGTCACTGGAAAGCAATCACAAAGGCTAACATTAGCCTCAAGTTAGTCTCTTAGTCTCCTCAACCTTTACAGTACATGAAGAGATTAGTTTCCTCTTGAGGTGAATCAAAATACCTAAAATTAGGCTTCTGGTTGGAACTGACTTCTAGAGAAGCTTTTTTCTCACAAAGGAGTAGAGAGAAATTCTATGGAAATAACCCTCCTTATCCTAATTGCTAACCTTTTGACATTCTTTGATTCTTCTTCCTCCTCATTTCCCTGATGAAATCATCTCCTATTCTGGGTGCATTTTAATTTCATGTTAGGTAGGATTTCCATTTTTGTTGTATATGCACAGTGCTAAAATATCCAATACTTTCTCATACTTAATTATTTTATATTTTGGGGCTCTAGATTCAGCTGAACATGTACAGTTGTTCTTCCATGGGTCGTGGAAAGATTTCTTCCTGTCGCCTTCTCTACAGACCTTGGGTATTTGTAGGCTGATTCAGCTCACAAACCCAGCAGAAATACCAACTGTTCTTTTTTGTTGCTACATTCATTTTCTGCCAAAAAACCATAATTAAATCAGCTTTCTTAGGGGTGCGCTGAATGAAGCAGCAGGACCCCTTGGCCAGGAGGGAAGGTGACAAAGTGACTGCCTTTTTCAGCAGTGCCAAAATACTACAGTCACTCTGTGACTACGGTCAGATGATCTATTCCAGCTGCTGGAACAGGCTCTGTGACTTTGTTTAAGAAGTTACAAAACCTGGAGACTAATTATTGCTCCATCTAGCCTTTCAGATTCTCTAGATTTCCTTTGACCACTCCACATACAAGTTCAGTAAGATAAGCAAGAGTGAAATGTAATGAGAAAAACCTTTTGAGAGAAGATATTGATCTGAATTATTTTTATTTTTATATACTTAAGGCAAATGATAGTTAGGTGCTGAAAGGTAATAATGATTCAGATAGCATATCACAAATTTTGTGAGACAGTACCTATAGTCATCAACTTAATGAGTTTTGGGGTTTTTTAGTAGCAAAATATCATTTTAGAGTATGTATTGAATCACTGGTAGCCACAGCTTGAAACTGTTCCTTCCCTCCCTCTCTCCTTCCTTCTCAATCACCTAGATGCTGGCACCAGGATGGACCTCACCCTACGAGAATTAAGAGATACAGGCACTGATGCAGGACAATTCTAATTCCATTCATGGCAGTCCATAGTATTAGCGGATCTTAACAAAATCTGTTAGTAACAAAATATAAGTCTATCTGCAGTGTGGATACAACAGTCACAGTTGCTGCTGTGTTGCATTGCCCAGAGGATGTTTATTGGGACACATGTATAGGGTTGGCTATAATCTTTCTTGCACCTCCCCAAAACTCTGCCTTCATAAAAATCAGTAGGTGTTCTGGTAATGAAATTAATGCATGTATGCAAGGCATTACCCTCCTGAATATATGTGTTTTTCAGCCTTCCTCGTTTCAAGATACTAGAAGAACAATACTATGTTGCTTGTGAATTGGAAGGATGGGGTATACAACAGCAGCAAAAAAATATGTACTTCTAATTGCAGTGAGTAAAAATTACAGTAAAGCAATAATTTATGGAAGAATAAACAGGTTTGTCTCTTAATCATTCTTGTCAAACTCATTCTTTTCTGGGCACTTTTGTCATAGCCTCTTGTTTTCCTTGTGGGGTCCATCTATCCCCCCCCTCCCTGCAAATTTCTATTCAGGAAACCTGTGGTTTGCTTCAGACAGGATTAACACCTGAATTTCATCTATAGTAAAAAACCCAGAGATGTATTTTACTATTATGCCTAACTGCACTTTAAAAAAAATTATTTACTAATTCCAAAATTATAACAATTTATATTGTAAAGATCTTAACTGATATTGGAAATATCTTAACTCAAATTGCTAAAACATGACCCCCTCATACGTGTGGACAGAAGAAATAAAATGCCATATTTTACATGTTGATGAAAAATAAAATGGATAGAAGTCAGTCAGTGACTGGCTATGAAGTATTTATTAAATGTAAAGACATTAAGCAATAAGACTGTCAATTAATTAATAACTAATGAACTATTATAATCTTCTTCCTTACAAAGCCAACAGTATGCTCCCCTGGCCCCTTTTTAATAACTGAATATGAGTTGGTTTAAAAGTCAATGCATTTAAGATATGTTTGGTAATGTCAATAAGTGGGTATTCTCCTGCCTTGTTCAACTGCTGTCTAATTCACCACAACTGTGCTGTGCTTCATTAGCCTCCATTTTTTTATATAAGAAGGTGAAGTTTATCACAAGCACACATTAAACGGTGTGACTTCAGCTTCCTGCGATGGACAAAGTAATGATTAAAAAATGTGTCTGCAACCTTATGGCCAGTTGGAGGGATGCCACTAATGTTTGAAAAATAATGGTCTTGGGTGACATGTTGTTATGATGGTGGGGGGTGGTATGTCAGTCATTTATTGCCTATGGTAGAAATTGCATATGGGGAAGGAAAGATAGTGTCATATGACTGCAGTATGCAAGTCTAGCTTGTCTCATACTAACCAACTGGCTTTACTTCCCTTTTGAGAGAAAAAAAAATAATCAGTGTTGACTTGGCCAAAGTGAATCTTACTGATTTAAGGAAGAAGAAGCCTGGATTCTGTGTCATTTATGTGAATTCAGAGGGAGTGAATTTGCCTTAAAAGTGTGGATATAAGTTATTCTAACCTTACTTCACTTTCCACTTTAATTTGACTTTGACAAAAAAAAAAAGGTAATGAATAAATTTTTGCACTTGGAATTTATTAATATATGTAGCTTTACACACAACCTTTGATGCTGAAACCATTCAAACTTGTATCATATGTTTAAGAGACCAAAGGATAGTTATTAATAATATGTGTATGTTGTATTGTCACACAGATAATAATGCTTAAAAATTAGCATAAAATTTCTCCTTTGAAATTTCCACACAAGAAATCTACAGACTGTCATGAACTGCACACTGGAATTCTACACATGAAAGAATGGAAAATTGTTTGAGCCACCATTTACTCAAAACAGCAGAACGAATAAGTCTGTACAGTATATTCAACGAATAAATAGCAATTTCAGCACACAGGTTAGTATTAGCCTAGGAGTTCATATTTCTCTATAGTACAGTCAGGAGGAGAATGAATCTTCTTTAAAAATATAGCTCAGCATGCACATTCATAAGTTAAATGTGCGAATGATGAACCAAAATAAAAACCAAACAACATTTGACAGAAAAGTAGAGCAATATAAAACATAAATCGTTTGAAGACTAAAAAATAAAACAGGCATATTATTTTATGAAAGTACATGTTCACGTACAGATGAAGATGAATGGAATTGATTAGGGATGCTTAATCAAATAAACTCACAAACACCCCCGCCCCAATTTCCTAGAAACATTTTGCAGTCTTCTTCCAGAGAAATCATGCATACACTTAACAAAAGATCATATATCATATCTTATTTAAGAGCATTAAAAAAACCTAATTAACATTAGAGAACACATTTCTTTTGGAATGAATTTAAATTTTGTTAGATATTGAGCTTTTTGTGGGTTGCTGGAACAGGATATCAGTGATCACAGTAGTAGGTCCTCTTTCTCATAAACTATTGTATAGTTTGGAAAATAAATAATATGCGTTGTTTCTAAATGCATGAGAAAATAGACTTATTACATTGTGACTGAGTACGCCTACTATATATTAAAAGCAACTACAAGAAAGCAAATAATTAGAGTGAAAAACCTATGGAAGATAGACACAGACAGTAAAGACAACAGTGGATACATTGTATAAAATAAAATTTTAAAGGGGGAGAAGCAAAACCAATCCCATTGTCCCCAAACTTCCTCACATGGTGTGGTTTTCATCTTACTGACAGAATTGCAACCTATCAACCTCATTACAATCTTCCATCTTGACAACAATCAATTCAGTTGTAGAATCCTTGGCAGAAATTGTTCCTTATTCAACCCAACCCAAACCACAGCTGCTATCATCTTCCTAGCCTGGAGCTCTGTTGTAAATGATCAAACCCTCTTTGGACACCTTTCTGGCTTGCCATTTCCCACTGTATCAGACTCAGAGTTCTGTTTCCATAACTATCACTACCTCTTCTATTCACCCCCCACCGCTTACCAACCTACTCTAATTTCCATGCTAGTCACCCTACCAGCCTTGAACAGGTTTTATTGATTGTTCCTTACAACCAGCTTTGTATCAAATGGAACACACCATCAAAGTTCTTTAACAGAAAGAGGAAACTGAGAGGTGACAGAGAAGGAGCGCTCAAAATGAGCTGCCAAAAATGTCTTACCAACACCCGTACCAGTTCTGGCTGTTCAGTTTCCCTACAGCAGCTGCTACACTAGCTAAACTAACTAACTGTAGTTAGTTAATTTATGTGTGTCAGCTATCTTTAAGAATCTGTGAAAATCTTGGCCAAAGAATTTTGACTAAATAGATAATTCAATCTCTGTGCAGGAAGATGTTTTGGCAAGAAGCAGCAGCTAAAATTTTTCAGAATGAAAGCATTAGTGGAAGATATGCATGTAAATTCATCTTCATCCCTCCCAGTTTTGCTCATATGAGCCAGAAGGGTCCTAAGAGGTGTCTTCTTTATATCCATAGGAGAGACAGGAAAGGGACTCCCTCATTTCCATGAAAGCTGGGGAGGGGGAGAGCTCATGAGAACCTACAGCTGCAGTCATAGGGAAGATCACCAGTTTCTTCGGAAGGTTCTGTGATCACTGGAAATTAAATTACTGCGGTTTACATTGTTCCCTTCTGTCCTGCCAACATCTATATCCTTCTCTAGCCATAGCTATCCCACTGGCGTTAGAGAACAGACTGGAGGAATGCTGTAGAAAATGAATAGGGAGCAGCATGCAAGACCCCAAATCCGCAGAGAACTGAACACTAACTTTTCTGTAAAAGAAGGATGCTCCTCTTTCCCTGTATGCAGTTATGGCTCAAAAAGCTGTGTGAATGGCTGTATAGCTACATGCAAGTTGTGGGAGAGTTCTGCAACGCACAAACAATTGCTCAAATATGTGAAAGTTCTGGGTTTGAATAACCCCCCCCCTGCAGCTCCACACTTTTTTTTGGGCAAAGGGAAAGAGCATGGAAAAGAATGTGGAACCAATAGGGAAGCAATTTCTTTCCTAATATAGGTAAACATTAACCTCCTTAGTAAATGAACACTAAGAATTGTCAAACGGAAAACTTAGTTTTACTGTTTGTTAAATCCAGCAGTTTTGAGAGGCAATGTGGCTGAAATATTTTAAAATAGTTAACCAAAGCTCAAATGCTGATTTCTCATGCAGTTATAATGTCCTCTTTTGAAAAAAACTATTTTCATTTTAGCTGCTCATTTTTTGAGCAAGTGATTGTGTCAAAAAAGGCATCAGCTTGGGTTCAGCTGAGGAGTAGAGCAGAGGAAATTCTGTGTATCCTAGTTACATAGCTACCAGAAGTCACAGTAAGCTATTTTAAGGTCTACCTATGAACCAATTCTACTTACTCAGCTTTAAATCGTAGTACTTATGGTTTAGTTTATGCTGATGATGACCTTTACAACCAAGGAAATCAGATGACAATGGGTTTTAAGTATGCAAGTATTTATACCATATCTGAATCAGTGAAAATACCTGTATAAGAACAGCAGAAAAATTGCAAATAAGACCTATTAATAATAATGTTTTCATCCAAGACTCTCAAAGCGCTTAAGGAGTAGTTAGTTATTATAAATGCTAATAAATATTACAGATAAGTAGAAGGCTTACCCAGCTAATGCAAACCCCCTTTTATTTTGAATATTCATACAGTACATGTTTGTTTATTTTCAGAACTGCCCTGACAGGAAATAATGTGTCACTAGTTTCATTCTATGGACAAGAAACCAGCACGCTGGAAGCTTTGGTAGAGCAAAGTTAAAACCTGTTTAGGATCCTGAACTGACCCTACTTACAGACATTTCGAAATCTCTTACATTGAACATACTGACAGACATTTGAGGAGGAAATAGAATTTGCATCAGGACAATTGTTATGTCAGGTGTGACAGACAGTTTATCATGTTTAAAAAAAGAACATAGAGATGTACAATGTACGACACGGAAATCTGGGATGCTGACACAACAGAATTTTAAAAATAAACCAACATTTCCTTAGCAGACAGTGTTTGAATTTCTCCTGGCAAGGCAACCATAAATTCAAAATTGAAAATATGCAACCCAAGTAATTTCATTGCTCTAATAGTTCCATTTTAAGGGTAGCTTTTTCCTCATTAGATTATCTCTTTCCCTTTCTGATGGTAAACCAGTGCAGGCTGTCAATTTGGTTCATAAATAATCTCATCCCAGAACTTCTGCTATTCAGCTAAGCTAATGGCTTGATTGCAGGCACCCAAAACCTCAAGTGGTTGTTTCCTTCTACAATCCTGGCAAAGACTTCAGGACCTCCTGACTACGTTAAATAAAAATTTAATTACACACTGCTTACCAGAGATCAGGTGGAGTTATAAACACTGCAGCAGGTATGGCATTATAGCAGATTACTACTGTGGGTTTTGTTTGCTTTTTTTCCAGTTCATAGTACCCCAATATTACTGTGAAACCCTGAATTCAGCCTGGAAGGCTCCAATAAACCAGCTTTTTCAAGACCAAAAAATATCATTATTAAAGTACTGTACTTAATACAAATGACCTGGTGATAGTTTTAATGATCAAACTTAATTCCATAACTGATACATGAAATGTAATAAAGACCATATTGCAAAATAGGAAAGCATTTTTTTACTGCTTACAAGTTGCTCATGAATATTAGTGGGCAGATATATCTCCGTTTATGCTGAGAATGAAATAAATTAATTTCACACTTAGAAGCACATAAAACCAGACTTTTATCTCCCTTAAATAACAGGTAAGCAAAGAGTCTTTCAATAGGTATATATTTTTTATCAGGAAAAAAATCATAACCCTGCTTAGCTTGCTGGCTTTGATTATTAGATGTGAAAATCTTTTTTTACCAAAGGTGTTATAAATGGCACTGCTTACATACAGTGTCTAAGTATCATGACACCTGTTCTAGTGATACCATGTAGGTGGTATAAACACACTTCTCACTGTCTTGTGCGTATCATACCTAACTTCTATGCTTCAGGTGAAGTGCACTTGTTTTCCTCACTGTTCCTCTTTTAACTACTAATATTTCTCTTCATCTTATGATTCAGCTCAAGTGTTTGAGCTGGATACAGGCAACTATTAAACACTGGCCAAATCCAACAATGCATTTGTTCAAACATAATTTTATATTATGAAAAAAAAATAATTAAAAATATTTCTATTCCAGTATGCATAGTGTTTATGTGCAAGAGACAACTGGCTGTTGACTAAACTATCAATCATACAAGACTCATTTCAGTTGTAATTTGAAATTCATTATTGAGTTCCATTTAAATGTTAGTTTGGGTGTGAACTAATTTGATTATCAAAAGAAACAATTCCCTGTAATATTTGGACAGATCATCCTTTTTGAGGAGTGAATGAAAAAATTATTTTTAGGAGCCTGAAAAACGTGACATATAATGAATGACACACTGGCACCAGAGTATGAGTTTTAAAAGTGCCACAGTTTATACACCTTTTTTTAGATATACTTAACTAAATAAGTCTTTTGAGACAGAAGACCATTTCATCACCAATACTAATTTTCTGTGTTTATCATTTTTAACTGTAGGAAAACTCAATATTATCTTACCTTTTAAAAGTAATGATAAAATGCAGCGTTAACTGTCTCAAACTGAACAAAAATTTCATAAGCAAGGAGAGCCAGTTAGAACCTGAAGGTCATGAATAAATGCCACAGTGACTGTACCCTACTAGTTCCTTCACAGCACTTTTCCTAATATATTGGAAATACTTCCAGTGAGGTGCTCACTGAGTTGCTAAGCACATTTCCAATCTGTAAACATTCCACACACAGTAATTTGCATTAGTTCCACATAATGTACGGCAGCATTAATTGAGTGGATAGTGCCTGTACATCTGTTAGCTATTAGTCTTTACTCTAATTCATTAGATCTTTATCATTTACCTGAGCAGCCCATCAAGAATAGGAAAAGGAGACCTTGGCTCGCGTCATCTGTAGGATAGAACAGCCTGGAATATCAAATTCTTTTGTGTATGTCCAGTTAATTTATATGAACAAATATCTCACAAATTTTGGTACAGGACTTTGAAATTGCTCTATTTTTGTGAAGTAAAAATTCAAAAATTATCTAGGTCTAGCCTGTGCAACTGCTGTGAAGTATGCTAAATACCATTTCATCCAGTTTAAAAGAACATGTGCTCTTTCTGATCTGGATCTTTCTGATATAACTAACTGAACTGCATTCCTTCAGGTTGCCTTCAGGTTTTGGCCCAGTTCAGAGCTGACAAAAATTGCTATTAGAATAATACAATGCATCCACACACTCCAGTTGATTGCTGTTCTTATTTTTCTCTGAGGAGTATAAGTCATAGATTTAAATGTAACTGATATCATTCCTTCTGGTTCAACATCAACCTTTATTATATATCCATCTCTTAGGTAACAAAATTTAGATTGAATGTAAAGACTTTCTTCTGATTTGAAAACATGCTGAAAAATGTTATTTCACAAACAGTGCAACAAATTGCACTCTATATAGCACTGTATTTTGCATATATTAATTTCAAATCACCTCTCCACCCTCCAGATTTGATGGTTAACTCCTCTGGCAAATAATATCACTGTCCATCTCAAAAGTGAGGGTATCACAGACACTTTAAATATTTACACCAGTATTATTTTGGGGTGAATTCTACTTATCCTCATGGAATGACCCTGAGTCTTGTTGGAATCTCACTGACCTGAAAAGCTTTCCTGATCTGTGCAAGGTTCTCTTAGACTGGGGAAATTTCAGGGTTGTCACTATATAACTTATTAAAACAGGTAATGATTGTGGGAAGAGGCTTTCAACAAAGAAAGTATATTTGATTAGTGGACCAGAAAATTAATGATTAGTCCTTCAGAGCTAAATTTATGTTTGCACTGATATATACTGTAAGAGCCATACATCTTTGGTATACATCTTGGCTACAGGCATGAAAACAGATCCAGGTGGCATAATACAGTTTTAGAGTATTCCACCAATACTCTGAAACTACGAAGAAATGGCTTATACACTAAAATTAGCAAGACCTAAAAAACAATAATAGTTCTAATTACCTGAATTCACAGCCTGACACAATGGTATAAAAAGGAGTATTTTTCGCATAGGCTAATATTGCTGATACCTACACAAAGGAGCATGATTCTTCCCAGGAAAGTGATGCTATCAATGACTTATCACGTGGGAAGGCTTTACTCAGCCATGTAGTGCTAGTCAGTTGATGGTACATAGTAGCTGCATGCAAATGAACATACATTTTAATTCATTATGAGGCATAAAGGAACTTTCTCAGAACTCTATGTTCACTGTAAATTGGGATATAGCTTATGTTCTTTTGTATCACTGGTGTTTCTGGGAGATATTGTGCAGTGTGTGATGGAAACTTTATGAAAATTAGCTGGGTGTCATTGGAATTGCACACTATGATCAGAATTCAAAAAATGCAGTTGAATTCTCTCCCAATTCAACTTTTGATGCTCTCAAGGCATATGAACAAAACAGTGCTCTATGCTACAAAGTTGGCAGTTACGAATGTCCAGTTAGGTGGAGACTGCAGTAACGCTTGATATTTCACTACGACGCTGCATGTCTGTAAGCCAGCATGCTTCTCTCCAACTTTTGGCACAGCTGTTATTTGAACACGTACTCTTGTGTTTGAAGATGTCTCATGACACAGAAAAGAAAGTGAGAGGAAGGAGGGAAATAAGGAAGAAAAGGGCATGGAAGGCTGACTATTACAAGATAGTGATAGAGAAGATAGGTTGCCTTTCTGAAAAGGAAAAACAGCACCCAGGACTGGGAAATAATGAACAGAACTTTAAAAGCTCATATGTCAGCTCATGCTTCAGTGATTTTCTCCATAGCAATGCATTCTGAACATTTTAAAGGCTGAAAGGCTAGCTGGCCGTAAAGATGAGGCACAGTCCACTTCAGAGAGATCTTGGCTGATTTTATACATTGGATACTGTCCATTGGAAAAGCCTTTTCGACTACTGAGTTATGGTTAGTCCTCAAGTCTCTGCTTTTTTTAATCTCTGCAGTAGCTTTCAAAGGAAAGTGCAGGTTGATGCTTATGCCCTGTGTCAAAATCCTATTTATTCCTTCATACTTCAGAGGTCTGATTTTTGTCCTTGGACTTCCTGTGATTCATTCTCATACTTTGGTTTTAATGTGGTATTGCAATTGCAATTCCAGTTGTAATCAGGCTTAGCCATGCCTTTACTGTGACTAGCAAATGTCTCTGTTATGATTTCTTATCTTCAGGGCTTCTGGACTCTTTACTCTTCTGTGAGGACAAACAAATTTAGGACTTCTGCATAGGTCCAGCTGAAAAGATATCAAAGCATAGTGACAAAGTCCTAGCTGCATTGACTCCAGGCACAAGCAAGTGCAAATATGCCAAGCCTTGCTGCCAACTTTAAAAAAGGTGGGTGACATTCAATCAGCTTCATCCCAAATAAATCCAGACCACTCAGATAAAGAAAATAAACAGACCAGACCACAGTAATGAACCCCTGGCTAATGACAAGAAGTAGCATGGCAGAAAGAACCAAGATTTGACAAATTTTCACTGAAGACTAAAATTCTTGGAAAAGCATGTGTGGGGACTAAAGTCTCAATAGTGTAAGCAATGCTAGTTCTTATTATTCTTTATACGTTTTACTGGAGCTTCAGTTATGGTTCAGAATCTCCATTGTGTAAAGCACTACAGACACAGGTAAAACAATCATTCATGTGTCAAAGAGCAAAATAGATAGAGTGGTGGATGTGAAGTAAAAGGCTAAATGTTTGCCATGGATGCACATGTCATTTAAATGTGAAAATAACTTCTGACAGCAAAGACAATGCTGATTCCTATCACACTGTTAATTTTAGATTGACTTTAAGTTAATTTTTATATAGATCACAGCCAGTCTTTTCAAACTCCTATCATTATACAATTTATTTCAGCTTGGGATCTGAATTTCATTCTATATCACGCTTTGCCAAGACAGTCTGGTCACAACTGAAATGCTGAATTGTACAATTAAGATGCATCTAAATTTTAGAGTATCTTCTAAATCTTTCCCAGAATCTATTGGATCACTTGGGTTTTGTTCCACTTGCTTTTATTTATAATTGTTTTGCATTACTGAAAGTCAGCTGCAGTAACAAAACCCTTTGATGTTGATAGGTGCTAAGCTCCTACTGATGTCAGCAGGAGATACATGGGATCAGCACTTCTCAGGTTTCACCCTACTCTCTTTATTGGGTTGACAAATATAGCCAAAGCCTGTGGGAGGAGGAAACCTTTGCAAATCTCTTCAGTCTCAAATGCTACAGCAATGACAGTCTCTAGTAATTAGAGAGCTAACTTCTCTGAAGAAGATCAAAATTAAAATTGTGGGTTTGTTATAAGCTGCATGAAGTTCAAATAAATTCCTTGGTATTATAAAAACAAACTATTGCTACTAGCCTACACTGTTAACAGAAATTATCTTTATACCATCAATCAACAGAGAAATTTTATCAAAATCTGACATAAAAGATGTGTAAACACTACCTTCTACAGCCATTCTCTAAAACATTTAGGATATTTTTTTCACCTTGCTCATACTTTTTGAGCCAAAAATAAATTTAATGAAACATAAAATCCATTTGCTTTAAAAGAAGAAATAAATAAAATCTCAAGGGATATAAAACAAGGTATCAGTAACAGTTGCTGGCACTAGTTAGTTTCTGTTCATTAAATGGCTAGCATACAGGACAAAACATAAACTAAGAACCTGTTCAATGTAACAGTATTAATTTTATGCCATGTTTTCTACAGGGACTTGATTTTTGAGACACAGCAGGCTATATCATGGAGAATTTGTGGCCTTCCATCAGTTACTTGATGGTGCTTTATTTATTTATTTATTAAAAATAATAGTATAATTTTAAGGAATATATGCAGTAACTGTGAAAATAACATACAGTATTCTGTCCTGTTTGGCATGACACTGCAACTTCTTGGTTTTGCTCTTGCGTGAAGCTATAATTTTATCAACATATTATATTTTTTAATTTTCTTGCTCTTAGTAAAAAAAAGTTAAAATTACTAATAAAGCTACCACCTCAACCCAGATATTGTGTGTATTACTTTCTGGAGCCAGCTTTTTGATGGAAACAGCAGTGACCAAATGTTTGGAACATGGTATTGTGTTCTACGATCCTGTATAATGATGCTTAATATTCTTGAGTTTTGACTGGGCAGTGTAATATGAAGCACTGCTAAAAATGTATGCTGCTCCTTTCAGAGGCATAGGCTTCTAACATGCTCCCTTCTTGATGATTTTCTGGGTAACATAAACAGTCCACAGACAAACATTTAAACTTTCCTTTAAAACACACTTGCTGCTAAAACGGTTTATTTTATAATAATAGATTTTTTAAAGATCATATTGGCTTATCAAAGGTGAAAACTTCCCCTTTTAGCATCTAAGTAAATAATTTTATGTAGAAATATTATAATAGAAGTAAGGCTAGAGAAAGGGCTATTCACTTGTTCAGATCTCCTCAGTGGCATGACTGGTTCTCTACTATGTTTTCCAAAGTTTATCTCCTCTAGTTTTGGAAGTTCTAGGTGACTGTTCCTTCAAGAGATTTTTCTGCAAACTGAAATATCAAACCATCAGGGAGTATTTACCTAATTTCAGTCTAATGCATCCTTTTTAAAATTTCCTCCTTTCAGTCATCATTATAGCCCCATGGTATCAATCCACATCTTTGTCTTTCCTTGATGTGTATAGAATTCAAATATTTGTAAGCTGAAGTCTTGCCTTTCAAAAGTATTCATATAGTTTTTCTTCATCTACCAGTTCCCCCAGCTTCTAAGAATTTTTATTGCTTTCTTTAAGTGGCCTGCACTCAGAAAAAAAATGGCTTTTTTCTGGTAAGCTGAAGTCAAGAAATATTCCAAAAGCAGTGACACCAGATCCATACATGAGTGACTAAGACTTTCTTAGCTCTTTAGGGGCTTTGGCTACACAAGTTGAATCAGCAATTTTTGCCCTGTACAGTATATTGCAAACTTATTTATTGTCCAGCATCACCCTGGTTGTTTTAATCATTGCTGGGTTTTGGACTATTCCCCACTGTCACTAATTGCAGAAAGGCAGCTGGATAGAAATGAAAACACGTAAAACTGCAACAACTTTCCTTCTGTTATCAAGTCTGAAGGGTGCTACTAGAGCTGAAAAATTAATAGTACCAATCTGGGATTTTGTGTGAACAGAGTACCAGAAGATGCATTCCTTCAGTGCATTCATTTCCATAGCTGTTTCTATTGGCCAGCGTCTGATTAAGCCCTAACTACAGTCATTGCCGCCCTTCCCAAGATGTGTGCAGGCACATAATGGCAGATATGCCAACTGCTCTTTCTCTGAAATTTCACCTTTTTACTACTGCCGTGGTACAGTTATTGCTGTCAGTGCAGCAAAACAAAATTTGCACGCTGTGCTTGTTAGGGTAACTTGGCCTGATATGCACTGTAAACTTTAATTGAAAATGAGTATCTCACATCCTGAATTTCACTTTATGTACTTTATGTACCACCCTGTATTGCATAAGTGATGTTTCTTTTCCATTCCCAGAGTGACTGATTGCAAGGCACTATTTTTGTGACTAAGGATCACCAATGTAAAAAAAGATTATTGGCTCAGGTCTATTGTACTTGTGTCAGGATTAGGCATGAGCAAAACTCGGAGGCAGAAATGGAGATACAGAATCACATATCCAGAGAACTAGTTCTGCATCTGAACATCTATGTGTTCTATAGGGCTATGTAGAATATGGTAATTAACTATGAACAGAAATCAAATAGGACAATGTGCTTTTTGCCCTAAAGAATGACACTGAGGCATGGCCTTGCTTCCAGTAAAACATCAAAATGTTAATTTTAGTGTGAGGCATCTTTAAGAAGAACAACATAAAATAATCAGTGGTACACACTGAAGGGGTGTAGCTTCAACAACATGAGACAATGCCAAGAAACTGTATGAGAAGTACAGATCAAAAACAGGAAGAAAAATTATAGCAGATAAAGGAAACTATAAAAATATTTTCAAAATAGTTCATAGACATTGAACTTAGGAAAATTTTAGTTTCTGAATTGACTCTGTAATTCTGAATAATAGAATAAAACTACTTCAAAGCCAGCAATGAGAGTTAGTTAACCACAACTTTCATTTCCCAACATTGTAATGACTTCATTAGTGGAACAGGGTGACAAAGGCAGGTTTCTGGTTTTGACAATACATTGGACTTAAAAACTTAGTTTTGGTCTTCCAGAAACAAGTTTTATATTTATACTGAATTTGCTGAACAGATTCAAGTGAACCATTTTGGTATAGCATAACGGCACAGCAAAAGTGATGTCCCCCTTCTCCAAACTAGCTCGGTAGCTAGGGTAGGTAGCCTTCCCCAGGACATGGAAGATCACGTCCAGTTCTCAATGAACTGTCGCTGAGCCATCTGTGCATTAACACTGACCACCCTTGAGGAGAGTTACTGCTGAGAAGGAGGAGCTCCCAATCTAGTATTTAAGTAGCTTGCCTGGATTTGCTACTAACACATCAATGAAAAGACTGCAGAACAGACTGAGAGCAAGACACTCTTCCATGTAACCTTTAAGCTCAGATCACTTTCCTTTTCCACATAACATGCTGGCTCAGAATAAAGGAGACAACTGAGCCCAAGTTTCCATGCCATAATGAGCAGCAACTGTTAGAAACAGTTTGGTAATGATATCAATTCTTTGTGCCCCCCTGTCTGACAAGGATGCTTAGGAAAGGTCCGTAGCTTCCATTGCCTTGCTTTTATTTATACTATTGTACTTTAAAATGAAACATGTTGACCTAATTAAACCAGTACCTAATTCATTACCAAATACTTTTTCTTCCAGTTTTTAAAATTTATTTATTGAGTCAAAATTTATTTTTTTTTACTTCTTTGGTAAAGTCTACTGTAGCTGTGTCAGATCTAGCCTAACATCATTTATTTGCTCATTAGCACAAAAATTCCTGATAAAAGTAAATATTAATCTTATCAAGATTTTAGCATATCTTTGAAAGCAGCACTTTAAATGTACTGAATTCTTCACCAAAACAATAGCATTTCTTTTTTAAAAGTCAGAAGCTACAGATTATAGCTAAGCAATTATTCACTGCACCAAAAGAAAAAAAAAAAAAAAAGATTGTCTCTGATGGTCCCAATCCTGAGAGTATAGTTTTATTCAAGTGAACAGACCCTACATCTTCAACTTAAGCTTGTACAAATGTTTGGAAAACACTCTTTAAAAACTCATTTTCATTAGCAATTATGGTTTTGACTGCCTATATAAGAGATTATTACTAGGATAACTAAGCTTTTCAAACAATTTCATTCTGAATTATAGAATTTAATTTTTTTCTCTGGGGAAGCAAAGGACTATTTCTCTCTACAGAGGAAGTTCCTAATCTAGTGTAGAAAGTTCCTGCAAATGTACCTCTTGTGAATATAGCTATCCAAGTCAAATGGCTTCAATTTCTTCCTGTATTGAGCAAAGAACTTGGAGACTTTATGACAAAGGATCTTCATAGAAATATAACCTATTAGTACATGAAAAAAGAACATACGCACAAGGAGCAAATCCTGATATTTCCCATCAGTACATGAAACTTAAACCAAGAGAACTGTTAGTTATAATCCCAGCCATCGCTTTGATCTGACTCTGTGTGCGGCCCCATGAGCTGGCCCTGGGAATGCGGTTGGAATGAAGAGCTGGTGTCTGGGACAGAGGGTGGGCGGTGGTAAAGGGCTTCCATTTTGGAAGCAGCCCATATTTATGCTAGACATTAACTACTGGTAACCACAAGCCTATTTATAAAATGTACAGAACAAGCCTGTAAAACCCTTCTGAAGCTGACCTGATTGCTCCTGTGTGCAGCACAGATTTGGTCGCTGTGTTCATTAAAAAACACGTGACCCTACAAGATTACTGGAGGAAGAAACAGAATAAAAGTTGGACTCTGTGAGCCATTTAGAAGGAAAAATTTTTGTACTTTACAGTGATATTAAAACTGCAAGTGGGAATGACAAGGAATTCAAACTGAGGCTAATGTTTCCCAAACCTTTTTCTGGTGCTCTAACAGAAGATACTGTAATACCAGGTTATCCCATAATATTGAAACTTCTGAAAATAATAGCAGAAGCTGTAATTTGAGAGTTCTTTGCTTTACTGAAGGAATGGAAGGGAAAGATACTTGCAAAAATCTCTCTTTGCTATTAAAATCTATTTTAGATTTCTTTTTATAAATACCCTTTCCTGACAAGCACAGCAGAAAGATGCCTGTAATGCTTTGGGTAACGCTCTGAATAAACAAAGCCTCAGTTGACCACTTTTCAAAATATGAAAGAAAAGCCTTAAGAAAATATGAGAAAGAATATGACTTGTTTGGTTTTGTTTTCTTTCCTTTTCCTTTTCCCAGAAATAAGATGCTTTATCATTATGGTAAAATTTCAACTGAGAAACTCAAATGCAGAGGTACAAACTAAGACATTATAAAGCAGAAGCCTTCAATATGGCAGAGCTAATCTGATAAAATGCCTTTTCTTGTTCTTTCTTAAATTGCACAGACATTTAAACATTCACCCTGCAAGCACCTGAACACTTAAGTTTGCATAGCAAACATTTTAACTGTCCCCAGTGAAATATGCTTGAATATAAAGTTAGCCACATATGTAACCATGTAAGGGGGGCATTTTAGAGGAATTCATTAGCAATATCTAGTGGCAGACAAAATCATTTGGTTATGTCCACACAGGGCAGCAGAACCCTACTGGGACACCTCAGCTCAGCACCCAGTGATTCAGCTATACTCATCTTGACCCAAGTTGCTACCGCTACTTGTCCCTGCTTTGTGTCCACTTCCAGCTTGCTTGGTCATCGCTAAGACAGCTCAGTGTGCCGCTGCAGAGCAGACACTTCCCGATTATTCGCCAAAAGACAGCACGGACCTTTTAGGCCAGCAGCTGTGAAACTGGTAATGACTGTAGAGTCCATGACTAGCAAACAGTACCTATAGGTGTCTGAGTTATTCTGCCATTCATACCTGCACACATGTTTATGCACACCTTATAAAGAAGGAGGCTGGTAATAGTATGTTGACATTATATTAGGATAGAAATCTCTACTCAGATAAAGTTGGGAAGACTATTATATTTTGAATCAGTGTTACTTACCAAATTGCTAGATTTGTTCTTTTAAAATATTTAACAGTCCTTTGTTTAATTGAAAGTGAAAAACAATGACAAAAATGTCACAGTGTGTAAGCTACGTTCACTTTAACTCTGGCTATCTTGACAGCTTTAATTATTTGGGTCAAATTTACTTTAGAAAGAGAAGAGACAATTCCCTTTGAAATCAGTCAGTATTGTATGCTCTTTCTTTAGACAGAAGTTTACCCTTCTTATCAAAACTGTTTTGTCAATGAGGAATATACCCTGTCCTACTTATTTGCCAAGTAAGCCTTACATAAAAAAGTTCAGTTTTATGTTACTTGAGAAATAAAAAATCTGGAAATAATACATGAAAATACTTAGGTGAAAAAATTCTCTAAGGTGAAGATGATAGAGCCAATACACTGACAGTCCCATAATCAAAAGCATACAATATGCCATTCCTGTGAGATCAATCAAAGCTTGAGTATGTGATATTTGCAAACCTGTTCTGGAACATTTTTGTGGTCAGCACCAGATGCATAAAAATACATACTGAAGCTTCACATGTCTAGCCCAGAACTACAAAGTATCAAAAAATATCTTTTCCTGCATTTCATTGTAAACACTTGTATTTTATTTTAGTTAGTACCAACAAGAAAACAACTTATCACAGCAATAATCAACTGGGGAAGAAGAATTTTACTCCAGTGACATACAAAATCATATGCCATGAAAAAGTATTATTAGAAATACCTTGTCTGGTAAGAAAGAAATGAAAATAGTACAGCAACAATAAGGCAATGGCAATGAAAGGCAGAGGCTCTCTTGCCTTAAAGACATGCTGTGGATTGACTCCTGAAAGCCCAAGTTAATATTTACTAACTCTAAGCACACTCAATAGCTTCAGATTTTTTTCTTTTAGTGGGGCCACTGCTCCTTTTGTTTGAAGACAGAGCAAAGCTGTGAATAATGCCTAAGAGCAAAACTAAACCAGAAGTAAATGACTTTTTTAATGTGAGACCTTCAACCTCAATTCCAGTTCCCCAGAGGCTGTCTTTGACTCCTTCTCAGTAAAGCTCTCACAGATGTCAACTGGGGATAAAGATACCTCCACAAAGAAACCAGTGAAGAAACCGCTGCAGAGAAAGGTAAGCTTACAAGTCTCTTTTGACACTGGTGAAGGGAAGCTAGGGCAGTGTCATGCAGAATGGCCAATTTAAATAAATGGACTGTGGGAGGTTAACAGTGACTACAGATAGCAAGGGCAAAGCACATAGCTGTTCAATGAGTCAATGAAAGCTACTGCTCACCTAAAGTAGTGCTCAAAATTAATTGATTTTGGGTGTTACACAATACTTGCTGAACTGTTCAAAATGAATTTTTTAGTGTTTTGTATTACTGGTCCCATCTGAAGACTTGGTCTGACCCAGTCAAAAAAAAAAAAAAGATATTAGGAAAGAGCCATTTTACATGGACAAATTACTGTTCCTCTCTGTATCATAAGGGAGTAGGGGCCAAAGGAAAAAAAGTTAAACTTTCTATTGTCTCAGTGACTGATGCAAGCAGTGCAAGTGTTAAGGTTGCCAGGAGTTAAGAGGGAACATCCCAGGAAAGGAATGAAATAAACCTCTTCCTTGATATGGACTGAATATTTGAGCTGAATTTTTATTAACCTTTGATTCCTCTTCTGGAGTAAGATTTCCACTTCTTTTAATGCATATTTTTGAATTGAAACTTGTTTGACATCCATTGTGATATTTCATAGTAACATAAAGGGTTTATGGGTTTACAATATATACAGTCATTTTTCAAGTAAATAGCTTATATTTAAGTTTAATACAGCACTACTTTCCTCCATCCCCATACCATCTCAGAAGTTAGAATTGGACTTTTCAATTTCACAGCTAAATATGCATTTTAAAACTTATGTTTATTGATGTGGTATATATTTTATTTATTTATTATGTCAGTTTACATCTTTGTATCTATGATGTTTTTCATTGCATATCTCAGCATCCATATGTTCAAGAGACCTTCTCATCTGTGGCTTTTGAAATATATTGCCTCACTGGTTTCACTCTGACGGGTAACATTAGGTGGTTTTGCCTTTTTGTCATGAAATAGGCAACAAAGCCCCTGAGATAGGCTTAGTTAATGACATATGAATATAGCAAATAAAAAGAAATTAAAAAATGCTAGGGATATCATGTCCTTTTAGAGCAGTGATTAGTTATTTGCTGGTTCACCTTCAATTATGGAAAATAACTGAATGAATGGAGCTTTCATAATTTATCAAGATTTAGAGTAGATCTCAGCATAACACAAACATGTCCTTGCACACCATTCATTTATCAAAGCAAAAACTACATACAAATAAAATGCATACCATAAAGGTGTAATTACAAGTGCAACTGTTTAACAAAATATTTGTATTTTAAAGGTGTGTAAGTCTTACAAAGATGTTCCCATGGAAAGCTATTTTTTTACTACTAATTCAAAATGCTATGTTAGTATTATTTAAAGTCACTGAACTTTATTTATGAGAATCAAATAGAAAAGTCTTAACTAAAACAATGTTAATAATTACAAATCTCCTTATCATTGCTCTGTTAAATACTTCATGTTTCATTATTTACTACTTTTATTAAATTCACCAAGACTATTGTCATAACGGAAGGATATCAGAAAATGTATACAATATTTATCCCACTGCCTTATCTAGTAACTGAACTTGCAAAATACTTGTGTGTGGATTAAGACTCTTGCTTTTATTATCTGCACAACAATGAGCCTGCCTTTCACATCTGCTTCTTTATTAAAAAAAAAAGTCTTATGTCAACTAATATAGGTTGTTCATATACTCTTTAAACCCTTTCATGAAAATATATACTGCTTTAAATTGGAAGGGTAACATCTCTCTTTTTCATCCTTTTGCAGCACAAAATACTTATTGAAAATGATAATTCAAGTGGTCTGACATTAAGTTTATCAATGAAATAAAAAAATCAAACTATATTTTCCCACATTTTTTAAAATAATACTTGAAATACTTGATTTGTTCCTCATAAATCAGAGATTCACTGCGTCAGAAGGAGTACTTTTGAACAGAAGCCTTTTGCCATTGTGCAAACTTGTCTCTGTACAGATTTATCTTAGTTTAGGAAGCACCTACATAACCCAAGATGACATTAAATGTAGCACAGCATATAGAAAGTTATTATCCTGTTATTATGTATTTGCCACCATATTTATTGATTTGGTATACTAATATTTTATCTGAAATAACATTCAGTAGATCCTTGCTATCCCTGCTAGATCCTTGCTATTATTATTTTTATAATAATTAATTTTCTTCTGTAATCTAACCTGTAGAAGTAGAATCCAGAAAGGCTTTCACTCATCTGTGTGTGTATAAAAGTCTAAATTCACATTCAGCTGTACAAGACAAAATAGATTCTAGACTAAAATATCTATCTCACGGTTACAGAATAATTTAAAGTTATATCTGGTTCTTCAGGAAATAGTAGATTTGAGACAATGTTAATTCTAGAAATAAGTTAGATTGCTAACACAAGTACAAAGATTTTGTCAGAAATTACTACTGCTTTTTAAATTGTGCTCATTTTTAAAGTCAAGATGTCAGAAAAAAATGCAGAAGCAGAGGAAGCATTGCTATAGGAATGTTTATCAAAAAAAAGTTACTCCTATATGCCATTACAAAGCTAGCAGCTGCACTGATGAAATCACAGTTCCTTTTGGTGACATCTATACGGAATGCAGAGCTTTGACATTAACCTTCAGTAAAAGCTGTGGCCTGATTTCCTGCATGTAACTGTATTAGGGAATTGTCAATTCTATTTGGTATTTTATTCCAAAATGAAAAAGCTGTGGGGCATATATCTACATGAAATCCAGAGTTACACTTGGTGTGAAACATGTTGTGGTGGGCTTTGTTCCTGATGTAAAGAAAATTGTCTGAGTCACAAAAATCATAGATTTATGGAATCATAGAGTGATTCAAGTTGGAAAGGACATGAGCAGTTTTCTCATCCACCCTCCTGCTCAAAGCAGGGTGAGCTATGAGAGCAGATCAGGCTGCTCGAGTCTTTGTTCAATTAAGTCTTGAAAACCTCCAAGAACGGAGACTGCAGAGCCCCTCTGGACAATCTGCTCCAGTGCTTGGCTGTCCCAAGAAGGCTTCATATAGAAGTTTACATCAGAAATTATCTGTCTTAAAATTTCTCAGACTTGGATTTTCTACTCATTAACTATCAGGAATGTTCTAATTTTTATTTCTGTTATACTGTTATTGGGGCTTTGTTTAGGTTTTTGAGTGCAAAGTTATGACAACTTCGGGAGTATCTTGAGAAGGCAGTTCTGCTTCCTTTATACTTCTCATAGAACTTGTGATCTCTTAATACTTTTAAGAATGCCACTTTGTGATTCTTCGTGTCTGGAAAGGCCCTTTTGCATCACAAGAGAAGAAATCTGAAATTATGAAGTTGCCCATTTCACAGGGAAATTCACTGAATCTAAACCACACAGTGTTTTCAGAACAACGCAGTAATCCAGTCATTGTCACTGGCAGTAATGGCATATCTTTTTCCCACACCACGAGTGATGAAATGTCCTTGGTGCCCTGCCATGAAGATAACAGGAACATTATGATATAGTCAATTCTTATAATCAAGGTGCATAAATAAAACTATATGCAAGTCATACTAGACAGCCATAATCTTTGTTTCTGACTTAATTAAGCTATAGATCAGTATGTGACATACTCAGTGTAGACAATAAGTGGAAGAGAAGTCAGAGATGTTGCTTCCTCCCCATGAATGCCTACTGCATTTTGAAATACTAAGAAAAGGGAAAAAACAGGGAGCTGAGAGAATCAGGAAAGGCTAAGGAAAAGCTACAGATCCTTTTAATACTAGGTTTAAATATGGGACATCATATGTCTCAAAACAAAATCATATGAGCAAGTTGCTGTACATCCAATATTTAATTCAAAATTTCTTTTTTGTGCCTATCATTATTAGCTATTTCTTGCTGTCTATTATATGAAAACAAGGTGAATAAATATCCTTTATATTTAAGGTGAAGAGTTTATTTGATATCATAAAATGGTACAGGGAACAAATAGCTATTAAAGAAGAGTAAATAAATGGCAACAGGCTGTACCTATTATGTGGCCTATCATCTTTCCTTAATTGCCCCACCTGCCACTACAAGAGTGAGACTACTAGAATTTCCCACTTTAAATTTCCCACACTTTGATTTTCCACTTTAAATTAAATTAGGCTAATGAAGGTAACTGGAAGAGTCTACCAGTAGTCACAAATACGAATGTACAAACAGCAAAGGCAACAGAATTTTTAAAAGTAGCATATACTTCATGCTCTCTATTTTATGATACATATAATTCGCCTTAACAAGGCGCGAGACTGTCAGGGCTCTAGATGCGCTAATAGGCCATAACTCCCTGGGGCCTCCACCCACGCTCCTCCTGCCCACGGCCCCACTCCAGCTCAGGACTGGGCATCTGTCCCCTGCCTGGGCCACGCAGCAGGGACAGACCCTGGGTCACTGCCACTGTTGGTAGACCCTGCTGCCGGCTCTGGCCCTTGGCTCCTGGCTTGTCCCTCCTCGTGGAGTCGTGCTGCTTGTGCTGCTCCCTGACAGAGGTGCAGATCCAAAACCAGGACATACCACCAGCAGCACTGATAGCCTCCCAGGTCATGGAAGGGCAGGGTGGAGAAGCCAACCCTCTAGTTAAAGCTGCACATGAGCCAGAGGGAGTTTTCTGTCATTCATTCCAAGCAGCTCTGTTCTCATTTGTAACAATATGATTTAAAAAAAAAAAAACAAAACCAAAAAATGAACCACAACAAACTGGGTTCACAGACTCTTCAAGTAAAAGATTCTTGCTCAGAGCATCTTCGAAGAACTATTTTTTTAATGAAGTTTACAATGTTGAGGCTTTTAGTCAGTAAAGGCAGTATTCAGTGCCACAAAAACCTAAAAAAAACCCCCAACGACAAAAAGCTAGAAGGTATCCATTTGCAAAATACCTGGATGGTGGAGTGTTTGTCATACCCCAGCTCCACCCAGCTTGACTTTAAAATCCTAACAAGGTTTGAATTCCCTGATAACAGAGCATTCAAACTTTGACTACATACCTCTTTCATAAGATCTGCCACTATTGCTCTTTCAGTGTCACATAGAGGTGGGAAGTTTAGTGCCGAGAGGTCACAAGATGTTTTGTCATGCATCTCAGCTGCCTTCGGTCTCAAGCTGGAGACGGCATGGCAGCAGGAATGCTGAGAGCCAGCCTATGCAAGCATTCCCTTCATCGCTCACATTGCTGGAGCAGCACCCTGTGATAGGAGTGAATGTTAAGAGACTATAAATATGGCAAGAATTCAGAGAGTAGACAGGCTTTTGAGGCTGCCTCAGGATTTGGGTGATCATTTCAGTGTTATTGGGAAGGCTTGAAAATTAAAGCAACAGCTGCTTTTTCACTGGAGAATCAAGTAATAGCAGACAAAATTAATTTTGTAGTTTCTTTTCAGAGTGACTGCTGATTGAATGGCAAAACTGACAATTTTTGTACATACAGTAGCATACTGCTACTGTTAACGTATACACATGTAAATAGAAATTTTCTGCACTGATGCTCTGGCTTGCTGCTTTGTCGATAACACCTGCCTCTTTTTAGTACTTGGCATATACAGTGGTAACTGCATGGCACACTGAAATCTTCTGGGGAGACACCTGAACTCTACAAGTTATCATGGCGTTTTGCCTAAGACTTTGTCTTGCTCTCCTGCAGGCTTAGCATCCTGGAGCAAGCTTACTTACTGGTCCCAGTACCCAAAGTAGGCTGCTCAGAGATAGCTTGTCTTACTACTTTGTGTAACAAATATCCTTATTGTCTGACAGCTACTGGAAAGCAACAAGTTTGCCAAGCGTTTTAGTATGCATATGCCATGTCTAATGATTATGAAGAATGCCTATTACACTTAAAACCCAAATTATTTCTAAATGAAAATGCTCAAAGTACCTGTATCATAGTTTCTTATGAATTCCTTTGTTCACATTATAAACACAATTGGAGGTTTTTAATTTTAAGCCATTTTATTTCCTCTTCTCCAGTATGGTGCAAATTATTCTACTGAATATATTACATTCAGGGAACTGAATGGATTCCCTGATGACTGTATTTTAGAAGCCTTTTGACTATGTTTTATATAGTAAAGAAAACAATACACATTCAATGCTAAATCATGATATAAAAGCACCTATAAAACTGACTGCTGGGTTTTTTAAATGATACTTAAATCCTGATTTATTTGCCTGAATGCATCACTTCTGAGAATCAGACTGAGATAGGTGTCTGGCTACAACTGTAGTTGTTTAACTACACAAATTTGCATCTTCACTTGCTTAATGAAGTCTCAGTTTCAAAGCCAACACATTACTTGGCAGTCACAAAAAAAATTGACAAATTTTACTGCTCCTGTTGGATATCAGGACTAGCATAAGAAGAGATTTATGGAAGTATAAAAGCCAATAAATATTCCCATATAACAGCTGAAAATAACATTTCACTCACACTATAATAAAAAAACAAAACAAAAATTCTGATATTCAAAACAGAAGAATACATATTTATGACTAAATGTAGCTTACAAATATGACATGTAAATCCTTAATATTGATGTTCCAAATCAATTACAAGTCTTCCATTTACATCTATGGTAGTACTACCACATTCCTTGTTAGCAAGGGCTATGAAGGAATGAATTTACAAACAAAAGATCCTTTTTTATACCACCAACAAAATCCTTGCAGTAACTCTTTTTATTCCCAGGTAGAATTTCTGTATTAAGTGGAGATAAAGCTAGAGTATATTTCTCAAATGTAAGCCTAAAAAAGGTGTATTAATCGTCCCAGAGTAAGTACTAAGATGGCAGGAAATTCAAAGATGAGGTCATACATAGAGAAAACCCCAATGCTTTGAACTAACCATGTTCTACTTCTTTTCTCTAAATCCTGTTGACCAATTCTGGTTTTGGATTTGTGTTTGTGCAAACCATTTCATTTCAGGTGATCAAAATTCACTTTAGTGTCATGGGGCGCTTATGCCATTAAAATCTTTGCCCATGTCTGCATGTTTAATACTACTTAATTTGTCAAGACTTTTTTCATCTCTGTTTATCCTTTCTATTGTAAAATTATTTGGCTTACAGTGAAGACTGCCTGGTCAGTATGAGCTATGGATTTACAGTAAGTTATTACTACCTTTAAGATATGAAGATAATTACTGTTGTTTGACTTGCCAAAGTTTATTTATGATCCTAGAGAAACAAAGAGGAAAAAGGCAAATGTCAAGAGAACAAAGAAAAGGGAAATAAATCAAAAAGAAGAGCTTGAAACAAAAATATGGACATATGTTCATATTTAATGCATTTATATTGGAAAGACATAGCCTGTTATGTTATCAAAATTCATATCAAAATTACAACTTCTTTTCTTTAAGAAATCTACACTGGTGACTGGCACTTGCTGCTGAGCCCTAGTTCTTATCAGTGGATCTTGAACAAGATACATGGAATGCAATTCTTTGGTACCAGACATGGATGTGCTGTTATGCAAGCATGCAAGAGTTAGCAAGTGTTTGACGCATGAACAGAGTTTAGCGCGTGATCTTGCCATCTGTAGTTCAAGGTTAATACCTTTTATTTTGAAGCTTATGGTGCATAATGGAACTGAGCATCATTTTGCTGTTATGAAGTAGTAGGTATGAGCTTCATATTAGAAATAATTGAAAGCTGTGTTGCTTTCCTTAGGTACAGACTGTCTTCAAATCTGCCCAGTCTGAAGTCTAGAAACCAGACCTCACAAAAAGTCATAAACAAGCCTTCTATGCTGTGTTCTTGCCCTGCCTCCTTTTGTGCTCTGCTTTTTTTCCCTTAGTCCACTGTACTCTCCTGTATCTACAAATTCTTGTCTGCAACACAGCTGATTCAGACTCGCTCTTGCTCCCTTTTAAATCAATAACAAAACTCCACTTGAAGCTCAGGACACTTTTCTGGTGATAATGTTTTTTAACCTTTTTAGTTACAAAAGAGTTAATAGGTCTATTAAAATAACAAAATATTTTTTAATATGCTAATAAACAGATAGACCTAGTTCCTAAATATGAGACGTTCCTGAAGAGACCACACTTACCGTGCAACATACTTTCTTAACAGAGAGTAGGCTACAAAACTATGTGTGTGGGCCAGGCCAATTGATTTAAGGTGAGAGACCAGACATAGACTTTAAAGCTTTTCTTCTCCAGTGTACCTAAGAGGAGCTACTTGAAAGGATGAACTGAGTTCTCACCTATTGTGAACTATTTTGACTAAAATCTCTGTCTTGGTTTATGTAAAGCAAGTATAACACTATATTCCTAACTGCAGTAGCACAGTATTAGTTATCTGTTCTTTTGATGTCATTCTGTGAAAGCTCTTAAGTTGTGAAAGTTATCTGATGTTCTAAACAGCAATGTCCAAAGATAGGTAAATTAAAAAAAAAGAAAATCCACAAAAATAATCACATCTATGGTTCTTTTCCCCTTCATTCAAATGAACACAAAACCATAGAGGCCTACTGCTGAGGCTATCGGCAAATACCTAGATAATCAGTTGTCAAGAAGAGCTCTGCCATATGCTCACTTTTCTGACAACCCACAAGCAAAACTGCTTAGCTCACAATTTTCCAAAAATTTGACAAGAGCATTTGTACATGAGTACAAAAGAAAGCAACAAATTCCAGTGCTGTAATAAATAGTAACCTGACCATAATCCCACAAATGGAGTCAGCAAACATGAGGATTGCTGACATAGAACAATAAAAATCATGGGTTTTTTTTCCAGGGCATTAATAAATCAGAATGTAGTCTTCAACCCTGCAATAAAATGCTATAAAGTTTATGAATATACTTAAACCTAAGTAGAGTTTTCTCTGATAATCAGACACTGCATGTATTATTTCAGTGTGCTTCTACATTAAAACACTAGTATATATTGATGTAGGGGGCCACTAATGTATAGTGGCCATTAAACAAAATATAAGGAAAGGAAAACATGAACGCTGCATTACATATCATCTATCTGAGCTTTGCCAAATGAATCAGAATGATTCTTCACAGGTAAGCCTTCAACTTCCTTCAATTTATAACTAACTTTGCATTCATATATTGGATTCCTGTACATGTGCTTGTGCTAGAGGGTAGTGGGTAGTCTAGCAGTTATCAGTAAATTGAGACCCCAGGAGCTAACAGAGTTTGAGATCCTCTCCGCAACAGCTAATCCTGTGACAGCCATGAGCTTTATAAAGCCACAGACATCTGCACCTGTCCAAAGCTCGAAAAACTGTTTCAACAAAACAGACCTTGAGAACTTAGAGATACTGTCTCCACAAATTTTGTGGGAATTTTTTTCACATGTAAAAAAAAATAATGGTGGTGGAAAAAATACATCTGGCCTAAATACAAGACATGAAAAAATACAGTCCAACGTTTTTGAAACAGATCAGGGTAGTAGAAGCAGTGTACAAGAAATTAGTTTAAAGGCAGAAATTTTGTTAGTAAATCACAAAGAAGCTGTAATAAATAAGGAACACTGTTTTCGAGTCTGACAAATCAGAAAGAGAAACACAGCCTATCTCATAGTCCCACATTTTAAACTATGCGTGCTATGATTATAGTCATAAACAACAGATACTGTGTCTGTATGTAGGAAAACAAAGAACAGTTCTTTTTTAGGAACTATCTGGAGGAAGAACATACAATTTAGTCAACAAGGGAGCTGCAATAACCTCTTGTATTCTTTCCAATGACTATAGTTTAGTATTTAACAGAAGGAATGTTTTTGTTCTTTTCTGTGTGCTTTTTCTCCTCTATCTATCCTCCTCCTCTTTCTGGTGAAGCATGGATTTTTTCTGTTCTTGCACCTGGTCTGACAAACAGTACCCCCACTATTTTTACATGCTCTAACCCGCAGCACTTTTTTTTAGACAGCTGCAATCGCTGTGCTCTCTGACCGAGAAGGCAAGCTTCTGACCTCTGCCACTAATGCCAATAGGCGATCAGACAGCATAAAACACTCTAAGTAACAACTTCTTTTACTGCCCATAGTGAAAAACTGTACAGCAACCCTACTCCAGCAATCCTGTCCCGAAATTCTCCTATCAAGTCACTGACTTCATCATAAGTATGAGCTGGCTACTGAATTAATTTGTGAACATGTATTATGTTTTCTTTCTTTCTGAAAACCTGAAACTTAGTAGAAGTAATGGATAAAGTTCACCCAAAGTGTGTTAAATACTAGATGGCTTTTTAAGATGATCAGATGTTTGGCAACAACAGAAAAGATTTCCGTAGAGTAAGTTTCATTATCACAAATATTTTTCCTGTTCTACAAAACACACATTTTCAAAGAAGAAAAACATGGTTTAAGCATTTCTGTGTCTTGGGCCTGAATGTTTCTGTGAACTCTGGTTTTCAGCTCACAGACAGATTCAGAGGGCGAAACAATTGCTCAGGACGGAAAAGGTAGGAAAAAGTAACTTTTCCAAATTGAAATATGATCCAAAGTGAATATTGTCCAAAGCTTGACTTAAATTGAATATACGTTTTTGCTTTTGACATTTCCTGGAATTGTTAACATACCACAGAAAAATACTGGTTTTAGAGGATTTTACTTTTTTCTGAAAGTCTTTTCAAAGAACCTGTTTTCTCACAGCTCTTCTGCTAGTCTTGATGATTCAGATTTGTTAAGAGAAGCACTGAAAGGCAAGGTAAACTTTTAATAAGCAATTACACTACAATAGAACTTGGAAACTTCAGCAATTTAGATGAAAAATAAGTGTTTTTTGTTAAAAGAGAGTAGGTCATATGGTGAAGAATTCTTTCTTTGCTAATATGTTTGATACTTTGACTATTATTGTATGAAATGCAAATGCAAGTATAAGACAATTTAATTCCAATGTGAAGGAAATGAAAACTTGTTCATACATTAAATGTGAATTCTTTTAAAATGTATTTTCATATGAAAATAATAGGATCTGAAGAGCAGTAAGTAAAAAAAACCCATACATTATGCTATTTTCATTCCTTTTCTTCAACAAACATATACAAAGTGCCTTTAAAGCACAGGTGATCATCTGCTGACAGAAAGTGAGAGCAACTTTTTTTCCATTTTCAGATAGTAATTATAGGCTTCAAATGCTAGAGAATCTTAAGAAGATTTCAGCAATTTATAGGTTTTCTTGGATGCAATTTTTTTTAAAGGATATCCTTTTATCTTATTATTCTTCCTTTATTTTTAAAATATATTTGTTCCAGATGTAAAAACTTCTATGCAAAGTATATACCTACCTGAAATACCAAGTTGGACATAAAGTTACTTAGACAGACATAGGGTATTAAATTTAGGGGTAAATTTTTCAGTGCTTGATTTTTAGAAATTATAATTAAAAAAAAAAAGTCAAAGGTTCCTACTGTTTTCTGGGTGTAAGTACTGTGTTTGATCCAGTAGTCAAGTACAATTTTCCACAATAAAATAATGCTAATACTTTACAAAAACAGCTCATGGCAGCTAAACTTTTAGCTTTGAGTTAGGAAGTCTGCTTGCAGCTTCCTTTTTTGGGGAGAAAAAAAGTTTATATTTAGAATCAAAGCATCCTTAAAAGAAAAATGGGAGGATTAGAGCCCCTGTTTGGAAGAAAATCGTCAGAACTTCAAGTTCTGTGAATGCACTGGTGTTCTGGCAGAATCAACTCTCTATAGAGGTATGTTTGGCCCTTCTCTGCCTGAATATACTATTATACTTAAGTAAACTATTCATATACCATGAAATATATAGTTTAAGCAATGTATCGAGTTAAGGTTGCTATAGACATGTTATGCTTTCCAGTTGTAAAAGTGGACTGATGCACTAAGAGGGAAAGTAATGGAGGGCCAAAAGATTGGAAGAATGATTGATGGCAAGTCAATTTGTTTGATAATAGCCTAAGAATACCCTTCTATAAGGATCACTTCTGTCTGTTTCCAGCATCCTCCTGTGCTCCTCTGTAACTGTAAGCATCTATTGGCCTAATGTTCTTCTCTTACTGAAGCATGACTTAGCATTGAAAGCATGTTGATGTAATATCTAAAGGCTAGAAAGAACAGAGGAAAGACTCTTCTAGATTGTTCACTCATTCTGCTAGTACTAGAAGTCACCAGAATGACATTGCCAAATATCTTGATCCAGTAGATCAAGATTTTTAGCTGCCTCTCTAATGTACCTTAACACTGCACATCTACCTGATTGTTCTGCAGAGTTGTGTATTTTTGCAAGGTAACTACTACATTCTTCTGTCCTCAAACCACTTGGGATATTCTTTTTCTGAAAAAAAGTATAGCAGCTTTTTTTCCAAATATTTAGGCTGCTGAAACACTGGCCATGCTATGCTTCTTCCATCCTTTGTCTTTACCCCAGCAATGCTAAGAAGTCTGATACACACTAACGTCACTTGGAGCTCTGGGACTTATTCAGCCCTACAGAAAATCAGATTTCATGTTATCTGTCTTCAGGACGTTCACAGAATTTCCTGATGTACAGATAACAACTCTGCAGGACGAAAAGTAGTCTTGCTTCAGATTTTCAGATGTTCTACTGCTGCCAAGATTTGGCTCTGGAAGTGAGTACTTGACATTGTAAGCTACATTTACTCAGCTGCCAACCTAGCTATGCTTAATATCTTAGAATGACAGTATGTGCTACCTTTTGTACATACTACTAGTTGCATTTAGCACTGGAAGGAATATAAATTTTGGGTGGTTTCTACAATTTACCCAAAACCATCTTTTCTATAGTGCCAGATGCTGACGATGTAAACACTGAAATGTGACTTAGCCTCTAAACTCAGTTCTGTTAAGTTTTTTGATACTACAGAAATAACATACAGGACAAATAACACTTTCTTGCAAAAAATCTTAACATACGGTGCTGCACTTCATGTGAAAAATAAAACCAGAAGAGAACAATGTTCTGAAACTCTGATTTAGAACTGAACCCAACTGAAAAGGAATTCTGGTACAGTACATGGCACTACAGCATAGCGAATAATCAGCTCATAACATTTCTGAATGAATCAAATTTTATTCTCTAGTCTGCATTTTTCACTGAGTATTCTTCTTTGTTTGTTATTTGTTCCTGTTCTGTACCAGGCAACCCACTTTTTACACATAAAACAAATGTCTATTTATGGATTTATACTACATTAAGCAAAGTGAAGTAATTATCTACTGTGTTATATGCTCCATCAAAATTAGTCTGACAGTTCACTTGGTTGGTTTTAGCTGTATAACATTGCAGAAAAATAGGAAATCAATAGAATTGCTAATATGTATTTTGATTAAACTGGGGTAACATGTTGTAATTCAATCCATAGATTTTAATTAAAACAAAAAATAATCCAACTTTCTAAATTATTTGGCTTCCATTTATGAGATGCTGGAGTATAAATCCTGTAAGTAAGGAAAACAAAAATAAAATGCAATTCATGTTTTGGATAAAATATTTAGCTGAAGTCAGTTTTAAATGATAAATTAAATGAAAAATTAATATATTGACCTGTCTTAAACATTGTCATCCCATTTATCTTACCAGACAATGTCATTCCAAGTAATTGCAAGAGCTTCAGTCTTCTGGCACTATAGAAAAGATGCTTCTGGAGTAAACTGCAGAAGCTACTCAAAAGCACAGGATGAACTATTTCAGAATATTATGAAAGAAAATTATATTGTACCTGTTGCACTTTAGGAGAAATTAAGGGTGGCAGGTGTAATAGCAACAGAATAATTTAGTGGTTGGAGTACTCAATAAGAGATGCATTCTTGGCACAGTCAATAGGTGGGTATATTTATCTCAGAGTCTCAATTTCTCTTTATACACATATTTAAGTAGGTCAATATTACCTTTTTAAAATAGTTACAGATCATCCAGTGAAATGCCAGAATAACATCAGAGGACTGTACTACAATCATCACAAGATCACAGTAAAATGTGATAAACCAGCTCTGATATCTATTATTGAAAAAATACAATAAAGGCCATGAATAACAATTATTAACAGTAGCATCTTCAGAATGAAAATTTGGCTAAGCATTGGAGCTAGACAATTTCTGCTATGAACTTCTAGAGGTAAGTTCAGCTGCTCTCAAACCTCACAGGAAAGCATATTTAAGCACAGGGTGGTCTCAGCACTATAGGGGAGTATTGTTTTGTTCCCGATTCAGTAAAAGGATTTCCCCCCTTGGCCAACGAAAGTTCTCCCGTTTCTTGGTTTTCTTGTTGGTCATTCCGGCTGTGGTTCCTTGCCCAGGACAGCAGACTATGCCATTTTAATAATGTCTCTTGACATCTTGTTATCTGTGACTTTACCTCTTCTCTCCAACTCACTCTGTATTCCCACCATCTTCATTTTATCAACTTTGACTTGATCATCTCATACTGTGTGAGGCCATTTCAGCATGCCAGCCTTATAGCAAATTCTAATATTCTTTTTGCTGGATCATATTTACTAGCAGGAAAAACAGCAGGGTGAGGCAAGTACTGGACCTGGCCCAAGAGAATGAGCAGGAACATATGACGGTTGGCAGCACAGAAAGATGGAAACAGGACTAGATTAGCTTGGGCTACTGTGGAACACCAACCACACACAAAAAAGCCAAGCCTTCCAATGCCAGTCTTATAAGATCTTGCATACCTTGATTAATATAAAATTGTAAGTGATTCCAAGAACTATGCATCATTTAAAACTGATTCCTTAAATAACAGACTGGATTTTAATGCAAAGATACAAATGCAAGGCTATAATACTTAACAGCTGACATATAAATTAAGCCATAATGCATGTCTTGTTTTAATGATTCCAGTGAATTTAAGAAAAAGTATGTAGGTCCAGATTTAAAGTAATCAGATTTTTTTTGTCACCAAAAATAAATTTTAAGAACATGTAAAAACTGTGCTACACTTTGCACTTAGACAAAGTAGGAGCACTCTGTAAATGTCCACACAGCCATGCTTACTGTCCACCTTCAAATCCCTATTTAAAATCTTTCTTTGAAATGACAATAAAAACAGCCACAACAAAACCCTCATATACACAACTGCTAGAGGCCTGTTTTTCCTGACCACTGTTTTCATACTGAACAGATTTAGTTTGTTCTCTTGTGCTTCCCCTGTCTGTGTGTTTTCTTCCACCTGTTAATGGCAGAGTTGCACTCTAGATTGTATTTCAGGCAGGGAATATCCCTTTGTAGCACGTTTGTGCTGTGAGGACAAAGGAGTTCAGGGATGTAGAACTCTACAAGAGAGATCACTTGACTTCATGGGACATAGGGCCTAGATATGGTGCTTTCTTCTTTCCCCCAGGCTTGAAACATTCTGCAGGAAGCAGTCAACCATGACAAAACCAAATCAGCATGAAGAAGGATCTCCAGCCACTGATGACATCAGATTATTTGCTACTGCTTTAATCAATCCAACCCCGTCCTTTCTGATCTACTGTTCATTCTAGTCTTTTTCTGTTTTATCTCATACCATATTTACTTCAGTTTCAACCATAACTTTTTCCTATTCTAATCTCTGCTCTGTCTTCTGCTTTCACTCATTCTTCTATATGGATTTCTCTTTTTACATTAAATATTACCTAAAAATATTTGAGTTCAATGTAAAGCCTTGCACCTTTAGCTTTATGGGTGATGTAGATCTCTACTGCAAAGAAGGTGGTACTTATTTATGGGGTATTAAAAAGGTAGATTGAGAGAAGCCGAAAGAATTTTTGTAGTCTCAGTGAGACTAATTCTTCAATATTTGTATTGATCCTGTGTCTTGCTAGGAAAAAATGGTGAAAATTTGGCAGAGGTACAGTAAAGAACCACCAGGCCTCAGAAAACACCATAGTGTGAGACTTCAGAAGTTCAATGTGTTTTAGCTATTTAGAAAGAAGACTGAATAGTAACTTGACTACAGTGTATAAATATCTTGATGAGAAGAAAATACTATCTACTAAAAAGCTCTTTGATCTTACGAAGAAGGATATCACTAGAACAAAATGCTGAGTACAGATGTCAAGTTAAAATGCAAATTGAAAATTCAATGCAGCTTAGGAATGCAATTTCAACAGTAAGGACATCTAGAAGAGAGTAAGACAACTAGAGGAAATGTAAACCAAACAAGGGCTTCAAATAAGGCATGGATGCCTTTGTGGAAGCTAAAATTCAGTCAACTTTAGAGCTCTCCCTTTTTTAGTAAGAGGCACATTTTATTCAAACACATGTTATCAGGCATCAGCATCTGAATTGATGGTCTGTTTATCTCTTTGGCTTTGAAACTTATGAGACTCAAGCCATTCAGCAACTCAGTGGCCTCAGTTCTACCAATCTTGCCTGAGCATTCTTCTCCTGATTCCACAGTTACAGTGCAATGGCTGGCTGTTTAATATAGAAGATTCTTTTGAAGTACTGAGTTAAAATATCACTAACTCTTCTGAAGTCTCAAAACCTGCTTCCAGATCTGCGGCGAAGTAGAAAGATTACCTATATCATTTTGCTTACTAACTATAGAACTTACTAAGCCTTATTGGTTTATGAAGTTTATTGCTTGTTAAGGTTTTGGGGATCAGGATCATTAGCAAAATTTCATTATTTTATTAATTCATCTCAATGAATATAATAACTACAAATTTTGTGGTGCAATTCAGGAAAACTGAGAGATACTGGTCCAGAGGTTTTAGGACATTTGGTTCATCTCTTCCACAGCAAAAAAACCCAGACTGCAACTGTATCAATGAAACAAACAGCACCAGAGCAATGGCCAAGCACTGCTCCAGTACTGCCCAGACTGTTTAATTGTTAGCAGGCATCCAGGCACGAATGCTGAGCCAGTAGAGAACAGGCCTAGGGTATTTTATTTGCTAATACAGTCATAGCCATAGAATCTAAGGCTATACATACAAGACAATTTCCTCCTCTAAGAACTGGATTAAAATATATCTTTAAAAAATTTATCCAGTCCTACCTTAAAGGCCATTGTAGAATCCTGAATATGATACATAAATTGTTCCAGGGCATAATAACTACACTTGCAGCTAGAAGTTAATGTAAGTTGAGTTTGAAGCTAACAACTTTTAGTCTTTGGAAATTGTGTTATCCTCTGTTGGCAAAATTAAGAGCTACCAAAAGTTTCTACCCTTTTTTGTTGTCATGAGTAGCTAGCTATGTCAAATGACAAAGACCTCTTTCAACAGTTTCTGCAGTGTATAAACTTACTAAACTGAAGCCTGTAAATTTCATGTTTCAGGGAACCTTTTCTCATTCTAGAACACTTTGAAATCTTGCCAATATATCATATTCATCTTAAAGTGTGAGTACCAGCTTTGAACACAGCACTGTCACAATAGTTTATAATGAAATGTGCACAGACACATTCTACTTCTACTTGATAGTCCTCCTCTTATAAACTTTGTATTATCCCAGTTAACCACAGCACTGCACTGAGAATTCCTGTTGAGGCAGTGATCTTCAAAGACCTTATGTTCTTTCCTGAGTAGTCATTTTCAAAGACAAGCTCTATTATGTAAGTACAAGGTGGATACTTTGTTTCCAAGTTTACTACATTGCACATAGCTATCTTAAAACAAATTTACTTCTCTACTACCTAGAGATTAAGGGAACTTTTTATTTACCTTACTTTTTTTCGTACCTTACCTGATATTTTTATCTGGAAAGGTTTTGTAACATTGCTTGTATGATCACTCAAAAAATTGATGAACACCAAGTCAGGAAATAATTCCCGCTGAGAGATCTCTTCGCTTGTGGCCATTGGTATCTTCCCACAGATTGCTGCATTTTGACATCTGGTTGTAAGCCAGTCCTTAATACACCTAGTATAGCTGATTAATTCCATATATTACACTTCTAACCAAAGTGTCATACACTGCCAAAACAAATGACTTGTACACTATGTCAACATGCAACATTAAATGGCCTGTTTGCAAAAGAAATGCTGTGTAAATTTAACATCAATTTGACAGTCTTAAATTAATTGGGAGTTTACCTTTTCTGTTCATTCCATTTTTTTATTTGTCAAAATCATCTCTGCATGGAACTAGAATAATTAGTATTATTCTAGATATGCTAGTTGTAAATCCATAGTTACAGGTGCATTGAAAATGTAGTTAAAATTAATTTTGTTGTTTTCTGAGTAGGTAAAAAAATAATTATATATATTCTTCCCTAACTCAAGTCAATTATTATTAGACTGAATACCTGTGAAAGTTTTCTGTGATTCAAATGAAAGATTCAATGTTAGAAGATTTTTTAAATGACTGATCAAAATAACACAGAACAAAATAGTGGCATAATATGTTACTTTTGGTTTCTCTGGTTTTAAAAGTACTTAAAACTTCATAAAGGCATTATTTACAGTATATGTAAATATTAATATCTCCCAGATAGGCTGTGTATTTAATTAACAACATAAAGTATTTCTATGCCTTTCATCCGTAATTTTTCTACTTATCTTAAAACTTGTGAGAGAACAAAGATTTACAGAAATATCTTGCATTTACAGCCAAATCCATGCTATAGCCTTACTCCCACTAGTGTCACATATTCCAGCCACCTTTGTTACTTGTCAGATATTTCACTTGCCCTCAGTCTCGTCCCTGATGTTCTAAAGTGCCATATGATAGGAGATATGTATATATAGAGAGATACATATACACACATGCATACTAATAAACACCCATGCATACATATACATGCAAGCACAATACAGATTCTTCTATAAATTTGGATTGCTGACTTGAACTTACACATGCAAATGTGTTAAAAGTTAATGATTGCTAAATTGGTGAACAAATCATAGCTCATGATGCTTTGGATTTTTAAAGTTTGTATTTAGAAATCGGTATCAGCAACCCTAACTACATATTAGCACACCTTCTGTAGTTGTAGAAAACATAAGAGAAACTAGAGTGCAAATTTGGTCATTGATTTTGTCTTTTGCTTAACATTTGTAGTTAATTTCAAAGGATGGAGAGAAGATCCTATTTTCTAGTGGCTGAAGTTCAATAACAATGTAATAAAACATGGTTATAGCAAACTTTTCACAATGAAATTTCTGAAGTCTCACTTCTTTCATTATGTTCTAATACAGACAAAGCAATGTTGTAGAGAATTAAGGTCCCATAATATTGAAGAATTATCAGAGTGTGTGGGATTTGTTATATTTTAATTTAAATGAAGACATGGTCATCTATTTGGTGCTGATTTAGGAATACACACTAGAAACATTTCAGACTGAAATCAATAATGAACAGTATGTGATTCCCTGCACTTCTATTCTGAGTGATTCGTTTGTAAACTGTGTGGAATGCAAATTAAGAGAATGTGTTGTGGCATATTGCCCTGAGTTCTGTTGGGATAGAGTTAATTTTCTTCCTAGCAGCCATGGTTAAACTATGATACATACTATGTTCTTTGATGAAATGATGTTTTTATTTGATATTGCAACATTCTTTTCAGTGCAAGATTTTGGTAAATTTTCTTGAGTGGCCAGGGAGCCCTGAAGGTATATCAGCTAACACTAAGTTTGTAAACCTGTAATTCAGCAGGTAGAACTCGTTTATCAGCTCTGGGAGCCAAATCGAAACATCTCAGTTTCTCTACTATTTTTTTTTTCCTAATAGAAGTGGATTTTTTTTTTTTTTTGCCTAATTCTTGTGTTTGTAACTCCTTTTGCCACTGAATCAAACTCTGCAAAGGGCAAGCTATCTAAACAAGCTTCAAATTATATTTATCGGTCTCTGTAATATGCCAACATTTTCACATATGTATACTCTTTAGTTGCATGTCATGTTAACAATTGTTAGAAAATTCCTTATAGGAGAAGATAGTAAATCCTTTCTCTACCCATTTTTTCTTCACATGAAAATGTGAAATGTTTTTGCCTTACAGCACCCAGACATTCCTGTTGTTTCAATAACAAAGAACAAAATAAATAAATAAAGACAATACAATAATTGCAGAAGGCCAGATCCTAACAATAGCAAATGTCAATCGACTTCATCACAAACAAGATTTGGCACAGAGACATGTAGAGAGAAAACTGAGTGTCACTGAAGTTGGTAGCAAAACCACTGCTAATTTCAATACTCATGAGTTTGTATTGGGTGTTTAAAAGAAAAGTAAATAAGCATGTATAATTTAAACTGAAACCAGACAAGCTGATTTTTCAAGCAAATAAGGGGTATTCCTCTCAAAAACTGCAAAGGAAAATGAGGGGGGTTTAATTACTTTTCATATGCTGTCAAATACAGGTTCCCATAACATCCCGTTTATCCTTTCGTTCTATGGTTTCTGAAAGTCTACCAAATGGGCAACTGCAAAAAATCTGTGCACTAAGGTAAGCCTGAAGAGGACATGTTCAGAATCTTGCAAATGAGATGACTAATATGCATGAAACCATTGGACTCAGTATCCTGAGGCATGAGCAAACTGTCACCACTGACTGGTGACTCAGAAGTGCAAATGCTTCCTTCAGTCTAAAAAACATTAATGTGGGAGAAAGACAGATGTTACTAAAGAGTACAGGACTTACTCTATAATGCTGAAGATTAATTTCTCTTCCTGGGCCTAATCAGCAGTATGGGGGGGGACGGGGGGCAAGGAAGGCATAAATGCTTCTGATTAAGTCTACTTCTGTGTTTGTTGCTGCTATTGTATATGATTTGCATTGCTGTAAACAATCTTCTTCATGCTGTTACAGAGCTAAGAGCAGAACCAACCTGTTATCCACTAACTGTCTGGATATGGATGGTATTTACTTGGAGAATGAAACAATGAAGGTCTTTTACGACTAGAAACTAGCTTAACTAAACGTGTATATTTGTACCTAGGCTACATTACTTTAAATTGTCTAATCTGTTACCTGTCATCAGTTTGTCATCGATTAGATTTATTTTCTGCGACGTGAACAAAGAATGTTTGATTTTCAGGGGCCATTATTACAACTGCTAAATAAAGTGGCACAAAGTACTTGTGTAATGTTATTTCAGATCAAAATACACTTTGGCCAGTATTTATCTTTCTTTGATATATGATGCACATGTTCAATATTTACCACATTTACGAAGCTTACTGTTTATTGCCAGGAGTTTATCTTGTCACCCCTGATTTTATCTTCCTCTTGCCTTTTTCACAATTAGTACTGCATATTTTAAGATTAAATCTGTCTGGAATATGCTCTATTCTCTTGAACAATCTGCAAGCCACAGAGAAGAGTAGCATAGCACTGTCACCACTTGGAATGTAGTAGGCTGATAATTTTGCTCATAGCAGGCCACAGAGGGATGCAGAAGAAACACATGACTTATTTTCTTGACATGAGCTAAGTATAAAGATCTAAAAGGTAGGTTTCAAGGCTATTGCTGAGAGCCAGATTGGCTACATGCAAAAACTGTTTACACAGAAACTGTTGCAAAACTGCATGTCCAAGACTGTTTCTTGGGAACAAGAATTATTTAATGGTCATTCTAATGACCAGTCTTTATGAAATACAGTGATTGGGAAATCCTTTCTGAAACTTCAAGCCAAATGTAATATAGTAAATCAGTGTAGAACAACACACACATTTTCAAAAATTTCGGAATATATTAGTCTGAAGTGAACCTGGAGCTTGAATATCAGAAAATACCCTTTTCTCCAATTTTATCAGCTACTTTAATAAATGAGTTATTTCTCTAGAAGCAATGCCTATCATAATATCTTACAATTTCACTCAACTCTAATTAAAAAAAAAAAAAAGTCATTTTGACAGCTCATTCCACCAGATGGAACTGTTCATAATAAATTTTTAAATGTTCTTGTTCAGACATTAGCACATATACTATACACAGTATGCACAGTATGTGTATGCTGACAGTCCATCCCTGAGACAAAATAACGGAGTTGCTAAGCACCCTAAACTTTTTCTAGACAGATTTAAATAAACAAAATGAGAGAAGACCAAATTTTAGCTATAAATTCAATTACAGTAGAAATTGGCAATAATCAATGTGACCTGTTTGGGGTTTTTTTACTGGTTTTTTGTGGTTTTTTGTTGTTGGTTTGTTGGGATTTTTCTTCAGGCGACTGAATACTTCTTAGTGTACAAGATTCTGCTTCCTAAATGTTTCAAACATGAATGTCCTTTAAGGAGGCATTGGTATTGATAATTAGCATTTTGGAACAGGAGATAAGTGATTAATGCTATAACAAGAAAACAGTATTCCTTAATAATCAAAATGCATACATTTTTCCTGTGATACACAGTAGCTTTCCGATCCTTTCCTATAGTTCTATGCAAATTCTTGCATCATTACTGTGAAATTATGGGGCATACTTTACACAGGCAAAGTACTGAGATTTTCAAACTAATGCCAAATAAAGATTAAGCAAAAAAGAATATCTAACTAATTAATAAGGATAATTATTGCACAATAAACAGGGTAGGTGAGAAAAGAATTGCCAGCATGTAAAGGGCTAGTCCCACCAGTTCATGCTGGGACTTTACATGTAGGATGATAGAAAGAAATTCTCTTAAGCCCTGCCCTCTGCAGCTCTACCTTACCCTGAAGATGGTCCTTTCTGAGTGAGGAGCTTCCAAAGACTTTTTAGCAGGCCCTTTGTGTCAAGTGTCAAAGCTCTGCTTGGACAAAATAGAGAATCAAGATCTTCAATTTTTGTGTGTTGTGAAACCATTTCTATACCGTTAACAAGAAAAAATGTAGACATTGAATTATTGTACTTTCATTGGTAATAATTGCACGTAACAAGTCTCAAATACACACTAGCCTTGTTTGAGACAGTGACTTGAAAGATGCGATTTATACAACATGTGCAGACTCAAACAATATATTCTTTGATTCTACAGATCACTTATGGAGATCTGGTATACAATGATTATCAGTTATGTACAATTAGAAGCTTAGACTTCTTACATTTACCAAATGCTTTATGTACAGTCCTTGGGAAATTATGGTATTTTTCTGAACTTTTTCCTGAATTCTCTTAATGTTTTCAAAAACAAGCATTTAAAAAAGTAGAGCAAACCATCTCTTTTAAGGAACACCAATATTTTACTTAAATGCTGTTAATATTTAGTATTCAGAATTTATCTTATAAAAATCTATGCACTATGGTACAGAAACAAAGCTTTGTAGTAACATCTTATTTGTATAAAGCTGTGAATGACAGCATGATGAACAAGCTCCAACTCCCAAAGACAAAACAAAGCTCAAGGAGTGGATGAAAGTGAACCATGTATCGATGGCTGTCTGTTTTTGAAGATCACAGTATTTAGGTGCTTATTGCCATAAGCCGACTGCATGTAACGCAAAAAGGAATATTCCACATTGACATGCATTGTAAATGTATCCCCAACCAGCACAGATGGCATAAAATGCTTAGTGTTGTTTTCAGATGACATGTCATGCTGTGGGAAGGTATGGCTGGAATAAATAAATTTTATTTGCCTTCTGACATTTTTCCATATGATTTAATTATTCAGAGAATAGTGTAAAAGAGAGCTTCAGTATGAGTGAGATCTCTTATATTATACACTCGTAAGTGAATTCAATACTTTGTCAAAGATGTTTTAGAAAATAAATTTGCATGACATGCAAATAATATAACATTTGGTTGCACTTAGTTTGGCTTATGTATGTTGCCCAAAGGAACAGGTGATTATGAGCTGACTTTCCCCTTCATCTACATTTTCTGTATAGTTTACATAATAAGCCATTATTCAGATATCAATGTATAAATTCACAACATAATTCTTTCATTGCCAGAGAAACAGAAGATTGATTCTACCCTATTTTCACTATGTCTTTTGACTACAAAAGAAAGAAACTAACAATAGTTACACGCAGAAGTGAAAAGAAAAAAGGACAGATTCTGTGTCAGCTCTGTGCAGATGCGGAGGAATCAAGTACAATAACCTTTTACATGCATTAGTCAAGAAACAGCACAGATATTTTTTTTTCCTATTGCAGAACAAAGACCCTGAGTTCATGCATCACTGAATGTGAGGCAGCAGCTTCCCATCAGGGACTGGCTCTTGGGGAGCCCACAGGCAAAACAATGCAAACTGTAATTAGAATATTTTTCTCTCCCATTCTGGGAATAAACAATCTTTTCATTGTTCATGTTTACACAAATAACAAAATGCTCAGCTGTGTTGTAGTAACTATAGACGATACAGTAGCAGTGTTGTTATAAATAATATATATGTCAATGTAGTTTAGCTTTTCTAATAAATGTAGAAATTCTTTAAACATTTTCAGCCTCTTGAGTTGCTCAAGAATGCGTTTTCTGTATAGTATATGACTCAGATTCTGCAATGTCTTCTCTGCTTAAATATTTTCAGTCAAATGATATTAAGTATGATCACTTTAAAAAGTACTTAACTTCTCACATTACTTTTTTCAAAGCTTTTGAACTTTACATTAACTAACATACTGAGGGAGTAGTATAAAAAATAATAAATCTGCTTGTCTAACCTCAAGTAATAGCTACAGAATTTCTCAAATTTATTTTTGTCCAATAAAAAAAACAGCAGTAGCATTTTTATTCCCTGCAATTATTATTACTTTATAGTCATGGAAGTCTTCACATTTTAAGCTAGACCTGTGCAGCTGGTTTTCTTCCTTACAAGCCCTATCTACCTCTAAATTCATTATTTACTTTAAGAAACAAAACACATGGGAAAATTTAATATCTAATATCATTGCATAACCTATTTATAAATTTATATTTCAGAAGTGAAAACCAAAGCTATTAATATTTCATTACTACTCTTGATTATGCCTCTAACATACTGCAGAGACCAGACCTTCACTAGCTGGGGATAGGTTAGATTTAATACAATTTGTGTTTTATGACTACCTTTAGATCATTGCACTTGGAATGCATGCTATCATGATACTAACATGTACCAGTATGATGACTAACACCATATACTGTTAGATGACTAACAAAAAACTAATGGCAATTACATGACATGGTCAGACTCATGCTGTAAAAGAAATACTAGTTTATTACTTGGACTTTGTGTGGGAAGAAGAGGACGTCTTTGACTCAATAAGCAAAGGAAGTTAATAAAGAGTGTGCTTTTAAAATCTATGCCACATATGAGAAAGTAAAAGAAGGGTGCATGTACAAATATCTAAATTATTTTTGTTACCTGCAGCATAGGTACTTCTCCATGAGAAGCTACCCAAGCGTACTATAGGTAGTAGTTTATGTTCTAATAAAATTATTATCTTTACTTTAGAATACACCTGACAAAATAGCCCAAGATATCAAAAGGGCATAGAATGGAGCCTTGCTAGAACACTATGAGTTAGCCTTGAATAGATTTTTGCCTGTTACCATATATCCTTTACCATAGATTCTAAAATAATAAAGGTAGGGGTACCTTTGCTACAGCTTTGCAATAAATCTGACTTTGCCAGAATTAAGAGAACTTTTGAATCCATTAATCACTAGTTCAGCTTTTTTTAAGTGACAAATAGCCTTAGAACATTAAAAAAAATACATTTTCTCAGTTCTAATATTTATCTTTTTTTGGTTTATGAGCAAGATAGAACTAGTAGATGTCATGAGGTGAAATTGGGATTACAGAGTTTCAGAAAAATACTTTGACTTTCTGGCCAAAATTGCTAGACTTTGGAGATCTAAATTCAGATGTCTAAGCCTACATTTCAGTAACTGAAAATGGAACTTGATTGTCAGAGACTGGAAGCCCCTCCTGGAGAAAGAAATGAGGCCTTTGGATTACTTTCTGACGTCCTCTTCAGTTAAACGAGGGCTTGGAGGCAAACCAGATATATATGGGAGAAATGGCATTTTAGTACATAATACTGAAATTCATACAGAAGCTCAGACAAGTTACTGTGACCATCTGCAAGGACGTTTATCTGCTTCCTGTAATAGCTCATAAGAAGTTGAGTGTACATTTGGCTTCAAGCCTCTTTGATACACAGCTCAGAATCTCAACCTGGGATGACCAGTATGAATAGCATAGTTTTTAACCTGTAGATTTTTAATTTAATAGCAAAAAGAAAGCAGAGTTTTTTGATGTTCATGGCCATATATATTATAATATATACATGAGTAATGTTAGACAATGTTGCAAAGTAAAACAAAATTTAGCTTACGTAATTGTCTTAAAAATGCATGAAAAATGGGTCTTTTGATTCTCCTTCTAGCCAAAAAAATTAAGGATCACCTTCCTTTTCACCTTTTGTCTCTCCAAAAACCACACTTGGATCTTCTTAAAAAGTTATTATTGCAATAAAAATTGGGAAAATTATTAGTTCTATCTTAGATATTTTAAACTGTAGGAAACAAAGGGAACTAAGACCTAGACCTTCAACTTCACAAATTGGAGAGAAGGTGGCAGCTTCTCTTGTACCTAGAAAAAGGGTAGATAAACTGAAACATTCAAGTTTTCTTCTCAGATTGGCAGGACTTATATCTGCATTTCCTACTTCCACTGGAACTGCTCTGATCATCATATTATGCATTAGCCTGTGTTTTATGCATCAGTTTGTGTTTTCTCAGCCACTCCTGTTAAATCTGTTCTGGTTTGCATTGGCTATTTAAATGCTTGCTGACACAGATAAGATGTAGGGTATTAAACTCTAAATAAAACTCATAAAATATTGAAACTCAAGTCCTTGCTCTAAGAAATATTTAAGTATGCTGTACTTAGTGGAATAACACCTAGAGAATAAAACCAGAAGAAACATTGTCAGAAGATACACCGCATACTACAGTCCAGATCTACTTTCTAGGTGCAGGGACAAATTCCAACCCACATCTGTCAGGTTTTGGTGGGTGCTTTAACAAGTAGACTTTCAGGAGGATCATCTCCCTGCTAATTTTATAATTAAGTCCCTTATGAATTCTTTTCTATTTTTCTACTAAAACTAGTTAGCAAACTAAAGTTTGCAAATAGTTTACAAATGACAAAAGCACTGACTTTTTAAAATGTTCCCAGAACATGAAGCCTTGCTTCATAAGATTAACAACATTTAATATGATATGTATTTTTCTCATACCATCTTTTATACTCCAGGCTCAATTCCATTCTCCCTGGAGTCAATGGAAGTCACTGATTTTGGTAGATATAAAATATTTATTTCTGCTTATATTAAAAAAATTACAGCATTTAGTACATAATCATCTGCTTACATTATATCACTTCAAGCAGAATTTAGAGTCTGGATCAAGTAGAACTAATGGGCTGGCTAGTGTTAATTATTCACCTTACTTTTTATTCATTACAAAGCACCTCAGGTGCTTTGCAAATCAGCATGAAACCTACCTAAACCTCAACTTTAGGTATTTGCTGAGTTTTGTTTCAGTCAAAACTCCCAACTGCAACTCAGGAGGCAAGACTATGTGGAAATAGAAACTAAAAATACCAACAATTAATTTTTATAATTTATTTTAAATAATTTAATAAAATTTGAACTAGTATTACTAATGTTATTCTAGTTATAAAAATAGTTGTAAATTGGTTTAATTTAATAGCTGAGAATGAAAACCACTATCATTTCCTAACTCATGTAATTTATAATTCTAGCATACTTTGAACTGGTGGACTCAGTCTCAAAGAACCCCCAAAGAATTTAAAAATTTTAGATATACAGTGTAGTTCTTAGAATACAAAACTGGACAGTAAAATCTAGCAGCCAGATAGACTTTATGCACTTATGCTCCAGCACAGACAGAAAGGCTTTGGCTACAGTATCAAATCAAGGTTTGTTTCTTATTCAAGTTCATGGAATCTTCAATTTTCATTTGGAGTCAATACAACTCCAGTCTTTAATGTTTTCTCCAAGTACAGATCAAACTGCATGCAGTTTAACTACTTTTTCTTGGAAGAAGTGCCGAGTCAATCATTTCATTATTGAACCTGTGGTTCTCTGCAGTCTGGCAAAAAGGATTCTTCTTTCTTTTCAAATGATTATTGATTTGGAGAATAGTTCAGATTACACTCTGATAAGATGAATTATATCCTCTAATAGCACATGTAGGCTTTCAGTTAGGAAGAGCTGAACCACCAATTGTATGCACAGTCCTGTGATTCTGTTGCGATGACTAACTTGGCCACTTTAGTTAATTAAAAGGCAATACAACTTGTTCATTTATGGGCTGATCCAATCCTCATTAAAGTTAAAGTCAATGGGAATCCTCCCTTATTAGAGAAGTGGGTCAGACTGTTCTCCAGTTGCTGAGTTTGGAAGAATATTATGATCTAAGTTTAAGAAAATGTTGAAGCTGTAAGAGGCAGCAAAGCTATGAGAACATTGACAGAAGAAATCTAGTAAAATTGAGTGCTAAAGACTTATGCAGTATAATGCAGGCATTTTCTCTGGTAGTTCACCTCTAAAGTAGCCCCATTCCTTCTCTCTCTGTTGACCCCCACCTGCACCTCTGAAGGAAGTCTACGAAGTCCACTAATGTTGCAATTAAAACCAGCCACCGTGGAAAAGAAGAATTCTCTGGACTGCAGTGCCACCCAGAGCAGGCACCAAGTGCAGAAAGGGAAAAGGGACAATAAATTAGTCTACTGGTAACAGAAAGGTGTGTTTTAAAGTATACATTGCACTCTTCATACAGATGTAGTCTCTCAAGGGTTTTGTGTAGTTAATTTTCTGGTTTCTGGAATCCAGTAGGGCTCAGTTAAGCTTAAAAGAACTTTGAGTAATTAATGGAGAAGAATAAACGGTCCAGTTATCCAAAAGAAAAACTGAGACAATTTTCTTTGATAAACCATAACTGTAAATGTTTAAGAAAAAACCCTTTTGCAAATAAACAGAATTTGAAGCTTTGCCGAGTTATTGTTCCCAGCTTCCAAATGGAAGTTCAGTTACTTAGAATTAAGCAATATAAAATAATTGGACTTCCTTTTTTTAAGAATGTACTTTCTCATTACCTATTCCACAAGTTGTCACAATGGACCCTGATAAGGTACAATATCGCATACCCTGGAAAGTCTATTGTTTTGAAATGATTCATTGATAAATTTATGATAATACCAGCTGTAATTAAAGTTAAATGATACTAAGGTTTGTTGAATAGAGGTACATAATACCTATGCATTATATTAAATAAAAAGTTTACAACTTACCAAAAAGTTCCCATATCACTTGCATCCACCTGCTATTTTAAAACTAATTTCACACTATTTATGCTTTAGTAATTCTTAGATTAAGTTATAAAAGAATTTCATTACACCAGACCAAACAGAAAAGAGAGAAAACAATTTTAGTGAAAAAGCTATAATAAGCAAAATAGAAAAGAAGTTTCAAGTTAACAACGATTTACAAAATCATTGGTCAAGGCACATCGGGGCTCATTTAGAAACTAAGACTTGTAATTGGCCTAAAATTTCAAATGCATTTTGCTGCAAATTGTTATATGAAATTAATTTGGTTGGTCAAAGCACCAGAAATCTGTTTTGCCACTGACTCTGTAATCCTGAGCAATTCATGCATTAATGGCACACTCCATTTTGGGTAAGCTGAGCCTGGCAGACAGGCTACCAGCCCTCAGTTGTACGTTATACCTATTATATACCCAACCCCCTCTGAAAGTAATTCCCCCCCATCAAGTCTACCAGTATGTTTGTACATGGAATCACTTCCTAACCAAGTTCTATTAGAATGAACCAGGACAACTTAAAGACATTTAAACTCTGAGTTATTTGGCAGACTCAGGGGAAGGAACAATGACACATGCAATTATATCAACTTTTAATAGATATTCCCCCAGACAGACTGGGGGAAGCTCCCTCATTTGTCTTCTGCAGCACCATCTTCATCTGATTTGGCTGCAGTGATAAAACCAGTCTACCTCTACTGTACTTTCCCCATTTATAAATTGCATTAACTTTGTACACCTACAGAGAAGGAAAAATCTTTGCAGTTTCAAGGTCAATAAAATCTACAAACTTAAGTACCACTGTCAGCTTCTATACATGCTGATATTTTATTATGAAATTGTGTGTGTGTTTGTGTGTATAGAGTTTATTAAAGAAATCTTTAAAATGTTTTTTCTTCAAATTACCATGAATTAATTAAAGTAGACTCCTAACTGCACTTAAGCGCAGTTTATTTTCACTTAAGTGCATATAGGATAGTCGTAAAGGGAGACTTAAATGGATAGTCTTACGTGGAGTCTATCAATTTAAGAATAGTCTCTTTGTTAAATGGAGATAAGATTTCAACCTTAATTTTTGTCAAAACCAAAAATGTTGCAAATGGACCACCAGCTCCGATCGGCATAATTAACAACTTCCAAGAAGTATACTTCCATGAAGTACATGGCTGTGGATATCCTGTTGCCTGTCTCATTTAAGTCTTTCCTTTGCATTCTAATCAGTGAGAAAGAGGGTCCAATTCCCAATTTGAAAAATAAACACATTAAAGAAAATTAGTTTAGGCATCATTACAGTGTACATACATGAATGTCTACATTATTTTTAATGGACACTTTCTAAACAGCATTTAAGTACAAACCATAATTTCTCTGTGTGGCTAATTTGACCACACATATTGCAAACTGTTTTCATTTTCCTTTATTGTCCTCTAATGAGCTCATCAAGAGTATATAATTAGTGCAGTAAACTGCATAACACAGGCTCTGCCCTAAAGGAGCCAAGCAGAGTTCTTGACTAGCCCCCTCTCCCACTGGAACTTAGTACTGTTAATGGGCCATGATCAGTAGGAAGTATATCGAGGGATATGCTCTTTTTAAAATAGCTTGTGATCTCTGGCTTGAAGCAACAGTTCTGCGGCTATCACCATCTGTACTGACACACACATGAAAGTTGTTCTGTCTCTTTTTAATGAAGCTACCAAGGTCAATTAATAATGGCTTTGGATGCCTGAAAGACACTGTAAGACTGAGCAATTGGATTCTGTGGCAATTCCTCTTTACGTGTAAAACTTTTAATATTCTCTGCTGTAGGTAATCCTAGAATTCTCTGCTAAAATCCGAAACTACTGGTAGACACGAATTTATAGATACAACTCGTCCATGTAAGTAAACATTACAGACACATAAGAAATGCATGAACACAGATGTAAATATTGTGTAGCAGTCAGCTAGATTTCAGTCTAGGTGTGCTATGGAGGATGTTGTAATGGAAAGGTATCATTCTTCCTTTCCAATATGCAGTATATCATAAAAAAAACCAGCACTTTGAAAAAACAGTCACTTTCATGACTTAAGGATCTGTTTTTTAAGATGCACAACATATGTTACACTGCTGTCAATGATGCATAAGACAAAAAGATTCTCATATCTAAGTTATCATATAGAAATTTATTCTAATTTTTGACATCTGCTCACTGCAGGAGATGGCTATATGAACACAAGGAATTACAGATGTTTGGGTTTGTCCTAGTGTCTTTGACCCCACCAGCCTGCAAAATATGTGGAAAACTCTCCATAGCCTAGAACCAATACTGTAGTACCACATTTTCTACTTCCCAACTGGCATCAACATGCTCTTTCCAAAGGAGATACAGCACAGGCTCCAAATAAGCAGGTTTTAAAATACTTGTACAAGCTAAAAGTAAGAACTTTTTTCCAGAAGAGTAGGATAACATCTGTACATGTGCATTAATATATGTGTTTACATTTGTATCTGTGCATGTGTATGTATGTGTAGACACACATACGGATACATACAAACAATGACCACAAAAACAGATTTAGGTCTTTTCTCCTGTCAGCCAATCACAACTACTAGGACAGTGCTTAAACACTGTGCACATGAGTAACTGAAAGAAATGTAAGGCAGGGAGCAACAAAAGCTATTAAAGTATGCATTGAAAAACAAGAGGAAAATGTAATCTCAATTACTGTAAAACCTGACATCACCATTCCTCTCCAATCACTTTTTATTTATTAGACCCTGCATAGCAACATAGCACACTGAGGAGCTTCTCTGACAATTAGTTTATCAGGGCTCTAATCTTTATCTGCAATTAATCATGTAAAATCATATCACCAGTTTAATTTTAATCCCTGCTGTTCATCATCTACAGAATAAAGTACAGAAATATAATGTGGTGGAACGATTTGCCATTTGAATAAACACTTAAAATTTCAAAGAAAGGTTAAAAAGACTGCACAAAAAAAAATTCTTTACTTAAGGCTAAAGTACCATTATAATTCATCTTCCAGTGCTGCTGCAGTAGATTTTTAAATTTCAAACACCATAATAAAAAGCATTGGAAAAAGGAAAATTAACAATAGCTTAAGAATATAGAATGTAAATTATCTTTTTAGGACTTGCTTACATGTGTTTAGATTTTTCTGTAAACAAACAAATAAATAAAAGCATACAAATTATAAAGATTCTTAAACATACATTTTTGCCCAACATAAATAAAAATTTACTATATTTATTTTGAGTTGCTACATAAATATTTGCAAATAAAATCACAAATATATAAAGCCAAATCAACAAGTATTAAGGATGTATAAATAAGAAACTAAGTTTATTACAAAACAGTAGGGAATTGTTTGTTACAGTCTTTCCCGGATGACATTGCAAGCAGCACTAGATTTTAAACAATCACTCAAACAGTCATGAATTGAAAAGAAAAAAATCCCCTAAACTTAATGTATTATTCTACTCTGAAACAAAGCTGCTATTTAAACTGAACCAAAGAGGCACTTCAACTAAAATTTTTCAGTACGTGAAATTCCATAATGTTTTACAAAACTCCAGTGCTTGTAGAAACAGCATAAATAATTTTTTGAGTTTTAATGAAGATTTATAAAATGTCCCAGGTTTTTTATGTGTTCTCCTATCTAAAGCAGGAAATTTGGATTTTATAATGCTTTCCTCTTAGACGGAAGGAGAAAAAGTCTGCACTTAACTACAACTTCAGGATACAGCTGCAAGTCCTCAGGAATGAAAAAAGCATTAGTACTGATGAAAACAAACTGGAAGTTTTTTTATCTAAGTTAAACTAAACTTTTTTAATCCAAGTTAAACTAAATTTATACATTTCCAGCTCACACATATAATTTTGGCATAAAAAAATGTTTCTAGTTGTGCTTCTAGATGTAAATTAGATCTACATTAAGTCTAACCCAAGAAAAAATGAAATGTCATTCTTCATTGCAATCAATCTCTGTTCCTTGCTTGGGAGCAGAGTAACTTATCAGAAAAAAAGTTTTAAAAAACTCTGAAAAGAGATGGACATGAATTGAGACTTACTTTTGAAATAGGAGACTCTACTACTGAATGCAGTTTTTTTTATTTCCTACACTGCAACTTAAAGGTCATTATTTGTCTAACAGTTCCTTCAAAAATAATTTCCCTCAAATAATGCTGCCATTTATGTAATTTTTTAAATTAAAATAAATTCTATACTGAGTAAGGTCTTGAAATAAAATTAACACCTCTCTGAAGACTAAAGTATGTTTAACAATGACTATTGTGACATAGTTCAATACGGATAATTGTAGATTTTCTTGTAATTTATAGTCTTTAATATTTGGGATTTGTATACTTCATACAAGTTGTGCAAGAAACTCTCAATTTTCACAATGTCATTTCATCACATATGTACTCACCCAACTGCTAAACATTGCATCTCAATCCAAAATGTTTGACAGATTTTAAGGGCATTCTCAGTTTCTGCCTGTACTTGAGACTTCCCCAACCCACAGTGGGAACTCACAAATTTGTGGAAGAGATTTCTTCCAAAGGAACTCTCATCTTGAAACAAGAACAATGAAGTAATCCAGTGGTAAATTATACAAAACTTCCTGAGACCAGAGTTACCTAGAGAGAGAGCTGAAACTATTGAAGGACTTGCCTGCCATTTTGCAAGAATTCACAAAATTCTACTTTTGTTCCTGTTCAAAACACACAGAGTCCTACTGTAGAAGATAAAAAAATCATAGTTTAATGGTATAATGATGATATAACAACAGCTAAATGGGTTTCCTGTGCAGCAAAGTACGGTAGAAAAGGTAAGGTCTGTTCCTGGTTTGGTCAGGGACAGATGTTGCACAGAAGTCTGATTAATAGGAATTAGGTGAATATTGTATGCTCACGATGACTTCTAATGTGAAGATAACACCATACAAAAGGAAACATAATATATGATTACTACATACCTAACATAATAGAATTATAAACATAATATATAATTAATATATGCATAACTAATATAGTTAGTGTTCAGAAAAATTAATTTATGGCATGGTGACTGTCACTGCATCTGATATTGTGAGCTTCTGCATTTAAACACTTCTGCGTTGGTTAGCACCAGATTCTGCTCTCGTTAAGATTTTGAACAGGCCTTTACTTTATGAAAACCTGGCTCCTTCAGGCAATTTGTTTCTTTGGGATCAATAATTATAAAAAGTATTGCCTCAGTGTGAATGAGGATATAAGAACTGGACCCATGGCTTCTAAATGGCTCCTTTACATAAACAACATATCACATGCCATTCTAACTGCACAAAACAGTGCAACAAAAGGGACCTTTTTCTTGTAATGTTGGTGAACAATTGCACTGGACAAAGCATGATAAATATTAATGATAGGAGAGTAAATGAGTGCAGAATCCTACCCTTGAATAATGTACTATGTATCTCTGATGGCTCTCATGTGAGCAGAACGAATGTATTTCTCTCTGCAGTAATGAGAAGTACTTTTGTTAGATCAAAAGAAAAAGAAATGAACAAAGAATATAAGAATAAGCACAGAGCACAGTAAGCGAACTGACCACTGTTTTTCGAAGGCTTGATATAATCCTTTTTATTGCAGTACCCAGATTCTCAACTGAACTACAGTTGTCTTCACTAGTAAAAAAAACCCCTCAAACTTTTTAACATGCAACTTTTTTTTTCATATTTGCTAAGTCTGAAGTTCTGTATCTAATGAATACAAAAACATAAACAGAATAAATCAATGAAGAATCTGCATATATTCCAGCCATTTAACAAACATTTTTAATTGCCAGAGAGTATGCAGACAGTTTAAAGATAGAATGATATTTGAGGACCATTGCTTGTTTAACAACTCAGATTGACAGGGAGTCTTGATTTCTTTTACCAGTCTGTTGCACTGTGGGATTTGCAAATCAACAGACAAACGACCTGGCTACTACCCCTGAAGAACTCTTATGAGAGCCAGGAATCTCCACCTGTACAAAAGCGGCAGAAATAAGAGAGACCTTTCATGCCAACTTTTACCTACATTTCCACTCTATCCAACCATACCCTAGCATAGCTGGGTTTGGTAGAAGTGGCTGCAGGATTGTTTCATTTGTAGGGAAGGGACAAAGCAAGGGTGTGATATGTCGGATGCTAAATTTACAGAAAAAGGACTGAATTATTCACAAAGTAGTACATAAATACTTGCAAAGCATGAAGCCATCTCAAATTCACTTCCTAATCATTAAAAAAAATTAAATCTGTCCTGGAAGTAACTGAAATAACTTTTTAGATACTGAAAGAATAAATTGTTGGACTGTGTCTATCCTCCTGGGGACAACTGGCAAAAGCATGCTGCATAGCACTTGGCACTATCTTTTGGGCCCCAGGTGACATCCCTCTGACCCTCAGAAAAAGATCATTATGGTTTCAGTGTTCTCTTCAGTTCAAAGTGTCTGAAAATTGGCTCTAATGCAGCCTAGCAGACTGGCATTTACATAGCATGCAAACTAGGAGTGGAACAAGGACAGGGTTGAGGGTTGTGCCAAAGATGCCACAATGGTATTGAAAAACTTTGTGGGAAGGAGATACCCAAGTCACCAAAGTTTTGTCCACACCGTGTGCTGGAGAAATGATCCTCTGTCTGCTTTATAAACAAAAAAATGTGCCAAGACACAAAAAAAGTGCCTCAGTTGTGCCACTTGGCACAGGCCAAATCCATGCCAGGCACGGTGCCAACATTAAGTGACATGGATGATCTGGCATTTAGTGCTTGAGCTCAATATTTCCTTTTTTTTTTATTTAGCAGTAAGGATATAGCCTTATTGTCTCCCCTGCAGCAGAAAAAAAAATGGTCACTATTTGTCTTCAGCATAAAAGCTAAGCAACAAAAAACCAAGCAAGGAATACTGCATAATATCATACATACAATGTATGAATAATATATGCTAATTTCTGTATGACATAGTAGGAAGACTTACTTCTACACTTTTGAAGGTCAACTTAAATTTCCTTTTCTGGGAGCAAAAGAGACTGAAGAACCTGGCTTTATGAAGGCAATGCAGAAAACATTCAAGTGTCTAAATAGAACAGGAAAAAGAGGTCTAGCAAGTTTCTCTCAACTAACAGCACTTCAAATTTGAAAATCAAAATCCCAAGAAATACGGTTCCAGACTCTCTGATTAACTATTTAAGTTCACTTTTATTTATCAGATCATGTGTATCAGTAAAGCTTGTCTTGCTGCCCCAAAAAATCCTGTCCTAAATACAGGTGTTTAATGTATCCATCTTTGGGAACAACGGCTCCATTATTGCTTTCATAAACATATGAGATAATGCTAGTAGCAGCACCCTAAATCTGTCTTTGTAGAACTGCATCAGTTCTCTATTAAATGAAGGCAGAATAAAGCCATATTTGTTCTAATTCACTAATTTGAATTCATTGGACTTCTAAGTGTTTACTCATTCCCAGGCTGTTAAAACATGGTTCTAATACCAAGATTTTAGATTGATGGATCTTCTTTTTTTGAGAGAGAATGAGGCAAGGAATTAAAGTATATCATCTACTTTATTGTGATTATTTTGGAATCACTAATAACTTTACAAAAAATATTCTCTTGGGAAACCCAAAATCATCCTTGCAAAAAACAAAATCCCTTGAGAGATGATGGGATAGATGGGCTATACAGTATATATTTCAGAGCAACTCTGTTCTAGTCAAACTTGCTGTTTGGAATGGTTCACATAAAATACTAAGCAATAATATGCTGTTTTGATAGGTTTTGCTGTTTGTATTGCACTGTAGATTTACCAGATCTAGGTTCATACAGTAACAGACTTGCTGTGGCACACAATCAATATTTAGTTTAGGGTATTTCTATCCCCCTAGCTTTGCACATCAGCACGTACTAACATGGACATTTAGATATGTTACATTACACAGCTGTGATGATGTCAGCAATGTAGATGTTCACATATTTAGTTCTCCTTAATTTTGCTAGTGTTAAAAGTGTCACTTGAAAATATTCCTAAATAGATATACCATTTTAAAGTGTTTAAATTAATAAGTTACTGAGTGTTCGTATAACTTCTGTTCAGTATTTGTCCAATACTTGAAATGCTTATGTAAACTGATGGAGCTAAAATATATATTTAGTAATGGAAAAATAAGATAAAACCCAGCAATAATATTTGAGACAAGACACAAGAACAGATATGGCTATAATGGATTACAGCAAAAAAGAATAAATTTTAACCATAAATGATAAATAACTTAAACTAATATGGCAACTGATCACTTACATTAATTTTATAAATGATCAAGTAGTATATATTCAGGCCTAAGAAATAAAAAGCCACAGAAGTTAGAACTTGGTTGATTGACTTCCAATTCAAAACTCTTTAGTGACTTCATGCATTGTCGGGTTAGGAAGTAAACAGAAAACCAAAATTCATGTGCCAAGTGGCATGTTTTCTGTTGAATAAAATCTGAGGAAAAGAACTGTATTACATTTCATCACATGACAAAATATAAAGATAATTTTGCACCCCTGTATCATATATTACCCCTCAGAGGTACTTTTATCAAAACAGAGATTTAAGCACATATTGTACAGCAGCTGGGACTGTATTTCTGCTTTATTTGTTTTGATAGCTTTGTGAATTATAGTTCACAAAAATCTTTGCTCCCTCTAAGAAGTAATACAAACAACGAAGTAGCGATAGACCACAGCTGACAAATACGGTGTTTAACTTGAAAGGAGTATCCCTCCAAAAAATGGAAAAATTCTCATTGGATTCAATGATGACAACTTTTTATCTTGAGAGTTTGACACTTGGGCAATTTCACAGTCCTCAATTTTGAGTAAGCTCTCCAGAGCTTAGTAACTGCGTAATGATTGCGGATTGAAGCCCTTAATATTATTCATATGCAGTATATGATCCAGAGACATCCTAAAAATCTGGGACATGGTTGGAATTATGTGTCAGAACCCCCCAAAAAAGTAAACTCTGAAACCATTAGGTTGCATCAGAGGACAGAATATAAAACAAATAGCAACCTGTATTTTGTATCTGTCTTGCAATTAAGAATATTATAATGTAAACATAAAGAATTTTTTCTTTTTATTATTTTCCAAATAGAAAAACCTTTCAAAAAAAAGAAAAAGGCTTGGAATACTCTTGCATGAACACACACTCTACAGTGAGATATTTAAATCTGCAGTACACCTATGTTATAAATCCCATTCAAATGATGTAATATTTTGAAATCTATTTATCAAGGGTTTTGTTTTTTTTTTCTAAGTTACACATCAAATTCTTATTCTCCAGTTGGCTTCCACAAACAAATCTCTGCTCCTACCTTGAGTTTCATGAGTTTCTTTGGGTTTCCATACAAGAAATACTGACTCTTCATTACATACTAGTTTCAGCCAGAGTGGCAACAATACTTTCTATAAGTTTGATAACCATATGTAGAAGAAGAGGTCTTCTGCAAAAGACGACCTTAAAGATTTAAATTTATTCTCTGCTACTTCTTCGTTTCTCTCCCTAAATACAGTTGTATCTGACCTATTCTCTAGACTCCATAAAAAAGTCTGTATATCACAAAATTACTTTTCAAGAAGATAGGAAATAATTTTTGCATCTCCTCAACAGAACCTTGAATTGCTATATGCCTAAGAATAATGTAATAGGATCTTTACTATAGATCTGCCTTCATTAAAAAAAGAAAAAAATTACTTCCCCCCCTCCATCCCCATTTTCTGGTTCCATCCCTACATGTGCAATATTCTGGATGGTAGGTTCTCAGTTTTGCTGTTCATGGACAAGTATGTGTATGCCAATCACTTCTGATCATTTAACTTTGCTGGATATGTATCTTTTCCTTGTGAGGGCCTGTGACACAGTAGCCTCCCTATAACAATTGTTTGTTTACACCAATTCAAGGAACATTAGAAAAAGCAAAAAACATTCCAAAGCAAAAAAATCATTCACATTCATATTTGGTTTCATCAAAGTGTTTGCATTACTAGTAGGTGGTTGAACAAGGTGTGGGGGAGCTCATTTTGCAGAAAGAACACAACCAATTTAAGATCTGTCAAGAACAGATTCTGGGGCCAATGAGCATGTCTCCTGTGCCCCAGGGAAACTGCCTTTTCATAATGCCTACTATAACTATTTGTCCTGCTGCTGTTAACATACTACACAATGTTTTTATTACAGAGCTTGCAACTCAAATTATCCTTTTGTCTTACATTTATTCTCCTTAGCATATAACCCTGAACACCTATGAGGACTTGCCAGTTATGACCACTCCACTGTTTGGCCTTGATTTGCAACTGGCAGCCTTGTGACAAGAGATGAATCTACTGGGACAGTCTGCTTCTCTCTGAAATCTAACACATGGACAGTTTATTAACCAAAGCTAACCTTGCTCCTAGTAAGGCTACCTCTCTGGGCTCTCCTTGCAGTCAGTGGAGGGAGACAGGTGCCTGCAAGATGAAACTCAGTTTCACACATGCATCCTTTCTGAATACCTGCTATCTCTTTCCATTGCAAGTCAGGAATACAGTATGTAATATACAGTTTAAAGTACAGATTTAACATTGCAGTCATATTTGTCAATGTAGCTTTTTTTAGTATACAGTTCTTGTTAATTCAAAGTACAGCCACCTAAAAACATTCAGGTATGTTTGTGTATGTCCTTGTTCTTTTCATTCCGCTGGTGCTCGCTCAGTCAGGCTAACATGACTGAAAACTATACTTGCTTCGCTTATTGAATCACAATACACACAGATGGACAACTTCTGAGAAAATGACAAGGAAGAGATGGAGATTTCTGAGTACTAAACTGATAACAAGAGGGACAAATCACAACACAAGCACAACCGTAGGAGAAAAACCATCCTCAGAAGAAACTACAGAAATCTCAACTACAGTAATTCCAGGAACTTCCTCTACAATGAAAAGGTTAGGTAATTTTCTTTCAGAGTTTCAAAACAGATTTCTACCACTTTCTTGCATAATACTTCCAATAGTGAGAAGGTTAGATTTATTAAACATGTAGCTTAAAACTATGCTATATTGGATAGAGATGTTAAAAAACTTTCTCTTCTCTGTAGCTGCCCCACCTCATTTGCTTTGACTGAGGAGGAAAAGTTAATTTTTAAAATATATTTAACTTCTTTTGGTGGCATTTGCTGAAGGAATCCTCTTTCTTGCACATAAACACTGATAATAATTGTAAAACAGTAAAACTGAAGGAATTTTTTATTCTCAGACTTAGCTCAAAAAATAAAACTAGGAGTCAAGTCTTCTGTAAGGCTGACATAAAGCATAACAGGATTAGGAAATGGATGAAACATGGGGAAAACATTAGAAGAAAGGGAGAGGGTTGACAGACAGAAAGGTGAGGTTTGCTGAAGGAGAAAATTCTTGAAAAAAATTTCCATTTTATGGGTCCAGTTTCATTCCTTAGTTATCTGTTAGAATTTGTGTTCTATTTATTCTACTCTTTTAATTACAGAAATATTCTGGATAGTTATGTGGAATTAGAATTTCTGCTCACTTAAAGCATATCAAGGAATAAATTATCATTGTTTGTACTACTCAATTCTTTAATATACTGATAATATGAGTGTTACATAATACAACATTATGCTTACATTTAATTCCAAATCACAATTCCTAGCTCAGTTCAATGCCACATCATTGGTATGGAGTAGCACTATTGTAGAGTTAAGACTCCTGGTCAGGGACCTTGGATCATGAACTCATCATTGATAGTACCATACAAATTCATCAGAAATGCATTTGCTTATGCCTCAGAGAACTTGAACATTAAGTAAAACACAAGAAACTAGATATCAATACACAAGAATTGTTGGGACTGAAAAAAATTTTATACAGTACTCTTGGCACCATAGGAAATTGCTTCAGCATATCAATGTCTTCACAAATGTCCAGCATTATGGAAGTGAAAACCATTTGACTACCTTTGCTCTGTATATTGGCCAAAGGTCTTTCCTATTTAATTCAGCTGTAAATGAGTTTCTGATCACTGGAATGAAGAATCAAAGGCAGACAGTAGCAAAAGGTCACCCTATCATTGTCATGTGTTCCCCAGCCGGGGATACTGGTATGGGTTATCTACATTAGTTTGATGGGACATTGACTTGGCTGATCTAAATCAAAACTCTAACAATAAGTATTGTGAAAAACTAATCTTAGGGGAAAACAGGAACTTCAAAAAATAAACTCTAAGTAGTTCTTTGTCTAAATATATTTTTAAAAACACATGCAAATACAAAAGATAGTTGAAGTAGTTATAGTAGAGTGTTTTAAGCATAACCTTCAAGCAAGTTAATGTAATATTTGCTGTAAAATAGTTGTTATGAAATTGCTATATATAGTTATGAATTATATGTGTTGTTATCTGAAGGATCCTTCAGATAGAACAAATTTATCTACAGTTATGACTGCTTGTCCAGGTTGAAAGACTGATCTAGTCTCAATAGCAAGTCAAGAATGAAGCAAGTAAAAAAGCAGAATGAGAATATAAGACACTTTGTGCTATGTATTGCATTTGTCCTGCTTATGTATCTATTTTGAAAAGCCACGGCTGTTAATGTTTCTTTGAAATACTGCCTTCAGAATCTATAGTCTTTTTATATTTTGTATTACTGACAAATTAATACTAAAGCCCCCACAAAATCATAGTTCTTTTATTTTTTTTTCTTGACCACCTCTCTTTCATGAGTTCTAAATAATGGATTTGGGACAATGGTATGATTCTTAGTTTTAAAATACAGCGTCCTACTAATAATGTGTAGCTACTAATACTTAGCATGCTCCCAAATTCCTTCTATTTGGTTTGGAATCTCACTGTAAGACTATTAAACCTCTTGTTCCGTAAGTGTACTTCAACATGATCTCACAGTCTTAGCTGACACTGTGTCTTTTTGATTTAGAAGTCATGAAGAAGTTTGCAGATGGAGTCAAAGCCTGTTTTGCCTGGTATTAAAATAATGTTATCCTACAATGTTGGGCTGTGGCAGCCACTGAACAACATAGGCTTTCTTATCTAATTTCTGCCCCCAGTATTCCTTTACTTTCTCCTGTCTGACCCTTAGAACAATTTTATGCCTGATAAATAAGACTAGACATCTTTTCAACAAGCAAGCTTAAAAATTAGACTTCATTTTAAAGACAGTCTGTTTTTCTATAGGCTTTAAGAAACCTTTGACACCATTTAAGTTACATTTTTTACCGATTTTTTTTTCCCCAGGTATAAGAATGAAGTATGAAACATAGCATCTACCTGAGTTTGTGAGAATTACTAAAGTTTGATTTTATTTTTTTTCACTTGTCAAGTGCCCTGGTAAATATTACAGGCATTTTCAAGTTCAATTTTGCGTAAAAATAAATTATCACAAAAATCTGACACAGTGCATGAGAAGAAATTAAATCAATGGTCTTATATGATTAAGGATGTTCATAATTTTTCAGATTTACTAGTTGTCAAGCTACCCTCAAGGTCAGGTGGGATAAACAGTTCTAGTGTAACAGAGTAAATGATAAGGCAAAGGCAGAAAGAATTCTGCATATTTGAAGATAAAATAGCAACCATTTCTTGGTTTAGCATCTGATTGCATTCTTACCATTCTGTGGTAGAAACCACATACAGAGAAGATTTTATTGTTTGTAAGAACACTCGGTCAATCACCATTCAAACTGGTTGCAGTATGTAATAGTAGGGGATAAAAATATACATTACACAGCCATAAAGTTAGCAATGACATTTCATATAAAAATCATCCTAATCCTTAAAACAGACTTGATAAATACTTCATGAAGTTGTATGTTAAAAAAAAAGGAAGATGTTAATAGCTTCAAAGATAAAATGGAAAAAAATATTCCAGAATAACAAGATGTTCATCATTCCTCACATAGCCCATGACTTTTGATCATTTGTTAAAGAAACAATCTGCATAACCCATTTAGGAAACATGAGAATTAAGAAGAATAAGGAGTTTCCTCAATTACTAACTTCTCTTATTTCTTATAACAAACCCTAAAACTATAGTCACGTGGCATGGAAATTTGAAACCAGATCTAGGTAATAAATATTAAGGCCAGAAAGAACTATCCTGTGATGTGAGGACCACTGATCTTCTGTAATTACCTTTTCAACTGTGATGGATAAATACATAAATAAACAGCTAAAATGCACAGACTTTTTGCATGCAACCAAGCAGCCATACAAAATAGAGGAAAATGAAAGTACTACATGAGTGTTCAAACCCCAGCCTAAATGTAGTTGATGGACAATTACTGAGACAAATACACATATGATGACCTGTGGAATTCTACAAAAATTTAAATGATTCTGAGATTTCTTCCAAATAAGATCTCCTTCCAACACTTTCAAAAGACTGAGAAACATCAATCTAGTAAGAAATCTTTGTGTATGACTTGTAATGAAAACTAGTACTTTTTGATTCAATAGAACTACCTGAAAAATATTTTTGTTATGGAGGTTTTGATGCCAAAATTTTCCACAGAAAACATTTATTTTCAGTGGAAAACTGAACAGCAAATATTTTGTTATTTCACCTGTGTAAAAAGAATATGTTGATTTGGAAATTCAGTCACCATGGCTCACTGAAGTTACAGCTTCACACACTTTTCATTTTGTTTACACCTTTCATGGGCCACCCACTGACTAAGAAGTGATCAGTGCAGGACCTAGATGAGGAATATAATAGGGAATTTAATGTGGGTGAAAACTCAGGCTACAGTGGAGAATGAGAGCATAAGGCATCAAAATTAAACTTGAAGAACTGCAGCAGGAACTGCAGACAAGTATTTTCCGGTGCCAATTGATGATTTGTTTTGTTCTGTTTTCAGCCCAAGACCAGAAAATGTTTGCAGTGTTCTATTTTTTTTAAACAGAAAGTCTACACTTGTAAAAAACTGTGTACCTGACGACTTCAAAAGTTTTAGTAAGATTCCTCTTTACCAGGCTTTAAATTTGTCAGGAAGGACACAGGTGAGCATTACGCAATTATTAAAGAGACTTTCATATCTTTTAAAATAAGGAAAAGTGTTTAATATCATATTGTCCTCACTGTGGCCACTTTTCTCTTGAATATCCGTACTTCATTTTCCTTGAACACACTTTTGTTGAGAGAATACATTTTAAGCTTATTGCCAATGGATTCCCAGGTGGTCCTTCCCAAATATGTTCTAATGCAAACAATTTCATAAGCACTTGGCCAACAAATTGCAGCAAAATTTGTTAAATAATGTAAAGATATTTAGATGCATACTGAAGAGAGAAAATGCAACAGAAACTGTGTCAGTAAAATGTATAGCATCAGCACAGCAGTGAAAAACACACTCTTGTAAAAAGAAATTGGAGCATTACACATTTATCTGAGGTTGTGAAACATTGAACAAAATATTTGTGTTATGTTATAAACAGTAAGCAAACACTTGATTAGAAACTGTATCATAATCCATAAAATGAAGCAAGAAGAGTTAGAGTTGAATGTTAACTTTGGCATTTCTTACCTTTTCCTGAATGCTTAATTTAGCTTTCAAAAAAACCCCAAAACAACAGAAAACCTCATGTTGTGTATAAGCAGAAAGTTTTAAGATAAAAGCACATGTTTGGGGGGGG
>JANZLQ010000086.1:37067334-37113072 GCA_026212715.1 Elanus axillaris | reverse complement strand
CCCCCGCCCCCAGTGGGGGGTGTTTGTTTTGGTCCGTCCCCCCCCAAATAATAACTCCTAGCTGAAACAGAAGTTTCCAGATTAGATGCAGGCACTACTATTCGAATACTCTAATCATAAAGGCCTAATCCAGTTCATCCAATTCTCAAATAAGAAAAGTCAAAAGGTTACCTCAGAGCTAGTACAGCCCTGTCAAAGAAGCTGAGATTTTCATGTGTTAATTGCATCAGCATTGGGATGGCCAGATGATACTATAACGAGAATACGTATTTTTCTTGGTGTGTCTAAAAAGGAGAATGATGGATGTGCACTATAGAAAAAGGAATCAATAGTCCAAAGCTATGAGCCTCACAAAATCAACTGTGTTGCCTGGAGTGTTCTTCAAAAACTATGAAAAAAGCGATGTCTTGAAATGAGATGAAATGATATAACAGAATAATAACTGAAGGACCTGAAGCACTTTAATCACCTGAGTATTTTGGTGGTTTAATCACAGTGCAATATTTATCCTCCCACTGGTATCATTCCATTACGTGGGGCTTTAATCTGTTTTCCTTGAGGGTAAGGGAGAGATGCCACAAGGAAAACTGTTATCCAGACATGGAGTTCCATCTCTCTTCCAAGCTCCTCTCTCCCCGTTACGTGTTTTTTTCTTTGTTTGATGTAAAACCAGAAAGTTAGGTGTAGAGCCAGTTTCTGAGATTTTGGCAACTTCACACTGACTTTCACAGAAATAGTCTCAGAACAGAAATCCTAATTGAGCACACAAATTAAAAATAACTGCAATAAACAAACATAATCCACTTAGAACTATTAAATGAACACATATTTCAGATGTATGTTTAAAATAAAAAAATATGCTACCTTAATAAATGTGACAAGTTGAAACCATATGTCCCCTCAAACTTAAGCATATTTGTTTGCAAACAATCATAAAAAGAGAAGAATTATGCAGAAGACAAATATTTTCTCAGAATTATTTAATGTGTGCTCTGAAAGTGGTTCTAAGTGAAGCAGGCAATGCCAGTCCAACTGAAGAAGTCACTACTCAGTCCCACTATATGCAAACCAAACATGTGAAAAATGTAGAAATGAATTACCAAGAAGAAAGGAATAACTCATAACTGGAAAGGTAGCAGTCAAATTTTTAACCATCTAGATTACTTGTAAGGGGCAGATCCAAAGAAAGCCTTAAAAGCCTTAATGCCTAGAGAAGAAATGTGGGTGTCTCAGCTCTTTGCAGGTTGAATCAGGAGCCTCAGAAGTGTGACAAAGAAGTCCATAGGGAGCTACCTACAGCAAATCAATTGAAAATGACAAGTGCAGGTGCACATCTGAAATTCTGTTCCTCCAGAGCTTAGGGGGCTTTGATCAGAATTGCAGAATAGAAAGTGCAGTTCTGATATTCCTGGGGCAGCTGGGGAATTGTGAACCTATGGAGGTGTAATCCCACCAAAGTGGGGCATGTGCTGATTGTATGAGTACTACTTTACTAGATAAATCTATGTCAGTCTGCACCATCCTTCATGCTGTAGCTTGGTTACATTCAGCAAAGAATTCAGAACTCCTCCCCAGAGAAGAAACTATAGATGAAGAAAGACTCTGTGCCTAGCAGTTACACAGTGAAACAGCAGTTGAGAACTGTGGGTTCTAGTTCCAGCTCACACAGTTGCACATGCCTTTTATTTAAAAAAAACCACCAACCCATAGAATCAAAGAAACATTTAGGTTGGAAAAGACCTTTAAGATCATTGAGTCCAACCATTAACCTAACACTGGGAAGTCCACCACTAAGCCATGTCCTTAAGTGCCACATCTACACATCTTAAATACCTCCAGGGATGGTGACTCAACCACTTCCAGTGCTTAACAACCCTTTTGGTGAAGAAATTTTTCCTAATATCCAACATAAACCTCCCCTGATGCAACTTGAGGCCATTTCTTCTCGCCCTATCACCAGCCAACAGACAGGAGACCAGCACCCACCTCGCTACAACCCCCTTTCAGGCAGTCATAGAGAGTGATAAGGTCCCCCCCTCAGCCTCCTTTTCTCCAGACTAAACAGCCCCAGTTCCCTCAGCTGCTCCTCATAAGACTTGCGCTCCAGGCCTCTCACCAGCTTGGTTGCCTTTCTCTGGACATGCTCCAGCACCTCAATGTCTTTCCTGTAGTGAGGGGCCCAACACTGAACCCAGCACTCGAGGTGCGGCCTCACCAGTGCCGAATACAGGGGAACAATCACCTCCCTGCTCCTGCTGGCCACAGAATTTCTGATACAGGCCAGGATGCTATTGGCCTTCTTGGTCAACCCAACACCAAACAAGCCAGAAATAAAGCTGTAAGCAAAATAAATTAAAATGCCTGCTGTGTTTTAATGTTAATGTTGCAACTATGCATTAGATTTGCTCAAAGCATGCCTACACGATGGGCATCTCCTTGTCTTATTTGAAGACCAGATACTTACCTGCTGATATTAAGACAGCTATAAGTATGCTGAATAGGTGGACTTACAGATACTTTTGTGATTCTGCGTAAGTCCAGTCCAGAATCTCCAAATCTTCCTCAGACATGGGATTTCCAAAGGCAATTATTTTCCATAGGAACACAAATCCCACAGAAGTATTAAAGCAAAGCATGATACAAACTCTTAACTTTATGAAAATGATGTTTCACTGACATACATACCCATACTTCTGTAACTTTGTAAAAGTTCTGATTAATTGACAGACAAAATTTGACTGAGGCCTACAAGCCATTGGAGCTTATACCCATTTTACAGATGTTTACACTGAAGCATAGGAAAAATTTAATGTTTCCACTATTTTACTTGTCCATGAACTTCCTGTGAATTCAGAAGTTCTAACTCTCACCTCTGTGTCCTCCAATAGACAACCCTCCTTTCCTTGGGTCATCATACTAAAAAAATTAAAAACTGAAAAAGGAAAAAGAAAATATCAGATGCAATGTACACCTTCTGACATGGGAAGCTTTTCATTTTTCTTTTATCAAGAATTCAAGATGCTGAACTAATTAGGCTATTAACACATTAAAAGTAAGTGCTAAGTGTTAATAACATCAATTTAATCACTGCTGAGTCAGTTTTATTTTACACAGACTGATGCTGTATTTTCAGCTAAGAAATTACATAGTAATTAGAAATTACCCAGCAATTATGGTGTAAGTGTGATAATTCTCTAAATGTGTTATAAAGTACCTGACAGGGTTTGATTATACATTAAAAGTTTACTGTATCATCAGCTTAAAATCACATGCTTTGTATTAAAAATACTAAAGCAACAAATGCTCTGATACAGGTAGGTCTTGGCAACTTCTAATTTCCGTACTTCAGAGTTCCAGTGGTTTTTTTGTAACTCCACATGTAAGAATGGTCATTGAAACCAGTTGGGATTGGTCAATGTGCAAAAAATATGTGAGATAACAGTTGTTAACTGGTGAAGATCACTTTCCTGCTAGTCCATATTCAATTATTTTATGAAACATTATTTTGGGAGAGTTTTGCTTTCAAGATGAAATTTTTGACAAAAAACCAAGGCATTTTGGATACCTTTTAAAAGACCATCAGCTGTTCTCATAGAATAAGAATATTGTGATGTTCTTAAAACACCATGTTCTTTGTTAAATAAATAAATATTCTCAGAATTATAATTCATAGGAAACCTGTGGAAGTAATATCATTAATTACACTTGGGAATGACAAAAATATATTTAGCTTCTTGCCAGTATGATAATAACTTTTTTGAGTACAGTCAATTTAATCTATTCTGCTTAAAAAGGTGATTTACTGGGACAAGAGACTCCATTTTGGGAAAACCACAATCTTTTTTATTAAATGTTGATGAATCAGAACATTCTGAGTTCTCTTGTGCTGAAGGCATATATAAAAAACATCAGAAAATGTATTAAACCTAATTTGTTCACTCAGATCTGTATTGTCATGGTGGTCTTATTCCTTTGAAGTGTGTATCCTTGAAGCCATGTCAGAATCTTAGTTTTTAAATTTCAGAATCATAACTGATTTCAGAAAATGGAATACAAAGAAAGCTTAGAAATAATGAAAAAGCTTGCAAAATATGCATAGGAATATGAAGAATAACTGTCACAATGAAGCATAAGAACAATTTGAAAACTGGATTTAGTACACAGCATATGTTACTGCTCTTATATGACTAGTATACTAACATGCCTTATTTTATCAATGATGTTATGGCATTAAGTGTTTTTTATTCAAGTCTCAGCCATGAATCAATTAATTTTGTGGGAATCTCCATTTCCTGTTTGAAAAAAAAAAAAAAAAAGATAAAGCATCTAATCGTCTTAGTAGTAGGAGAACCCTGGGAAAAGCTGCCTGAGTATAATTGGAAATCTCAAAGTTCAGAGGAGAAATGAAGAGAACCTCAAATACACTACTTTGTAAAAGTTGATGTTCAAGCCATCCATTTTTTTTAAAATCTGAAACTTGATTTCTGAACACAGAGTTGGCAAACTGTAAAGTATTTTAGTACAGAATTGCTATTCTTTTTGAAATCACTTTTGGATTTCCCAGTGGAAGGAGCAAACAGTTGAAATGTTCTGGGCAAGAGATTTTCTTTAGAGCATATTCAATCACACTAAAGTATAATTGCTGCTTCTTACTAATAACCATGAACCACTCTGAGGAGCATTGTTGCCTCTGGAATACACAAGCAGTTCTGAAAATACTCCCGCTCCAATATAGGGAACACTTTTACCTGTAGGCAGTCTTTTGCTTCTGCAATTAAACACTTACGTTCTGCTCCTTCCTTTAGAGTCTATGTAGCACTATTGTATTTTGAAAAATAGAGCTCTCTAAAGTACACGAAGTATCTTTCAGACAAGAGAGTGTTTTTTCCCAAGTGAAGTTCAGGTGCTGTAAAACATGCAGTATAATTCTGCTTTGTGGCTTCACACTTTGTTGAATTCTAAGACTCAGCTACATTAGGTATTCTCAGTCATATCTCTAAAATTTTATTTCAAAGGACTGGCTAGATAGGTAGAGACTGACAGAAGTTTATGTTAGCTTTAAGTTACTGATAGTGTCAAAGCATTTTTATTGCAACCAAAAGATACTTAGGCTTCAGGCTGCCTTGCTACCACTATTTGCCTTACAGTGACTGAAACGTCACAGATAAGATTACGATGCTGGAGAGGTACTTTCCACAGTGCAGTGCCACCCTATACTTCTCTGTCTGAGGCATGTAAATCCTAATAATTTTTTTTTTCATTTATTCTACATTATTTTATCTGCTAAGCTGCTCTTGATCACTACTGAATAATATAAATTGATGACATGAAAATATTTTTGTGTACATGACTTGATGTAGTACAGCTGTTACGACTGCTTAGCTTTGACAGCATAAAATAGTTGCTAAACTAAATCAATGAAATTTTCATTTACCGGTCAGGTAAATTAAACAACAGAAATTTGCTGTTCATATCTGTCTAACCTTTTTAATAAACAGGTTTCTGGTACAGACAGTATTCTGGTATACATACATCCCAATAGCATTTTTCAGGCTTTGAAGACTCCTTTTTTTTTTTTTCCTTTTATTTTTATCTTCTGCCTGCTTTCATAAAAGAACAAACTTATTCTATTTGTTCTTAAATTGTATTTACCTCAGATAGCTCACAGATTTATAAAAGGCAGCTTAGAAAATAAGACACCCAAAAAGAAAAGGTTTTGTGATGCAGAAAAAAGAATATTTCCATTGGAGTCTACACATATTTTTCTTTCCCTTTTCACAAGATTGAAATGAGTATCATAAGAGTACATTAACTTAGATATTTAAATGAAAACTACAGTGGCATTACAGGGTTCATAATAGACTTAATAAGCATTATAATGACTTTTTGTTTTTTATATTATATAGCAGCACATTTGCATAATAGTCCATATGTTGGGGAGCTTGCTTAGAGACTGCTAGTCCCCTCTCAGTCTGCATAGATTAGACAAAGAGCTCATACATCTCAGGAGTATTCCCCATTTACCAGGATGAATTCATGTTTCCTTCTTTTGCTCTCCTGCCAGCCTTATGACTCTGGCTTACAGTTTCAACAGAAAGCTTCAACCCTTTTTTGAGAGCACACCATGGCCCATTGGAGAGGATGCTGGGGCTGTCTCCACCAATAAAGTGGTAGCATCACCCACAACAGAACTTTGCTCTTTTCTGTCTCAATGCTCTGCAACAGAGCACTCGGGAACCCAGGTGGAAAGAAATGTCTGTCTACTGCAAGTCAGGGCCTTAAGCTCCAGACAAGGCACAAATTCAGACACACCAAATACGCTTTGTGCACCAAAAAGGCCCTTGCTCACTACTGAGGCTCTTCAGAAGTTCCTTGAGTTCTCTCCTCTGGCTCTCAATCTATCTTAGAAGGCTTGGATCTTTCCCTGGTGTTTGTAACTTAGGTTGTAATGATCTATTTTTACCTGTATCTTATGACTTAGATGGCTCAGCATGTTTTAGATGTTTTCAATAATTAAAACTTTTAATTTATTTGTCATCAATACTCTCTTTTTTTTTAATTTACAAAAATTACTGATAGTAAAGTCACCTGTACCTAAGAAATACAAATGGATAGAAAATGGAAGAATTTGCCCATATCCTACCAATAGATATACTTCTCCATTTCTGTAATTTCAGAGATCCAAATTACAGAATATATGCCTGCTAATCACTTACCTGAACTATGTCTATTTTGTGGCCCACAAACTCTAACAATAAAATATATTTGGCATACCTTAATTTGGTGGTTAACAGCAATTCCATTTATACTGTGTGTTCTCACAGACTGCTATAAAATTACAGAGAATTTAGAAAACAAAATCAAAATTATTTCTTTGACATATGAAACTACAAGAAAAATGTACTTCACTAACAGGCATTAGGCAGAAGTCAATAGACACTTTGAGAAGTAGTGACCAAAACTCTTTCAATAAAGATTTCTATAAGGGGTGCTAAAACCTTAAAATTAAATACCTAGATTATCTTCTATTCCAAAATTTCAGTAGTCATTTATTATTTTTCCTGATATTATACAGTTATCAGCATAATCATTACAAAGACACTCATTTTTAGAGAAAAGCATGTTTGGGAGACATCATAAGATATGAAGAGGTATCAGAACCTGCTAATTTACAAAAAGGGCTGTTTGCAAAATAATGACAAGGTGACTTGGAGGTAATAGATGGAAGTAGAAAAGACTGGAAATGTCAAAAGTACAATGGAAAAGGAAAGGATCACATGAGAAATGGTGTTTATATGAATAAACAACATTCTGTACACAATGAAAAAGAACGCATTAATAACTCTGCTTAAAGGAACACGAGGCTGGTTAAGAAACAGTTTGCCAGCAGGCTGAATAAGAGCAAGAAGACATTAAGTACCACAGACATCAGATCCCAGAAAAGAGAATTTAGATAGTTCAGAGCCTCCCTGGCTAATCCAGTAAAAATCTGCAGTGGGAATCACAGTCATCTGCACTACATGGCTGCCTACAGGGAGGGCCATCAAGGCTACCTCCTTTTTTATCACAAAATGTCCATTGAAGACAATGCAACTAAGCAACACTGTTGCTGACTGTGAAACTGTAGCCTGAGTGTTGGGAGACAGATGGGAATTTGGAAATAATTGCTTAAACTTAAGTGGCACAGAAGCGAGAGCTTCTCAAGCTATTGTTATGTTCTAAGCTCAGGTAACACTGGGAACTCTGAACAATGATTTACCGATTTTGTTGGCTGGAGAACAACTTAGGACATAAGCATGTGACAAGCTGAAGCTAAGACTACATTCTATATTTGTTTTATTAAACACCTGTTCCTGATATCCTAAACTTAAGATCTTACCAATGCAATTTTTTTACTGTTTTATTTATAAGCCTGTCTAATATTGTGAGGTGAATCATGATTCAGACAAATCAGAGGTATGTGGTACGAATAAGATTTCTGAGGAACTTACATTCCAGAACATTTTTAAACTCAATGGGAATAGAGTATTTTCTGCAAGGCTGCTAGGGACCAGCGTAGGAAGAACATAAGGATGGATGGTTTAGATAATAGCAAATGCCTGTCTAGTCCAGAAGTGTGTCTCTCAAACGGAGTTGACTAGGCAATGTGAATGTAGGACAAGCATTTATGGTACCTAATACTTTCTCAGCTTCCAACATGTTGTGATTTAGGAATGCCATTAGCCAGAGGTGATCCATGTGTTTTACTAAACAATCAATAGATTCTTTTTTATGACATTTTGGGGCCTCCAGTGAAATCATGTAAACTTTTGGTATCCAGAGAGTTTAGGGTTAGGAGTTCCAGAGCTTCACATCACACACACTGCATTAAGAATCACTTTGGTTTGTTCTGAACTGGTCACCAGGCAACTTGACTTTAAGGTAAGTTGACCTTAATGTCTTATAAATAATGGGTTTTTAAACATTCTTTTAACAATAAGCTTGTTCAGCTTGAGAGTGGTAATCACAGATGCTGAATCTGGGAAAGAGTTCCTTTCAGCAGATACATACTGATCTAGTGAGGTGGCAAGGACTAAGACATGGCTCCTTCCAGCTACCTTAATTCTGGACAAAATTCCACAGTGTCAGACTTAATAGACTGCAATTCCCACAGCTCCTGAAAGATGTACCACAGTTCCTCCTTTCTCAAGCTATTCATAAAAGAAGGAAGAAGAGTGTATGCTCCACTCACCCCATCTTTCACCTGTATGAACAAGCAGTGGAGAAAATAGCCTGGATCAGTCTCTACACCTTCCTTATAACTGGAAGCAAAGACCTGCACCTCAGTTGCCTATTAAGCATATGGGAGATACAAAGGACAAGGAAGGGAGCGTATATTTTCTGTCAAACAGTGAAGCAGGAAAGAAATAGAAACTTTTTGAGGCAGAGGGAGACCTGGGAAGAATCTTTCCCTATGACCCACAGGCAAGTACTAAGTTGAAGAGTTTCATATGGCATGCCTTGCAAATAGTATCCATTTCATTGCTGGTAATACTGAACTTTCAAAATCTTTTTTCCTAAAAAAATAATGCTTTAATAAAATGTATTAATTTTAAACTATTACTTTTCATTTCTTTTTGGTTTTTTTTAGTTCTAGAATGCCAAATGTCAAGATTTAGTGTAGTTTGATATAGGCACAAATTCTCATAGCACAGATGTCACACAAATATGTTGAAACTGTGTTTTATTTTGCTCATAATCAAAACTTACAATATATTTAGAATGTTTTTAATGCCTTGTTAAGCTATGTACCTGGTTACAGATGAGCTTTCTCTATTATTCATCTGAAATCACTGCACAAAAGCCTAGTCAAGAGAATTTATGGGCTATTTCAGGCTGAAATTTGGAAAAAAGCATGTAATGTATATTCATTAATCAATGAGAGTCCTTCTTTTTACAGTTTTGTTTTGTGCCAGATACTGAAATTGTATCTGTTAAGGGGGAATCTTCTAATTCATAAGGAGCCCTACTGAAATTACTTAAGTTCAACCTATGGATTTTATTCATAACCTTTCATCCCACAATTTCTAGAAAGCCACAGTTGTCATCTGAACCACATTGCATTTGTGGAATTCCATATGTTACTGTAAGTTTCTCACTAAGTAAAACAGAGTGACAGACATGTATGTATTTAAAGGGATCTCAAATCTAAATCTCATTTGATTCTCTAAGTCTGTCTTGGACAGGTATTTTTCAATCTGAAGGGAATCTTATGCTCACTAAAGAGTGAGTATAAGATAATGCATTCTGTAGTAATGCAAACAGAAAGTATAATAGGAAGCAGTTCTGTACATGGCTATTAAAATGCCATGAATTTCATGAAAAACATCTTTTACAAGACTGTGAGGAATTAACTTATTTTGATCTCTATGGCTGCATGTCAATAACAAACTTTAAAGTCACTAACTTGGTAGATAATTGAACAGATAAGTACAGAAAGATTTACTACTGAAAAATATTTTAGTTTGGCAAACACAAGATACATCAGGTTGATTTCAGCTGGTGACTGGGGTGTAAATGCATTCAAAGTACACAGTACTCACAGTACACACAGTACCAGTTATTAAAGGCTGAAACTAGCAATAGAGGTTTGCACTACAAAGAAAACAACATACTCAGCTGTAGATACAAATTAGTTCTAAATTTCCCTATAATAAAACCTGCTAAGTGAGCAGTAATAACTTCAACTTCACTGTTTTGCTAGATGTTATGCAAGTTGAAATTCTTCTACAACAAGTTCTCTTGACCCTCAAATTAATTAGTTTGATTGTTACTTTTATTTTTATTCTTTTCTAAGCCCGCTGGTACCAGTGAATTACTTGTGAGGAGCACAGAATGGAATAAAAGGTTGGACTGAACTAATGTGTTGGAGGGAGGAAAAAATCTTTGCAATTTATTAATGTATTCAAAGGACTGTTACAAAACTTTACAATTTAATTATTGGAAGATTATAGAACTGCTTCAGTGCTTCTGTACTGCGTTAAATAAACTGTACGTGCAAGGAGTAATAAATGAAATTGTTAATTTCGGTGCATCCTTAGGGAATAATAAGGGGGGTGGGGTGGGTGTTACATTATTTAGAGCTCCAAATGGATTTGAGTTTATATACAGTAATAAATCTTAACTACATTGTCAATTAACCCTGCCTCAAGCCCCCTTTTACCTTAGGAGCTGAAAGACCCAGTGTCTGTTAGGATAACTCACCGTTCATATTCTTAAAGATGTTTAGGACTGGGAGGATTTGCCGATAATAGGGCACCAAGGCCTCCCCCACCATGTCAGCTGACACCACCAGGTGCTGGAGGACTTTCAGCGTGATACAGATGACCTGCCGGTTACGAAGGCTCAGTGCATCTGTGATGTAGAAAGAACAGGCAGAAAGCAGAATTAATTTCTAAAATGTAGAGGGAGGGGAAGGAGACCTCTAATGGACAAATTTAATTAAACGGTACTCTGCTGGGGATTGTAAGTGGGCCTTTATTAGCCCAGCTTTGAAAGATCCCAAAGATGGATTGCAGTCCTGATGTTATAAAACACTGCCTTGTCTGATTGTTATTTGTTCCCCCAATTTGTGCTGACTCTTCAGTAACCCAGAGAATGCAGCTCATTATTCCCTCATGCTGCCTGTGTAATACTGGCATGGTCCAAACAAATAAAAAATAAATGTTCAGTAAGTACCATTTGGGGCCAATGGAACTGTACAAATGCAAGACAACCTGCAAAGGTTGACAACAGATACATTCTAGTGCAACAATTAGTGTTTGTATGTTTGTACTCATTTATTTCACGATCATTTTATTCATTCAACTAACAATTCCTACTATTCTGAGAATCAGTACAATGAAGCAAATGTTTATAGAAAAAAAAACCAAAAAAAAAACCTTGTAGGGTTTTTTTAAAAGACAAACATTCTAGAAAAAAAAGAAAAAGATTTTGTCTCGCCTACTTAGATTTTTCTTTTAGCTTTCAGTGTCATGCTTCTAAGATTATGACACTAAGACATTTCATAAATACCTTTTGTTTCTCTCTTCTTTTAATTTTACTAAAAGCAAGTACTTTGCATTCTCTTTTGTAATTAAAAATGAGTCATGCTTGAAATATATATTTTTTTTCTTGCAAAATCCCTCTAGTTATAAAACCTCCTCTGAATTTGTGCAGCTGGAAGCAGTTGTCAAATTTGGTACACTATTATATATTGGTCTAATTCTCCAGCGTTCTGCCCATTTACGTAGACATTTACATCACTGCACTGAGAAAGCAAACACTGTAAAAGATAAGCTCATATTCAGTGCTACATGTTTTATAGCCACAGAAGTATATAAATATGTGATTCAACATAATATAACGTAAGTATAAGCACTTGGAAAAAAATATAGTAAAGAACACACCAAAATTTGAAGAGGAGTTACTGACGACGTCTTCAGGAGATGCCTTTTCACACTGAAGTAACAGGATTCAGTATTTCTGTCACTAAGTTTTGTCAGAGCACAGGAATGCCATTTCATAGGGAATGAAGTAGTATTCGCACACAGGAGCAGTGTCAGTTTTTCCATCTCTTTAAGCAAACGCACTGTGCCCCGCCCGCTTCTGCTTTTTATTGCATGCTTGAGGAGTGTTAAAAATCAGAACTGGAGCTCCCAAGCAAGGGCAAGGCAGATTGGCTGTGTGAATGTGTAGAGACAACTCTTGAAAATCTACTAGTAAGTAAACTGCCTTTGTGCCTCTTTGCAGGCTTACACACAGCATACTTAAACTACTGTTAAACAACAGAGTTAGAGAGCCCAAGGTATAAAGGTACTGTAGTGCATCATAGGGTGATTCCAAGTTAAAGTGTTGTTAAATGAAAACACAGGCTGAATTCCATACTTCTTATTTGCCAGGCCCTGTTGAAAATATCAGGCTACACCTAATTTCACATTGTCTCTGAGCATATTAATGTGTGGACAGAAAGTCCATCAGTGCTGCATGCTCTCACTAGGTTGCAGCGAAGAGGTCAGCTATTCCAAATTATGCTTTCTTGGGTAGATGCTCCAGGGCTGCTTTAGCAGAGACCCCCAGATACAATTTTAAAGATTAGGTTCAAATCCTAGGCACGAAAATATTCTCTTACAGAGGAACAGGCATTATTCATTGTCTTATAGGAGTGACTGGAAGAGGAAGCTTTGGCATTCTAACATACAGGTTTATTCGTGACTAAATTGTTATATACAGAAACAGTAGCTAACCAAACTAATACGGAAATTATCATTAACACTTGTGATTGTCAGTACAATAATTATTAGTTATTCATACAAACATGAATGAATATTTGTGTTCATTTGTATGAATGAATTCATACAAACATGAATAAAGTTAGTAAAATTAATTATTCATACAAAACACTAATAATTAACTTAAGGGACATAAAAATTAATCAATGACAAAAATCACAACTTCTTAATCCTTAACCAACTAATTGTACCCACTTCGAGGAATAGTTCTTCCTCACTATAGAAGCTGTCCTAGAGGATGAGAGACCTTATATTTAGGCATGTAAAGGGTGTCACATAAGTGGAAATGGCTGTCCAACCACCCCTAGGAGGAACTTTTTTCTGCAGATGGTGGCTCCCAAATGTTTTCACAATTTCCTGTTTCAGAGTTCTGTCTTGTACAAAGACAATCCTGGTTTGAATGGAAGCCAAGACTGCCCTGGTAAAGATTAATTCCTTAATAAAGTCAAGAGTGTGAATTATGCCTCATGACTGAGAAGGTGTTCCAATCAGTGCAGCAAACTGAACACATACTGAATCCCAAAGAATGTTTTCAAAGAACAGCTCATCACAGAACCTGTCATGCAAATCTTCTTACATCTGAGTTGTGCTGTAGGGGTGCTTGCTGAAACTTTAAACATATCACTGGCACTTGTTTCATCTGTGTGCTAGAATATCAGCTGGATACTTGTCCCACCTCCCTCAAAACATAGGGCATCCCATCCTCCATTTGACACACAAAACAAAAGACAGAATTTGGATCAAGATTTTGAGTGCTAAAGTGATGGATATGGTAGAATCAAATTTGAACCTGAAGCCCTTCAAATTGCAGAAATCTGCAGTGTTAGGAAAACACTTGTAAATGTCAAAAGTAAGATCAAATTGACTGCAGAACTGTTGTTATTATTATTATTAAATATTTGGACTGTGGCATGCATAGCAGTCAATCAGCTCCTGGCTTGCTTATATTGGGCACTGTATAAACATTTAATTAGAGACAGTCCCTGCCCCAAGGACACATCAATTTCAAACATGTTTATCTTTTTAAAATCTGGTAATTATTTTCTGTGTACTACCATCGCTACAGACCATTCTCCCACATGAATCAAAGGAAGAAAATTTTAACACAGTAGATGAAATAAGTACATCTCAACATTTTGAAAAATGTGAGTGATACCCAGAGGTTAACAGAAATGGAAGAAAGTACTAGTATCCTTACACAGGAATAAAGCAGACCATTTCACACTCTTAGTATAATACAGCTACATATCCATAAAAAAGGAAGCATGCATAATATCCAAAGTATTCCAATCTGAAAGCATGCTAGGCTGTTGCCTCTTCACCTAAAAGTTTGCTGTAAGACGTGGATCTTCACAGTAACAGCAAAGTGAATGACTGGTTTGCCTCTCAGTTAAATATACCCTTCTGCTCCCTAAAGGGTTTTTAGAGGACTTGCCTCCCCCAATGGTATACACTTACCTTTTGCTTGTCTAGTCTACGTGCTATGCATTGTGTAATTTTCTTAAACAGCAACTTTGAAAAAAACCCAACCCAATAATTTTACTCTGTTGCTTGGTAGTTCCAATGTTTTTCTCATTTAATGGTATATAAACTTGACAATTTTGCTTCTGATTAGGATACACACTTTTCCAGGGGACCCTTCAGCTTAAAAAATTGCTCAATGCAAGTGTATAATGAAGTATTTACTTCAAACATGTTTTATTTTGTACTGCTACAGTTTTTCCAAAAAGTATTTTCTGAAGTTCATCATAACTTCCTTCAATAAAAGAGAATTTTAAAATGTTAATAGGTTAAATATCTAGTGCAGAAGTTCAGTATCTGAGTCAGCTCTGTGCTTCTACCATTCAAAGCTACAGTAATAGATAATTATGAAATTTGAAAGCATGACTGAAACGGAACATTTTGGGGATGAAGGTTTTTCACAGTGCTGTTTATTAAAGCTTCTACCAATGAGCTGATATACAATACCAATTCATTGACAGCTTCAGTGTATTTTTTCCATTAAATTTTATTGGCAATTGATGTAAATTTAGAATTTTCTTTTGTTAATTTCCTTTAAGAGCAGAGACTTAATATATATGCCATTTGTTTGCTCATCCATTTCCATAGAAGTGGCTTACATATGAAGCAATAGAAATTATTATTTTAAAACATTCAAGTCTTGTCCTTGAGTAACACTTCTAGCACCTCAAAGAAAAAGACCTAGAAGTTATGTAAGTTGATATTTCTTATTTTTACATTTTATGTGGCAGTTTGGAAAATCTGATCTCAGTCTCAGATGTTGCCCATAACAGGAGGCACAGTTCTCATGTTTGGGATTGATACACTTTATAAGCCAGGAAATGTGACAGCATTTCTCCCCGTATACAGTGGATCTTTTCCATGACACAATGTATTTTCACAGAAGAGATCAAATCAGAATGCTCTTCCCCAGGTAATACACTGGCAGCCTAAACTTTACAGAATCAAATCAGATTCCCCGAGCTTCTATCTCTTATCTAAATATTAAAGTTTAGACTTTGGTATATATTTAAAGTTATGTTGATAATTTAATTCTCTTTAATTAGCACTGGCCTTTAATTATATTCAACCCTTTTTCAAATACACCTGTGAATCTATGTTTATAAATGCACTGACAGTTTCCATTTTCTATTTAGGTCTCACAACCAAAGATTAAAACCACTTTAGTTTGCATTCATCTCTCCCTCTGAACCAGTAAATGAGGAGCCTCTTTTAGAAAATCCTTTGCCTGAAGCAGAACAAGACACATAGAGCAGGTCTCCTGCAGGACAACAAGCACTCAGGATAAAGATGATTCAATTGTTGTGATCTACTGAATCTTGTTGATCAAGGGCTTCTTTTCTTAAATTCACAGAGTCAGGTTTAAAGAACTGCTAACATGAAGTGTTCTCAAAATACAATTAATTAAAGTGACACATATATCTCCTACAGATAATTGTGTCCAAAACTTCCAAAATGCATAATACTTGAATGGATATAGTAGAAATATTATGCTAATTTTACAGAACAGTAATGAAGGCTGTTACAAAATGCTGTGTTTCAATCAAGAGTGAATAAAACCCAGAATAACCATCTTGTGTTCTGTACTTTTTTAGTCAGGTAAGATCCTGATCTAATTTACAATATAGATGTACAACTGAAGGAGTAATGTGTTGTAGTGAGGTGATGGGAAAGAGCAATAGGGGGCAACGAATGAAAACCTTAGGCCAGTTTTGTCATCAAAGACTTTGTCCTGTAAAGTGAAAGCCTAAGGTGCAGAAAAGTCTAAGATCCATAAGTGAATCATTGATACTTGCAAGAAACATAATCTAGCAGAATACAGAAGAGAAAGTCAATGGGGTTTTTTTCAGCTTTAGTTGGCCTTGTAGTGTTTTACTGGATCACCGCCTATAAAACTTGATTTCTATTAACATTTGCAGGTCCTGTTTAATTAACTAGTATAAAGAATACACTGTCAATAGAGTCCCAAATACTTTCTCAGTTACTATGCCAGTTTACAGAATTTCCATCCATTCCTAGATGTATGTTGCTTCCCCTGTGCTGCCTCAAGCTAGTAAACTGCACTGAGTATCCACCCTCTCAATGAAAACAGCTTTGTTATTAATGAAATGAGATACCATTTTTTATAAAAGGTTTTAGGGAAGATCTAGGGAATGAAAGACCAGTAATATTGACATCTGTACTCCGTACTGCAGGAAGTAATATAGTGTTCTAAATGTACTGTAGGTCCTTGAAGAAGAAGAACATGGGCAAGAAAAGTCTGATAATACGATTTTCTTAGACTTCCAAAAGATATTAGATAAGGTCCCTCAGTTGCCCAGTTTCAACAAAGTTTAAGGTGTCCTTGATCTACTACTGTGTCACAGAAGGGATTTTTAACAGCGTGGAAAAAGTCTCGAAAAGGAAAACTTCAATGTTCCTTAGGATGGAGTTTATTCTTTTTGGACTCAATCAGAAGTGTTGGTCTGCTGACTGCAACTATGTAGAAACAATACTTCCATCTAAGTTACAAATTAAGAGTGCAAAGACATGAGCTTTATTGGCTTCTAAGCCTAAATTCAGATTGCCTATGCACCTGTGTTATGATTCACAGCACAGAACAGAAAAGATTCTGGCAAGTGGGTGATCCAAGATGCTTAAGTGTTTAATTTCACATTATTTTCTTCATTAGCAAAGAATGAAGAATCTTGATCTATATCAAGATATTCCTACTGATCATCTCTACTTACTTACTCCAGCTTCTGTGCTATTGTGTACTATTCCTTCATTTGTGACAGTGCAGCTATAAACTAGACTGTTGAAATGATCTGAGTTTAAAAGTAACACCACTATGAAAATATTTTGGTTTAAGTTTAGGGGTTGAGTGTTTTTTTTTTTTTAAAAATACATCTAGAGGTGAGATTCACTGTGTTGCTCCACAGACAGTTTCATTAGCAAAAGTCAGTTGCAATGAACTGGAGTGTGGGAGCTGGAAGGATTGTTCGCTTTGTGTGTGAGAGGGGTTGGAAACTCCTACAACTATGTTGCCAGCAAAGAAAATGTAAATGGTAGCATGCTTGCTGCCTTTGAAAGGAGAGGAGGTGCTTCCACACACTGTTGGGTGTCCCTGATATTACTCACAGAAACACAGACATGTCTGTCTCGTTGAATCTGGGGAACTCTGCGGTCAGGAATCTCAGAGTTGAAGAAGCGTAATAAAAGCAAGCGAGAGGACTTAAAGCTTTTCTGATCTGGCATTTGTTATGGCAAATGTAGTATTAAAAGCAATAATTTGCCCAAAATGTGAGTATCAAAAAGGATTTTACATTCCCATGATGACAACATAGAGTTTAGAACAGGAGTTTTCCACTGAAAAGTGCATGGTGCAATACTCATCTCTCACTCTCACACTCATTTTCCTGGCTGTTCTTGACTGGCTATAGGTAATGGTAAGCCACAAGTGAGTTTTAAGATACATCTGTGCATACTGAAAGACGTGGTGGGGCCAGGCAGATCCCTCTGTTCCCCCCAAATAACGGAACTCTCATGTGACCTACCGGCAGCTTTGCTTGCCACCCCAGGGATGTGTGTCTAGGTTCTGTTCCGCTCTCTGACACAAATGCAGAAAAGTGACGTGGGGCAAAACTAGCTTCCTTCTACCTCTTTACCTGTCTGCAATATGAAAATAACAGTATGGATCTTTCTAGCAAAGAAGATATTTTGCTCTGTGTTGTGCATCAGAACTTCCATAATACCTCTACAAAGTATCTTGCTATTGGCCATATATCTGAATTTATGAATCTTTGCTCTAGCGTAACTCAGACAATGGATTTGCCTACACTTTCTGTGAAAGGGAGTAAAAAGTCTTAACACCTTAAAGTATTCACATTTTCTGATTTTGCATTTTTGTGTTTTTAGCTGGATTCCTTACAAGTTTGACATATACAGGTAAATGGTTTTTCCTGCTTTTTATGCCATGCAGAGACTATATTTATAAACTATTTTATTACATTTTGCCACTGCAATGTACAATACATTTTGAATTTATATTCTGAGAAATCAAAATATATTCTGAACATTTTTCTCTTTGAAAAATCAATGCCTCCAACCTAAGATTTTTCTTCTTCCTCTGAATTTCCCAAAAAAAAAGGAGTGCCTTTCAATGTGGCAAACAAAAAAAGCAATTATTTTTTCAATTAAGTACCATTCTTTCATATTATTTTAATCATATTTCAGGTATTTTAGGAAAGAAACTGGACCTGTTAATTTCAATTGTCTACCTTTTGTTAGTCATTGACTGTTTGCATAACCAGAAGAAAATTTGTTGAAAGGATTTTGGCTTACAGTTTCATTACAGAGATTCATTAAATAATGTAATTTTCATCTTTAATGATATAGTGTTCAAAAAGTGTGAACTTTAAGCAAGCTTGGGTGGAGGATAGATTTGTCCTTAAATAGTTCAAGTATAATACAGAATTCTAATATTTAAATTGGTTTTAGAGAGCAGCTCATTACTAATATTTTCCATTGATGAACATGCAGGAGAGAAAACTGTTTTTAAAAGCATTCTATCTGTAGAGTTATTTTTCTGTCTTTCTTTTATCCCTTTCCTCTCATATATTTTACCTTGCCTAACAATCAATCGATTCACTCTTTCACAGTAGAAATACGGTAGTGGTCTAGAAGAAGACTGGTTAATCAGATATAACTCACCTAGTGGGACACTTCAGAGACAGTATTATCTGTAAAACATAGCTGAGTTTATTGTGGATGCAGCTGAGTCACAGAAATGTATAGCTCTGACTACACTGCTATATTACACAGTCATAGCAAATTTAAAAACTCTTAAAAGTACACACTTTCAGATTCTTTGAGATGACTGTGTCTTTTTAAAATATTAATATGGCTTTAATTAGGAAGAAGCCTTTAGCATTGATAAACACTTCACACATTAAAGCTGATACAGAAGCTTTTTTAAAATAAAAAATAGGCACTGTACAATAAAATAAAGCAGAACCAACAACTAAATTTAGCTAGCAGATTCTTGAATGTGTTCCAGCATCATAAATTATGATTTGATTTAAAAGACTATATATCAAACCCATATAAATATCCTTACCTAGTAGTCTCTTTCTAAAGCTAAAAGCTGTGTAACAGCTAAAGCTTCCAGGTAATTCTTTCTAAGCTAGATTCTGGTCTCAGCAAGACTTTTAAATCCTAACTGAGTATCTGCTGTCATAAACTTGCAGTCTTTTCTACAGAAATTATTTCAGCTTTCAAAAAAAAATGATACTACTATAAATATATTTGGGTGGTGTTGAAAATATGGATTTAAAGAAATGACATGATTCCTCTTTTAAGGTGTTTCCCTTTTAGAAAGAAAAGAACTGTAACATTGTTTTCCTAACCTTTCACAAGTGTCACTTACAGAGTAACCATTCTGAATATTATATATTCCTTCTGACATTTTCAAAATCCACAGTAAGATAGAGATAATGACATCTATAATTAATCTTAAATGGAGAATAAGTTGAATAAAACCACCACAATTCTGACCCTTCCAGCACTATTATTTCAATATTACCAGGCTCCAAATTACATTCCCCTCCCCCTTTTGCAAAAATGTATCTGACTATTCATTCTATATCACAAATGTAACGACTCTGTTTTGTTCTGCCTTGGCATGGGTGCTGAATCATCTCAGGAAAATAGGACAAAGGACAGCAATGATACCATTACTGATCAATGATAACACAGAAGCCAAGTTTAAGAAATATGAGCATCTATTAGTACAGGTGTAGCATGCAGACTTAATCCTAATACCTAACTAAAGAAGGATAATGGTTCAGAATAATATCTCTTCAAGGTACTGATTTAAAGAAACAGGTAAGGGCAAAATAATATATCTGAAAGACTAGGTGTTTCAAGAAAAGAAGTTTTAGTTTTAGTAGTATTACACTTGTATTAAAATAATTTATTACCTCTCACAATTTTTCTGTAATAAACTATGTTTGAATATATAAAAACTTCAAAATTAATATTTTTAAATGCCAAAATTTTACATAAAACATTAATTATTCAGGAAGAACTCCCAATTTAGATAGATATATGTCTATGCATAGAAATGAGGATGATAGAAAAGATATCTAGTGAACAAATACTGGACAACTGTAGAATAAACAGAAGGACTAAAAGAAACATAATTCCCTAAGTTTCATCTGTTGATTTCTCTTGTCATTTTAGATAAACTGGTTTATAGAGTAATAGATTTACATAATAAATAGACAAAATCAGGTAAGAAAATGTCAATTCACGTTTCCAAAGACCAAGAGCCACATTGCAATAAGAAAAAACACTAACCAGACAGTCTATTCTTCTGGATTACTGCACATACCAGGTGATTGAAGGCATACGCCTTCTGGCCTTATACCTTACAATTTACTCACGTTTGCAATAGTCTCCATGAAAAGTACAGCCTGTCACGTTTTATTGCTTAATTAGCAACTTGTCAAAAATCTACACTATATAAATGCAATTTTAGGTTTTTTTTCTTTTTTTCCCACATGTTCACCTACTTTTTATTGGGATAATGAGCTGAGGAATGACAGGAAGAATCTTGTTTCCACCATGTTCCAGCATGTCATGGATTCCTTGACGAGCAAAAAACTCATATGGAAATGTCACTTCACAAAGCCCATCAAAAAACAAAGGCAGATAGTAATGATAGTCCAGCTTTTCAATCTCTACCTGAAAATACAAAATAAATAAACAAATAAATGCAGTTTTTCAATGCTAATACAATGTGATCAGGCTGACGGATAATGCATGCCATCTACACAGGTATGTTTAGTAAATAATAATTCATTTTGTATCATTGCAGAATATAATTAAGTCTCAAATATGGTTTATGGACAGATATTGTAATCCATAAATATTAGACCTAAAGAAAATAATGAATGTAATATGTTCCCATATATTTTCACTTTTTGATAAGTCAGTTCCAGATTCTGATATTCTTGCTTATGCACCTTACTTTGTAAGCTACCAGCCATTTTAAGAATAACATTCTCTTTATTTCAGACAAATCTGATCTTTACATCTTCATTGGACACTTAAAAGAAGAAATAAGAGAAAGAATCCTGTAATCAACAAATACCCAGCATAGCACAAATATCAATATTTGTATGGAATTCCCAACTTTCTAGAATATTGACCTAATTTTATTTCTTATTAATTTCAGGAGAAGAATTCTAAAGAAATTCCATGGGTCTCTACTGTGAAAAAAAGTAGAGAAATTTGGTACCTACTTCTAATAGGAAGCTCCCTCCAATCCTAAAATACAAAGTCTGCTAAGCTTCCCAAGTTACAGACTTTGTGAGGGGTTTTGGACTCTATCCCAGTTTTCTTCCCTTTCTTTCTTCTACCCATCAGCACTCCAAGGTTACATACACTCAGGATAGCCAGAGAGAACCACAAGTTGTTTGCTTTCAGCCTGTCAAAGCTCTGAATACAGCTAAAAGCGACTCAACAGTAAAGCACTTTCTCTGAACAGAATATGATCCTCAAAGTCACTTGGAGATCAATCTCGTTAGGTATCCACTTCCATCTTTAAAACACTGCTTAGCTGTTACCCTATTTTTCCAATGAGATTATATTTTGGAATTGGAGAGATGCTTCCTCCTTCACACCTAAAAAGATTTGTCATATACACCAAGCTGAAGCTCCAGATATCCGAAAAAAAAATTGTCACGTTAAGCAAACAAATACCCAGTCCTTGATTTGGGGCCAGTAATCACATTCACACTTGAACTGTGGAAGAAAAGTCTGAAATAAAGCAGCCAAGAGCTGAACTTGGGATTTACGTTTCTTGGATAAATCCCATAGTCAGCAAGCAGCAGACATACATTCTCTGTTTGCAACCTTGGTTCATTTTCCTCCCTGCTTGACTCTAAGCAGATCTGAATCCTGGCCTTGCATTTAGCCACAGACTGACTTGACTGCTTCAATCTTTCATGTTGAAACTGATCCATCCATGATAAGTGAAAATTAATTGGAACAGATACTTGAAAGTAAGTCCTTTATATTTACTACGAGCATCTCACTATTGGCAGACGTAGTGCCAATTACATACTTACAGTCTCACATGCACTGGTTGTTAATCTTTTATAGCAGACTCAAAAGAACAATCGTGTAATACCTATTCACCCATGTGAATTAAATCAAGTACCTGTAATGAACCATGCAGAAGAAGGAACAAATGAAACCCACATTTCCTATTTTCACACTATATATGATGGCTTCTCCATAATTTTTGCTCATTGGCTTTTTGTTTCACAAGGGAAAAGGCCTTTATCAAATGCCTTTAGGGCCAATATCGCAGGGTCAGTTAGTGAGAAAGTTAAAAAAATAACTATGCTAAGCAACCACATATGAAGATCTTTACAAAACAAGAATCAGAAGACATTTAAATTCCTAAATTGATGGGTTTTCTATTTCTTGAGAACATTCAGCATGCTGTGCAGAATACTTGTGAGATGGTAAAAGAAGTCTGCCCCCAAAGTCACTGAGAACAGAAGATAGTAATATAGCAAATACAAACTTCTGGTGACAAGCCTAAGTCCGAGGTCAAATTGTTCATTACAGTAAGAAACCTGTAACAGGTAAGAAGTGGCCAGGCAGTCAAAAAGTCATTGACAAAAAAGCAGAACCAAGAATCAGCAATTTCTTCTTGTTTTCTGTCAATAGGACAATAAGACATCCCTCAATATTTTTCTTTTTAACTTTAAATTTGTAGTTTATAAGAATATTAGCTTGCATTTTTTGTTAAATAAAGTTCTTGTTGCAGAAAATAGAAAACAAAACCTACAACAGCTACTTTTGTCTGGGGAAAGATTTAGATGTGAAAAAGAGAGATACAGTTAGTAATGGGTGGGCTTTTTTTAAACTGGGGGGGGAGTTTCAAAAGGAAAAACACCTTCATCAGTTTATGTCTTTTTTTTTCTTTCTTTTTTTTTTTTTAATCCATTCCTTACATAGATTCTGACAACTTTTGCAAAATTACAGACTATTTCCATGCAAAAATATCCTTGATGGATACATGTCCATGTTAGATTAGTGAATCCGGATTTGCAATTGTTTTGCTCAAAACACATATACTAGAATCTCTTGTCATTTCTCCCACTCTTCACTAACATCTCCTCTAACTGTATCTACCAGTTGTCATTCTTTTCAAAGTTGTGATATTTCTGATAATCTGAGCAATTTTTCTCAGCTATTCTTTGTCCTTGAAATATGTTTTTTCTGTTTCAGATATATAGAAAGCTTATGTGTTCAAACACTTGCCAATGTTTTTCAGTGATAATAACGGGTCAATAAAAGGTATTACCTTCATCTACCAACTCTGTCTTACAGTTATACGTTACATATACATAGGAATGATATATTAACTTTAAGGTGCATATGATTTCTGGCTTTAAAAACAGAGCTGATTTTTATACATACATATGACACAAAAGCTTTATTATGAAAAAAAATCTAAAAAATATAGGTATGACAAGCTGTAGATCATAAAGCATTTATGTATACTCCTCACTTCTCAGTTAGTTCCAAAGCCATAAGTGGTTGGCAACTGGCATGGCTCTGAAAAGGACTCTGATTTCTAACTCATTTCTTGAAGTGTCAGCTGTCCAAGCATACAGACAATTTTTACTTAGCATTTTGTGCTCTATAATAACTCCCACAATATGGAAGCCAGAAATATTTTGCCTTACATTCTATGGTGTGAAACCCTTTCCTTCTGTGTTTACTATTTAGCTTTTAAAAGTGGCTATTATACAGCTGTTCAGAGAAAAATGTGATTTTTCTGTTTACGCCCACAAAATTCTTTTGTTTTTCACATCCACCCACAAAAAATGCTGATTAAAACTCAAATTCTTGGCAAAACTTGTCCACATCTGACAATAATGCTGCAACTATAGATTTTAAGAAGAAATCTCACAGTAATTATTATGAACTTCTGTACTAGTGGTTTGTAAGTTGTGAGAACCCAGCCTCTGAATTTTCAGTAAATAGGCCAACTAATAAAAATTGATATATTACTATAAAATATGATCACACAAGAAAAACAACTGTATTATAATTAGTAAAATCTTCTGTTTCATGAAACTTCCATGCTACTTATGTGTACTACAAGCTCCCTAGGTGAAAAAACCCCAATATACAGTTTTTAATTGTTGTTTTATCAATATGTACAACCAATGCAAAAGATGGAAGGAAACTAATGGCAGTATCACAGGTAATTTTTCCAGCAGAAAATCTGTTCCTAAGAAGCAGCTCATAGTGAGAGGCAAGCCTCCTGAGATAATGAAAACCCAGATAAAGAGTCTAGGCTGTAAACAGTAAAATAAGCTTCATGGCTGATCTGCCTGTTAGGTGAAGAAACCAAGCTATTTGAGAGAACTTAAGGTACAGAAGTTTGACAATAGGGATGTCATTGGCCTTTCTTAAATAATCATAGTTAAAGTAATCTAGTAATCTATAAGGCAAACCTGAGTTTTAGAAGGTAGTGTTTAAGAAACATCTCATTTCATACAACTGATTACATAATTCTATATGTCTTTGATATGCTTATCCAAAATTTGGATTTGATTTCCTAGAAACATTGTATCTAATGTTTTATGTACTTATTTAAAATCTTTATCAAAGGCATTAAAATCAGATATAGTAAAAGAAACTCTGGAATTGTTGGTTTGATAAGGACAAACAAAAGTTTTTGTAAGGATTGTAAAGGTTTTCTAAGGATTATTTGGTAAAATAACAGATCCTTTTAAGATTTGTTTTCCATTATATACCAGCTATTTCTTCCCCGTTTTCTAGGTTAATGGAAAGAGAAAAGCAGAAACATTCTTGAATAGTCTCAGTTTTGAACTTCCTTTCTGATTTTTCTTCCAAGATTTCTTCCAACCTTCGTTCAAGGTTTCTTTTTTTCTTCCAAGACCCTATACCCATATTCAAGATGAAACCTGTGCATTTCACAGGTTTTGGTTTTTTTGCTTTTAGTATATTTGTCTCTTCATTTGTAATGGGATGTCAGTTTCAATCTTCACTATGGAGCAAGTAATGCTCACTAGTATTTTCTAGACTTGATTAGATGGAGTTTTTATTACAGTAACTTTGCTTATGGTGCTTATGGTTCAAAGCTCAATTCTGCTGTTGCATTTAGTCTCTACAAGTTTTCCAGCAAGAAATTATTATCTTTTTAGTCTGCTGTATATCACTTTTCAGTATATACTGCACAGACTTATACTACAAATATTCTCTGTTGAAAGAGTTTTACTCTAATTTATTACTCGTGTCCTATTAAAAACAAATTATGGAAATTGTACCTGTATTTTGCATTCTGCAATGAAATAATAAAATACTTATCCTAAAAGAAGTGGAAGACTATCAAACTCAAAGAGAAACAGATAATGGCAAGGGAGAAGCTAGATAAACACCCCAACATAAACCTTTTAACTTAGTCAAACTAAATGTAGAGTCTTTTAACATATTCTGTAGATACTTAACTTTCCACAAGAAGTTAAATGACAGAAGACAATATTTGCATCCCATGGCTAAATTAAAAGAAGCAATAATAAGAAATGGTTTTGGAATGTTACCGTACTGGCTATCTGAATTCAGGTCTGAAATATCACTTCATGTTAAAAAAAACAAAACCAGAAATGTTACATATATGTTAATTTTTAATTTACTGCATTCCCTATTATCTCCATGTTAGTTACAAGAGCAATGCTGTCATCAATAAAAATAGTTTAGAAAAACTAGGGAGAGGTATTGTTCTATTATATTTTATATAGCAAGATATAATTCAATTTTCCATTCTCTGTATCTTGATGTCCTATTGCTCTCTCAAATGAAGTTGGAACACAGTAACATTTAAGTCTGAGAACACTGAAGAGAGGTATATGAGAAGGTTCCCAGCTATGATGCGCACCTTAAAGTAAATGTAGTTCTAAGCTCTTTTATCTTTTTCATTTTAGGGGCATATAATTGATAATTATTTTCCAGCTATTATTCCTATCTGCACAATGAGGTTCCTTCTACATATAGCTCCAAAACGAAGCAATGCAACTCTTTATCCCTGCACACTAATTGCCTCATTTGCCTCTCTCCCTCATTTTTCCACTGCTTTCTCTCAGCTGACATTGCTGCCTAACCCATGTGGATTCTTTTCAAATTATGGGGAAACACTCATAATAAAATGCATCCACTTTTGGCTCATGCTTGATACATATGAGTGAGAAGCATGACTAAAACGGAACTGGTTTGTTCAAAATTGTTTGACAATACGGCAAAACCAGTCTATTCATAATCTACTGTAAGCAACAATGTCTAGAACTGGATATGATCAAGACCTCTGCAATGTTATTGAAAATCAAATACTCAGATTTGTGTCATTACGGCAGACATACTCCACAGATAGTAGTTCTCCACAGTGGAGAACAATTGCTACTAGCAATGGTGATAGTTCTGCATATGATAACCAAAATATTTTCTTTTCAATTGCCACACCTGAAGGTGACAGTCTAATCTTTCTAGGGTTACTGAGGTGAGGAAAATTAATAGTTAACAAGAGAGTCACATTATTCCTTAAGTAACTATAGGATCAATGATTGTGTGAGAAATGGGGGCAAGGGAAGGAAGACATAAATTTAGTAAACCCCTACCCAGTTAGAGAGAGGGTAAAACACCAATCTGAAATCTCTTTCTATAAATGCAACCTAAGAATTTTTATTTAAGAAATGGATTCTCAGCTACATGTGTGAATATCTAACAGTCTGTGAGCTATGCCATCCAGAAGATAATCTAGGACATTTCTGGGGGGAGGGGAATCTCCCCTTGCATTTTCAGAAATCTTTTTAATTTTACTGCCTGGATTTAGATTTTATAAATACACACTTTACTGATAATGCAGAGCAGGCAGGTCTTGCCATTATGGAGGAAGGTCAGCGAATCATACAGTAAAAAACAGGATGACAAAAAAAGTGGATTATGAGATATAGGCCTTATAGTACGACATGCAGTGTTAAAGTGACAGGCTAATAGCAAGGATTTCTGCCTACAGTATAGGAGTTCATCAGTGCGATACAGTAAGACAGGAAAAAGTGTTGAGCAGATTAATTAATCATTATGAGCCACGATTATGATGCAGATATGAAAAGGGCAAATATTATTTAAAAGGTATGAGATATTTCTTGTGTAGACAGGAAAGCATTAATGCTACTACACAAGGCAGTTGTGAGAGCTCACCTGTTATCATCAATTTGCCTTAATATAAAATAACCAGATTTTATTCCTATTAAATATTCATTGGAAAGACAGGGACAAATTGATACATAGGAATACACACAACTGAAAAAAAAGTAAAGGAAATTAAGTGTTAACTTTTTCTTATTTATTTGGATTCTCATCGCATTAGATTATCTGAGTCAACTGATTTCTAAAAAAGCAGGTAAAATACACTATTCTAATAAAACAAATAGCTGTAGACTATGCTTAAAGGATTGCTTTCTTTTAATTTATGGTAAGCATTATAAATAGAAGATGAATGCACCCTGAGAAAAGTGCTCTGTAAACATGACTCTGACAAATGTGGAATGTACTCGAGAATTGTTTGTGTGAAGCAAATAATGGACCACACGATAACCTCAGTGACAGACAAAAGCATTTCCACTACTTCAGAATGTATGCTTATATAGTTACATTCTTCTTGCTGCTAAAAGACTTGCTGACACCTTGTTAGACACACCCAGTTGTTCCATTTTTTTCCTTACATGATTTATTAATATGTTGTAAGAGTTACACAGGCACAATAAATGTGAAACTTTAGATTAAGATAGAGAGGCATTACCTCTCTACATTCTGCTAATCTCTCTCACATGCAATTGCCTAATATGAGCATCACATGATGTGTAAAGATAATTTGCACTTAAAATAGCTATGCAATATTATATGTATTAAATACACCTACTTTGAAAGGTGAATGGGAATTAATGACTCCTCAGGGGTCCATAGCCCCATGGTAGATTAAGTTCTACCCTCAGCTGCACCATCTGAGAGATCTCCCACAGCTGCACTTAGGCACCAGCAAGAAGCAGAGGACAAACTCTGTTCCTTCACTATAGAATGCACAAAGAATTATCATTGTGAAGAAGAAACTTTCGATTTTGCAGACACTTAATTAGACAGCAGTGGACAACTCTTCTCTGAAAATGAAAGGAAAGAGGATAATACTGTCCAAGTAACAGGCAAGGGGAGGAGGCTAGGTAGAGATGAATCCACCCCTCTCCAAGGCAAGAGTTTGAAGGTAGAAGGACAATAAGGAGGCTGCTGCAAGACTCTCCCACTTACTTTTTGAAGAAGACTTATTGGTCTTCATTTATTTACTTTGTGCAATACGGAGTTCATTTTAAACTTTACTGGAAGAAGAGTGGGCCAGTTTGTCCATCCCAGCTATACACATACCATGTAGTATGTCAGTATAGAAATAATTTAAAATTGAATTTTTGGAAAAAATATTCACCTTTTGCTGAAACAATGTTTGCTACTGTTTTAATAAGATGAAACGTAACACTCAAGTTATTTTTCGAGATTTAATTGCAAAGGTAAATCAAGAAAATGTGTCAACTGATGCTATCCCATTTGGAAAGCTAGTGGCCAAGTAATTGTTTTCTTTTTTTTCTGGCATTCATTTCCTTTCTCTTCAACAATTATTCATGCAAAGCTGACTGTCAAATTAACTTGAAGTTCTTTGGTCTTAATAAAAATAACACAAACCAGAAAAAATCAGAAATAAACAGGAACATTAGGACAAAGGCACATAGAAAAAAGTGTCTGGGGAAAAGTTAAAAACAACTATCTGAAGATTTATTTTGTTTTAATAATTAAACCATGGCACAAAATACCAGAAAACCTTCTACAATGTAATGCACAACTACAGCTGTCCATCCATCCGATTTTGTCATAAGTTTCAGACATACACATAGTAAAAAACTGGCAGTTTTATGGCTTTAGAAATTGTGGAAGCTTATAAAACATGTCATTAAACATTATCATTTGCATTTTCACACACAATATTTTTTAAAAATATAATAAAAATGACAAAACCAAATGGCTCAAAGGCAAATTAGAATAGTGATATTTCTACATTAAGAGCATTCTATGAGACTGTTCCTATCAGCTTCTGACTCTTGACATTTATCTCTAGGCAGGAAAGCAGGCAGAATGGCCATAATAAATAGAATAAAACAGTGGTACTGCGTTCACTCTCCCCAGCAGAAAAGAAGAAGAGATATTTCTTCAAATGATTTAAGGTGAGCCTACATTAATATCTTACTTTGGAGAGGTTATGCAATTTCAAATTTGTTCCAAACAGGGAATAGTTGCAATTTGCAACAAAAGCAAATGTGTAGCAAATGCATTTCTGTATATAAACAAGATTAAGCTATTTCTTTTTTTAAGCCTTTCCCTTATTTCTTTATTCTGAGAAAAGTAAAGGGGTTACTGATGGTTCCCTACAGGAACAGACATGTTATAGTCTTGCTCACAAATTCCAAAAATGTGTTGCCATGGGGGATTTCTAAGCATTGTTAGAGGAAAAAAAATATCATACCTATCATACACCTGTTCCAGTCTGCAAGTTTTTAGGTTTTATTCCTACACCACCACCATTAGAAAAATTCCCCTCTCACATTTTAGTAATCTCCAAAGGTGTAACTGTATATTTGTGGATAACATTATTATTAAGAAGGAAAACTATACAAAACAGGAAGGAAGACATAGTCCACAGTCTATTCATTGCTTTCTGGTTATACAGTTAATCTCATTGATTTCACACAGCATTTGGATAATTCTCGTAATGAGAACAACCTACTTTTCAGGTTGTTTTTTTAAAAATAATCTATACTTCTCAGAAGTATAATCAGTATTCTACATGCACAAGAGCCCAGTGACTTAACTGGTTGTCTCCTAAGTTTAGCAAGACCTGAGAAGCTGGTTTACAACACTGAATTAAAGGTTTTATATGTCTGTTGCCCTTATGAAACAGGCCTGCTAGACACAGAGCAGAAATCTGTCGACTGTACTCTGCAGATTCAGTTTGTTGAAAGCAATCTAAAGCACAGTTTTAAGGGTTAACAAAATAATAGATAAAGGATATCTGGCTCTGTAGGTTTTGAATTAGGATTTCAAAAAGCTTTCAATAGAGTCATTTTCAGGAGGTTATTAAGTTAGTAGCCACAGGAGGCAAAATGAAGTCCTTTCATGAATTAAAAGCTGGTTTCAGTAGAAGGAGCAAAAAGGCTAATGGTGGAGTGCCCTGGGGATTAGCAGAAATGATGCTGCATAGTATATTATCACAGGCCACAACAATTTTAAATTAAAAGTATTACTCAGAATGATAGAAATTATGGTATATTGCAAAGAATTTAAACTGGCTGACAAAATGATTTAGCAATGTGGTAAAGATAGAATGCAAAATAGAAAAGTAAAGACTATAAACTACTTCTGCAACTTATAATGCTGCATTTTCTGGTAATTGCATTGATTAGTATTAAGGCCAAATGATGTTGATAACTATGCAAACATATAGGAAAGGTGGTTCTTATTTCAAAGACTTGCAGTTAACAGTATGGTTTGATTTCTAAAATGCCCTGCCTGAGGCAAAGGTCAACAACATAGGCAGTATTAAGAAAGATTACTTTCTAATATGGGTACTTTCTTGAATAAAAATTTTTAAAGCCATGAAAAAAATGAACACTTTTTTAAAATTTAGTTTTTGTGATACTCTTTCCTCACTGCTACCACCTTGAGTCTTCTGGAAGCCATAAAACATTCTGAATTGTGGAACACCATTTTGTAAGATGACTTAAAGTGATACATATAGTGCCAGCCAAGGAAAGATGATAAAGATTTTTATAGACTCTAGTAACACAACCCTCTCCAAGAGCTTCAGGGGAGAGGTTCATTAAGTTCATACAAAAACCAAGGCTTATTCGGGAGGAAAGTAAGAACGGTGAGAACAGTTCTCTGTCTCTAGGTCTGGAGCTGCCTTTATGAGACTTGCTCTCTGCTTGTAGGATGAGTCCTACCTTGTCTGTTCTCCTCTCTGAGGGGAGCATTCCAGAAGGAAGGTGTTTGCCACAGACGGTCAGTCATCCTCTGGTGACTCATTCTGGTCTATTAATGCCACGTTGGTGCTGCAATGTGCCACACTGGCCTACTTTGGAGTTCTTGACTGGAGGTAAATAAATGTTTCTGCTCACTGAACAGAATTATCTGAGCTGTCACAGAGAGGACTGCTCCTCAGAGAATGTCGGTGGGCAACTTCACCTAGTTTGGATGAATTTAAGTTTGCTACTTTTGCTTATACCCTTCTGTGATTAATACAATGGACAAACAGAAGCTGAGATCTACAATATTTTAAAAGAATATAGTAAAATCTAAATGATTTATAGTATGGATTCAGATGAGGGAATAATTTTTCACAGCAAATTATGCTACATAAAATATGGCAAAGCAAGTCATTACTGTCAGCACATTTGCTGAACTTACTTCTTAAGGGAAATCAACACAGTATGAATTTAAAAAGCAAAACACTGATGTCTAGTCAATCTCTTGCCAGACTTAAACTATTCCATTTTAAAAACCAAGTCACAAATGTAAGATGCACAAACTACTGGACATTCCTCCACTGCCTAGACGCCCTAGCATAGGGGTCCTAACTGAATTTTATTTTCATACTGGTTAAGCTTTATTAAAGAACAAATATGTGTACAGGTGACCCAATTACTCAGGACTTCCAACTGTATATCTCTAGAGCTAATAAAACCAAGTAACAAATCAATTTTCAACTGATTTCAAGAAACTGTTTAGTTTGCACCCAGCACATTTTGCTCAGTATATGTATTTTAATGGTATTGCATCTAAAAAGGTATCACAGTAATATTTAATACTATTTAGGATATTATATATGGTGAAAGGTATAAAACCACTTGTTTTTCATGAACGTGAATACAGTTACTCCAGTAACTGGAATATTTTAAGATGTGCATGCCTCTCTAACATCTAAATTCTTCACTCTCCTGGAATAGATTATAGACACTAGAAAAAACACATTTCCAGCAAGGTGAAGTCAAGCATACATAAACAGTGTCTGACCTACCTTGTGGCTTCTTCTGAGCCACAGGAACTAGATTAAGCTCTGTACTGATTAACAGGATCTCTTAAAGGGGGAAACTTTGGTTAAACCCTTACTGATGATTAAGACCAAGGAATTTTCAGAAAGCGCCCAGAAGCTGTAAGGGGTCTGTGGCATATGTTGACAAAGTAATTGCATAACTGATTGTCTTTTGACTGACAGCTCTTGAAAGTCATCCCCCAACTTTTAAAGTGATTTAGTGCTACACCCATTTGGGAATCTCTTCCACCAGCCCAATAGACTTGTTGGCTTCAATTTCCCATGTACGAAAATGACATTCCTCCCCAGGGAAGAGCAATGTCTGAACATTTCCAGATAACCATACAGAATCCGGAAAGATGCTAAAATATACTGGTACAGTTACCATGAATGCTGTTTATCTAGGCCAGGAACTTCTGCATCTTACCAACAAAGAAGTTATGCAATCAAATCTTCCTGAAACAAGTTGGAAAAAGCAGGGCCACAATGTGTGAATTTCACTAACTTCAGGAAAAATACAGAGGAAAACCAAAACATTCTCACTGTCTGTAAGTGTGTCTGAGAAGGAGCATGGACCAATAGCAGCTTTGGAGCAGAGGAGTCTCTGAGAAGAAGAGGTCAACTACCAGAAATCCTTTGTCCCATGGCCTCCAAGAGTTCTGGAAGATGGCTCTGAAGTTACTTCACGCTTTTCAGTCATGGTCTGGTGGAATGAAATACCTGAGACAATGCACTAGAAATGCTGAAAGATCCCCAAAGGTAAACTGTAGACAGGTGAATCAAATACTAAATGAACCAATTCCAGCCACTGACAGAGCCTCAGAAATGGAAGGGAATACTGCACCATCTGCTGGCTGGTACCAAATGCTGGGAAGATAGTGTCCGCTTTATTTCAAGAGTGAACTATGAAACAGGGTAGCCAGCATATTATTGTAAATTTCAAGGTCAGATTTTGAAACAAAAAATCCTCCCCTTAAAAAAATCACTGTTATTCCAAATAAGTCAAAACTCAGGACTAGCACATAATTGTCAGAACTGATAACCTACAGCATGACTAATAGATGTTTGCACAAACTATATCTATACTTAAAACCAAAACAGGGCAGGAGGCATTCTCTGTGCCTGACACACAGTACTGTGGAAGAGATCATTTCTGTACAGCTAAATGCTTTGATGTACAAAACAGGGTGGTTGTCTTTAAACTGTATACTGTGAATAGTCTCAGTAGTTTCTTATCCAGAATCATGGGTGCGCATTATCTAGGCATGCCAGGGACTGTGCTATCTGCGTACATAACAGTGCTGTGTCAATGCTCAAGGCCATACTATGACCCTGTTAGTTTTCTGGGATAAATGTGGAAGTTGGCATGACTTACACAAACTGAGGTGGAGTGAAGAACACAAATACATTTGCAAAAAACAAATTGGTAGAAGTCTGCTTGCATAACTTCTTAGCATTATATTAAATATATCAAAGCATATATGAGAAAAATGGTTAGTGCAGATGTATCACAAAACTGTTAAGCAAGTTGAGTTGATTAGACAATATTACTCTCAAAAAGTTAAAAATAACCCCTGCTTTAGGAGGAGATTACAGTTGCTTGTGGCATCTGACATGGGTGTCTGTGAAATGAGTCACTGAACACAACTGTTACATTGATGCTGTCACTGAAAATGGCATTTCACAGTTGGAGAGAAGTCTTCAGATGACTTTCAGTCAATACATCCACATGAACTTTGCTGATTTTTTTGGGTATTGTAAGTTGCCAACAAATTCAACAGGAACTTAAATATTGAAGTTATTCATTTGCTTCTTTGTGTTATATTCATTTACCTGTGATAATTTATCTAGCTATAGTAATTTGGATTTTTGTGCAAAATGCCATGCCAGCCCAAACAGAAGTTTTCTTCACATGTTGGATACAACATTAGTGTTATGATGACTGAGTACACTCATAGCAGTCAGATAATTCAACAATCAGATTTGGTACCCATAACAAATCTACTTAGGTATAAAAAATATGTCACTTCAAAGGGGACAGCTGTTGATCAAACATTGACTTAAGAAGCTGAATTTAGAAACACTTCCCCATGTAGTTCTGGCTGCTTTATTAAGCATTTATTTGCTTTTTCAAGAAAACTTTTTTTCCAAACTGTATTCATTTCACCAAGATAAAATAAGTCCCTGGAAGGAAGGAGTAGTTTTGGTGAAATCTAGATGAAAAATATTAAAATGTACTGCAATACCCAAGGTTTTATTTTGTTGGGTTAAAAAAACTAGAGACAAAATTGTCTTTGAAATTTGAAATATAAAAAATTTCTGTAATGTGGGTAAACCCAATGGTCATTTGCCTAAGTTCAAGTGGAATTTCTTATAGTAAAATGTGTTGTTCTTACTTAGGAACTGAATGAGTTGGTAAAGGATTATTTTCTAATTAAAACCATGACTAGCAACCCTACTTTAAATGTCAGAGTATGGGTCTTTTTCTCTTTGACATAATACATTTTATGTTCTTTAATTATACTTCCTTTGTTTCAATGCTAAATTTATCTTGAAAATTCATATTCACAGACCCTGTAATGCTGAAAATGTATAGTTTTAAGGGTTCTTAATTTCTTGTTAACAGAGTCCAAATTATTGAGAGTCTACATAAATTTAAGAAGGAAAATTAAGGTTAAAATTTATGTTTATTATTATAAGGTAATATAGGTCATATACGTATTTAGAAAGCATAAATTATTATAAGGAATGCCATTTTACATTCTCTGTTCTGTGTAACTGATGTACATATCAGAATTTCCACTATGAAACTTGATAACTTTGTTTATGTTGTATTAGTGCATTTTTCCACTTTAAGAGTGATCTTTAATACCTGAAACAACAAAGAAACAGTTCTAAATTCTTTTCCAAAGTTCTCAGAATCCTTCCTGCATTTTGTGGATCTACTTTGTAGGTATATCTATAGCCTTTATGGAAATCAGTAAAACACTCTTTTTAAAATATATGTACTTAAATCTGAACATACTGCAGATATTGTAGCAGTGGTTGCCAGTATAAAATCCTAACATACAGACATGAATGGACAACGAATTGAAGATAAAACAATAATATTCTGAATACATAAACAATAACAATATTTTGAATTTGTATAGCGAACTTGAAAATTGTTCCTACTCAACTCCTTTCAAAAGCAGAAGCCATTAAGAAAACAGCTACATCTTGCATTCTTAGCTCAACATTAGATCATGTTTACCAAGTTTATTTACTATGCTACCAATCTGCCATAGCAATGCTTTAAATTTGAACCATCCAGCATACTGACTCAAGAACTTTTTTTAAGGCTAGATAAATCTCCTCCGAAAATTATGGGAAAGGAAAAATTACCACAGAGGCTCAGATAAATAACAATGGCAGACAATAGCAATGATAATTCTGGTTGATTTCTTATTTTCTTTGAAAGTAATAAAACATGTAAACCAGACAAATTTGTGGAAAGTAAACTGAACTTAAGTAAAATATCTAATGGCAAAATGGTTGCTAGCACTGTGCTTTATTATCTCTGCAAACCTCAAGAACTACATTATACAAAATCCAGTATCACAGCAAGTCAGAGTGTATTTCACAGTATCATTGCCCAGTTCTTTGTCTTTTCTATTCAATTTACCAGTGAAAGATTAACTATGTCTTCCAGTGTGCTGCAAACTGAATTTGAAACAAGCAGGTTTTTATAATACAGGACACAGGACAAGGGGTAATGACATTAAACTGAAAGAAGGTAGATTTAGATTTGATGCGAGGAAGAACTTCTTCACTGTGAGGGTGGTGAGGCACTGGAACAGGTTGCCCAGACAGACTGTGGATGCCCCATCCCTGGAAGTGTTCAAGGCCAGGTTGGATGGGGCTTTGAGCGACCTGATCTAGTGGAAGGTGTCCTGCCCATGGCAGTGGGGGTTGGAACTAGAGGATCTTTAAGGTCCCTTCCAACCCAAACCATTCTGTGATGATTCTATGACATAGTTTTTACTAGATGAAATGAGATCAGGTCATTGGATTTGTAAACTGTCCTTGAAAAAACCACACCAAGGAGGTCAACACATCACATTGTATCTATCTGTAGGTTATAGTATTGATAATGCATTCTACATATGTATCTTTATACATTTAATTAATAAGATTTTTGATTGACACTTCTAAGAGTTTTGTTTTTAAGAGAGTTACTAGATTCACTAGGAATGCTGTTCTGTTTTCACACTGACCAGAAGAATAAATGGCAATAAACTTTGCACAGCAAACTTGAGAAATCATGCTTATACATATGATTTTTTTTTCTTTTCAAACACTCTGTTGGCCATAGCTATATTCATTCACAGTTAAATAGCATAGATAAATAAGTAGTATCAGTAAGTTGAACATAAAAATTAAATGGACTACACCCTGTGTCAAATATAAAGGAAAGATTACATACAAACTTAAAAAACACCTACTTGGTTCCCAGGTCATATGAAATAAAACTATGTAATAGGGAGGAGAAAGGAAGTTAGTTAGGTAAAATAAGAACTTCCCTTGGTTTAGTTTACATTGTTTTGTGCGTAAGTCCTGTACTGGACTAGTTTTTCATGTTTAGTACTCACAGTTGATTAATAGTTGACATGGTTTTATGCCCAATTTAAAGTCATGTTATCAGTTCTCGAGTCCTATGTATTTTTATTTGATAATAGGGTTGTAGAGTTTGGGGTAGGCCTATTAATGCAATCATTCCTACGCAGTCTGTAAAGGGAAAAGAAAGTAACTTTGAAAAGCAGAAACCAACAACTAAGATCTGGTCATTACCTATTTAATTTTTTTTTTTCAAATATAAACATCCAGAAGTCATTAAATCTTAACAATATAAATTCTGCAAATCCTTGCAAAACATGTTCTTCTTTTTAAAGTAATCTTCTAAATAAAGTTATTGATAGTGGTAAAGACCTCTGACTAGCAAGGCAGGATCATTGAAACCAGCAGAAGAGCTCACTGCTACAGTACAGAGTCTAATGGATAGATAAAAAATGTCTCAGGATGGAAGTAAACAACCAAAGACAGCTAAGAAATAAGAATTTTTATTTGAATACTGGGATATCCTAGATAGGTTTTGATACAGGAAATTAATGTGAGAGCTGATCTCCTCAAAAATAGCTGCAAATGCAAGAGAATTTGTCCATAGAGTTGTTCTAATTTCAGGCACTACTAACATGAAGTGCAGAAGCTTCACAGATACTAGTTCCATTAATATCTCCTAATTAAACTATAGTCTGAATAATGTGCGGTATAGTCAGACTGGGAAGAAATGGGTTAAAAATTATTCTTTGGAAAAATAGTTCAAAGGCAATACATAGGAGACAAGACTACTAATCCATTTGAGTTGACTGAATTTGTAGATACACTGATCAGCTAAGCTAATATATTCGAGTGGTTCTGCACAGTAGAGCTTGATAATACACACTGCTGAAGTATAAACAGACTTCACTAATACAATGGGGATCTCAATTTTTTAGAAGCTTCAGTAGACAATGATCATGCAATGAAGAAATTCCTTGTGTTTTTGCTTCCACCGACCTATTTCCTCAGCAATCACTGTAACATGGTGTGTTTGCCATGCAGGAGGAATTCTGCACTCATTTTAAAGAAATAAAAACCAATAAAAAAGCAGATAGGCTTCCATGGTCTGAGTCTCAAAGCAGTAGCATTACACTTGGGCTTTAATCATCCAAGTTATCCCACTGCCTGCTTAGCTACCAAAATAGTGCTATGTAATGCAGAAAAATGCAAATTATGATCCATTTTTTAACCTTTATACAACTATTGTCAATATTAGTGTATTTTATTAAAAAGTGACTGAATTTTTTGCATAGCTATATCAATTTTTATACTGTTGTAATGTTACTTTAGTAAGTTAATTTGCTGTCTGGAAGATGCAGTGAAATAAGTGGGTGTGTCAGTGATAGATTTTTCTACATGAATCTCCCTTTGGACTACGCTGAGGCATTTGCCCAAACCAGTACATTAGCACTGTCTGTATTGTCTCAGCATCGGGGCAGAAAGTTAATTTTGCTGTGTCACAAGCTAAAGACAAAAGCACGTCACTACAATTTTTTCACAGATTTTCTTTTTTGGGAGTATGTTTTATGTGTCAATGAGGGTTTACTTGTCACCCTACTGCAATAAGCTTCCAGGCTGCTTGTAAGCTCAGTTAAGATTGAAATGTACTTTAAAGGCTAGCATAAACTTATATTTATATGAAATGTAATATAAATCCAAAAAGTAGAATAATAAATAAGGAAAATTGAATCTGATAAAGGTTTATATTAATAGCTGTCAAATGGGCTGTGGAAAGTAAACTTGAAAACAGAGTGCATAGACATTGCTGGAACACTACAGAAAACCTATGACAATATTTTTCTTTATTGTTCCCCATACCATCATTAATTATCAGTTATGCCTAACAATACCTCAAATGCCACATAATTATCCAAATTTCTGCAGGAATCCAACAAAATTTTAAGCAGATAGTTACTCAACATACTCTTAATCAATTTTTAAAAGAGTAACAAATGTTTTAATTATTTGAAGAATCCAAATTATATTTGATAGACCATTCAGTGGCTGCTACAGTAGTTACAGCTTTGTTCCTATAATATGAAATTCAGTAAAATCAATTAAAACTTATGATATAACAACTTCATCTAATCATACCAGACAAGCATTCAGGATTAATATTCTCATAGAATAGGAACACTAAAAGTAATTAAACATATTGAGATTTAAGTGATCATAATAAAATTTCAGACTTAATACTCTGTTAAGGTTGATGTTTCTGTTTTTATGTCCCATGCCATTATTATCATTATAACAAAAGATGTCTTCTTAAGAATACCTAAGGAGACCAAAATAATATTTTTAATATTTAGATACCAAATTTCCAGTGTAAAAAACCATTCTATTCCATATGAATAATTGAAAATTATCTCATATTATATGCAAGGTCTTGAATTTCAGTGGAGAATTAGGGGACATGAAGTTAGGGCAATTCTCTATGGGAACCAGGACAGAACCTTGTTTTTTTTTTATAACTGAGCCACTAGTTCAAGCTTCAGTAGTCATCTGTGCAAATTTAGTTGATGTTCCTAGTTCATCATCACAAGTAAAGTGAACTTGACTGGCAGTCAAAGGATGATAAGTATTGACCTATCATTTCAGAGAATGAATTTACTTTCTACAACCAGAGGTCTTGTCTCCATTTCAGATAAAGGCAGAATGGTTAGGGAGTTTGGCACACCCTGTAACCCCAAAGACACTTGTGCACATGAGCTCTGTGAGAGGAAGGAGACGTAGAAAAAATGGAAAAAGAGGAAGTGATAATGGTTAGCAGGTTTAAAAAAGAGAAAAGTAAATCTGCCATTCTGAGTCAGATCAGCAAACATTCTCTTCTCATGTTGGCTAATACTGATACTTCAGAAGAATGAGCAAGAAATGCCTGTTAAAAGCATGCTTCTCTCCAACACTGATGAATGAAGCTGATAAGCAGGTTGTGTGTATCTTTCAAATTTTCAAAATTTTATATAACCAACAATTAAAGTTCCAATTCTTGATATGAATAATGTCTTGGCCTCAGTGGTTTCCTGTAAGGATACTTTTCATTGCATGAGGATTTCTCACACATTTGATCTTTTCTTAGTTTCAAACTTGTAAACATTGTAGTTTATCTCATCACTATTTAGAAGTACTTCATCTGCCAGTGAAGTATGCCCTCAAATAAAAGTACAAGAGAAAAATTTCAGGCCTCTGACAGTAAAACCCAGTCCTTCAATTTCTAATCACCAGCAAACTTAAGTTCTAAGTAAACACACCAAGGCTGTGACAAAGGTGTGGTTTAAATTGCATGTGAAACAAGAACAGCTTCCAGCTCAGCACTGGATAATTCTTAGCTACTTCCAGACTCCATGTTAGGGAGAAAGTATGAGGACACGTGCTGTTTCCTCTCTCAACTTCCATCCTTCTTCAGAGGGAAAGGCACCTAAACAGGAAGGCTGGAAAGCATTCTCTGTAAAGCCAGGTCCCTCAATGTCCCAGGATATACTGTAGCAAGCACCTATTTCATAGTTCAGAAATAACCTAAGATTCTACCATCATATTCATGGTAGCTTGGTTCAGTGACCAGTGAAGTCTACAGAAATCCTTGTTAATGGGTCAGAACCTAAGTCCTCAGCTTATTCCAAAGGCTCATTAGCTACTCTAATTTTGAAATAATAGATTATTGTTATGTATTACCAAACCGATTAAATATCTGGATGTACCAATTTCATACTACAAAGGAGACAATTTTACATGAGCACTAGCTCCATCATGGTTCAGTCTGGTATCTTTTACTGAAAATGGATATGGTGTCTAATAAATTTCATTTTGAGAGCTCTCGCACTCTTTGTGAGACCAGAACAATAAGAGCTCATGTTCCATCTTCCTCTGTTTGTGGCAAAACCACCTGAGTAGGTGTCGTGGTTTAACGCCAGCGAGCAACTAACACCACGCAGCCGCTCACCCCTTCCCCCCCACCAAGTGGGATGGAGGAGAAAATCGGGAATAAAGAAGTAAAACTCATGGGTTGAGATAAAAACAGTATAATAGAACAGAAAAGAAGAAAGTAATTATAATGATAACACTAATAAAATGACAACAGTAATAGTAAAAGGATTGGAATGTACAGATGGTGCACAGAGTAATTGCTCACCACCTGCCGATCGACACCCAGTAAGTACCCGAGCGGCGATCCCAACTCCCCCGTCACCCAGTTATTTCCTGAATGTGACGTCCCATGGTATGAAATACCCCTCTGGCCAGTTTGGGTCAGCTGCCCTGGCTGTGTCCCCTCCCAACTTCTTGTGCCCCTCCAGCCTTTTCGCTGGCTGGGCATGAGAAGCTGAAAAATCCTTGACTTAGTATAAACATTACTTTGCAGTAACTGAAAACATCAGAGTGTTATCAACATTCTTCTCATACTGAACTCAAAATACAGCACTGTACCAGCTACTAGGAAGACACTTAACTCTATCCCAGCTGAAACCAGGACCGTAGGACTGGCTCTATCAGAACTAGTGTTTTGGAATCATTTAGCCAGGTCTAAGTTTCAGGTACAAAGTTTAAGCTCTGTTTTTTAATTAAACTCTGCATGGTTGATACTGCATTAATAAATACATATACTCATTTGCATGAGAAAAGAAAATTCTTGAACAACTAATCCTTCTGAAGATAACAAGTGAGAATATTGAAACTGAAGTGATTTGTATTATTTCATGTTTCCTTCACTTACAGTTTCCTTGACTTCCTGATCTCTCCTATGTGTTCTTGGAATGACAATTCTAAGTCTTTAAAAATAGCTCTTTCCACGTCACAGTGCCTTCAGCTCCTAACAGTATTATTTTATCATTTTATCACGGGTATCAAAAGTATCTTGACTACCATGTTTAGGAGGTTTAAAAAAAAAAAAAAAAGTCAAGGTTTACTATAATGTACATCTGGATGCAAAACCAGCTGCTGCTGCTTCACGTAACTTCGGTCAAATACATCCCAAGTAACCTCTTTCAAGAGAAACACTTATTGCTAACCTCTTCATAACCTTATAGGCTCCTCACATACAAGAGTATGCTTATCTTACAAAATGTATTTACCATTTTGGGAAAAATATATTTCTTGCTGTCATGTCAAAGGTATTCACTGCAATCACACTAACACTTCAGTTTTGAATTCAGACTTCCTGTCATCTTCAATATGCCAAAACACTGCTGTTTAGTAAAGAAGACACTCACCAGAAAAAACAGAAAACACAAAATAGAAAAGGGGAATTAACAAACTATCTGTTTGGTCGTAGGGTAGATTTTATACTACAGACAGATAGCAAAAAAAGCCATACATAATCCGTCAGTTTGCAAACAAAACAAAAAATAACTATAACATCTATCTACACTGAAGGGTAAGTTATCAAAAAAGCTTCTCATTAACTGCCAGCTCAGAGTAACTTCAAAAGCAGTCCCTGAGCATCCAATAATATCTTTCCCAACTTCCTTATCTCTTGTAAGCTGTTGTGATAGCTGAATAAAACCAGCATATCATGAAAACCGCTTTCTAACAAAGTAAATCAAAGGAATCACATGTGTCTGATCAGTTAACTACTCCTTTTCAGATCATCACAACAGGTTAAGTTTATAACATGAAAAATATCATAGACAGAAAATCTACTTCTGTCACCTGAGCCTGCATTTTTTTACTGTAATAAATACCATGGAAATATATTAAAGATGATTTAAATATACAATTCAAAACTTCAAACCTTTCTAACTGAATTGTGAGTTCACATTTCCACATTTAAACATTATATTTTGAAAGCAGAGTTAGGAAATCATCTTGGACTGAGCTTTCACTTTCCAGTTCTTTCCTGTGACATATTACTACTATCTGCATTCACATCTGTTTTGTAAACATATTTGCATTGACAGCTTCCTGAACACATTGCCTCAATACAAATTCAGGCTGTGAAGACTGAAATTACTTAAGTATTTGTTGCAGAACACTTCAGAATTCAAGATTAAAAAGTCACATATTTGTGTTTCAATATTTGCACTTGTAGAAAAGTAGGTGGTCTGTGAAAGTTTCATTTTACATAATTTTTGTAGCTTTTAAATTTACCTGAACTTGGAAGATATTAATTTTTTTCTTCTCTGCTCATACAGAAAAAGAGAATAAGGCATAGGACATTGAACAAAATCTCTCTGTAAGCCAAGAGCAATATCACTTTTGAGTAATAATTATAGTACATTCCAGACTATACAGAAGACCATTACACTGTAGAGCCCATAAAAGCCCATATGTATAAGTATATAGTTGTTTATGTACAGTCCTTCTTTTTTTTCAACAGCGCCCAAAAGAAGGTAAGGAAAGGAGTTTCACCAAGATTTCTGATCATAGTATGAAATACTCTCCAAATGGCATAGAGCATGGGAAACCACTGACATGAGCAAAGTGAAAAAAAACACCTAATTTGTTGCAGAAGAGAGCTTCACATCCTCAGCCCTGCAATCTCCAGAAAATCTTCACAGGCCGTGGCACAGTTGTAGAAATGCCCCTAATAAGATCCTCCAGTTTTATTCAGCCTGCCCCAACCATCCACCATGTCCAAAGAATTTATCTTTAATTCATCTGTTCCCACATAGGATCATAGAATCATTTAGGTTGGAAAAGACACTTAAGATCATCAAGTCCAATGTTTTACAGTATTAACTGACAGTAGAAAGATCTAGACCTGCTAGTACACATCTAGATGACTAAATCATTAAAAAAAAATCCTGACTTTCAGGAGCAGATTAATTATTTATTTTAATTTATTCCACACATTGTGGACGTAAATATTAGATGACAGGCATCTGATTGTTCATACCTTCTGAGAGTTTATATTGTCAGCATTATTTTTCATGGTTTTGGAATTCAAGAGGTTTTAGAGAAAGGTGCCAGCTTCAATGCTATCAGTAGAACTCTGCACAACTGATTTCATGCTTTAGAAGTCTCATCAAATTTTTCCTTTAATTCACTTGTTTGTGGTTTTACAGCCTCTTAATAAAATTCTTCTAAAACTACCAGCATACAGACAGTGAATGTGAAAAGACAGAAATTAAATTGTGAAATTAATACTTTCACACATCTGAAACTTGAATGCCTGAAATTAATCTGAAAATCTGAACAGCTTTGTAAATGTGATCCCCATATCAAACAAACAACATTGTTGGTGTTGTTAAAATATGTTTCAGCATAGCATAAGATTTCTCTAAACTTCAATATGCATTTGACAGTAAGCCTTTAAAGGTCACAATAGTTATAAAAATCAAGTGTTTTCTTTTAATTAGTATTAACAATGCTTGAAAGACACTTTTTATTCACTGAAGAATCCATATTCCATTAATTTAATGAGACTTTGTGACTGATATAAACAGGAATTTGTATTATATGACCCTCTATCACACAGGTCTGAGAAAAAAAATCCTCTAAAAGGTAAAAGTAACTTTTGCAATCATAATATTCTATACCTGCAGTTACACTGTGTCCTACAATGACAAGTCCTAAATGGCTTAAAAGAATCAAGAAACAAACACATATATATACACATATCCACATACTGTTTTCTTCAGCTATTATTATGTTCAATAGTTTTAATAATTTTTTTAAGTTGCATGAAATTAAAGATGAGGTACTAGGTTAGATAAAGCCTTAGAAAAAAACTCTTCTTTTTAAGCTTTTTCATTCTAAGAAACTATATGATCTCTGTGGAAGTAATAGCTTCTCTAAGTATTGTTTTGGGCAGAGTATGTTTCATGTTTGTGTGTGAATGAGGCAGGCCAGTTTTTGAAAGAGATAATAAACTTCTAGAAAAAGGACAAGAACTCTGGTGTATATGTTCTAGGAGAAAGCTTGAAATTAGGCTTTAGTGCAGAGTGAAGGCCAGAAAGCAGGTGTCATGAGTAGAAGCTGTTTCTTGTTGAATTCCCCCAGTGTTTAGGAAAGCAGGACTTCACACTTTCTTGTAAATAAACAAAACTGCATTAAAAACATGTATTCCATTAACGCTTCTTCCTCCTAGCTGGAAAGATGCGCAAAACCTTTAACTCTATCTAGTTAATCACTTTGATTAGAAGACATAACAAACAAGTAAACTGTCTAACTAAAAAAGAATTATGTTATACATGACATGTAAATGGACTTGAGGAGGAACACAGTAAAGATACTCACAAGCAAATGAAATAGCCCAGTGGTTATTTTCACAGTCATATAACACCATACTGTCATGCAATATACTTATCAAAGGATTCATATCCTTCAAGCTGAATAGATACAATAAATCTTTGAGTAAGAAAATACAAAGTGGTGCTTTATATTACGCACCATCTCTCATTTTAAGTCAGCTCTTCTCTGTACAGAAAATATTTTCCTCTCCAATCACTCCAGTGAAGCCTTCCACTTTTTTTTTTTTAAATTCACATTTCTCACTGTGATGGGTTGACCCTGGCTGGACGCCACATGCCCACCAAAGCCACTATAACACTCCCCCCTCCTTCACTGGACAGGGGAGAGAAAAATATAACAAAGGGCTTGTGGGTTGAGATAAGGACAGGAGAG
>JANZLQ010000086.1:37034364-37067234 GCA_026212715.1 Elanus axillaris | reverse complement strand
CCTTCTTCACTGACCTTGGTGTCTGCGGAGTTGTTTCTCTTACATGTTCTCACTCCCCGGCTGCCGTTTCTCCCTGTGCCATAACTTTTTTTCCTTCTTAAAAATCTTATCCCAGAGGCGTTGCCACTATTGCTGATTGGCTTGGCCTTGGCTGGCGGCGGGTCCATTTTAGAGCCGGCTGGTATTGGCTCTGTCGGACATAGGAAAAGCTTCCAGTATCTTCTCACAGAAGCCACCCCTGTAACCCCCCTGCTACCAAAACCTTGCCACAGAATCCCAATACAATTGTGTAATGCAAAACCCTGCTCAATAACTTTGAAAAGGAAACAACAACAACAGAAGGTGATTTGGATCACTGCAATACCACAGAACAAATAACAGCTGGAAAAGATGGACAGAAATAGGAAGTTTCTTCCAGCCAGTTTGAGTGGCCAGCTTCTGTCATTCTACAGAAATGATACCCCAATGCAGATTTATCTGGATCCAGGGCTAAACTTGGGGGTGGTGTGGTTCAATGTTTGGTTGGTTGGTTGGTTGGTTTGTGGCCAAACAGCAATTGGTGTGAAACAGGATACACTTAAAATCTAGAAAGCATATAAAAGATTTTTGAATTTTGCATTAACACTACTTGGATAGCATAATGGGGGTAATTTTATCTTAAATGTGGCAGCTAAGAGTGAAAAAACTACGAGACATATTAGAGGGAGCAGGCATTACACTGAACACTTTATAGACCACAGGACTAACCAGCATCCTATATTAATAAGCTGGGAAAATATAATGACAAACAGATGTGAAGATTTTAGGGTTATATAGCCAGTTCTTTTTTTTTTTTCTCTCCAGGCATAAAATTTGGCTATGTTTCTTCAGAGACATGTCAAATTCACAGGTCTTCAAGCTTTCCCTATAATAACTAACAATTACATTGACTTTAATTTCCCATTGCCTTATGAGATAGTGTGTGTATTTTCCCAAGGAAATATAATTATCTAATGCAGTTTGTTTGGGTTTCCTCTGAAAATACAAAAAATATGTACTACAGAATAAAAGCTGCTTATGCAATGAAGTTGTCATCTCTTTCTATTTAAACTTAAATAACTAGTGTTCATTGGTGGGACAACAAGAGACAGAATAAGAGACAGCAAGGGCTGTCAGTCAAACACTTACAGTTCCAGGCTGGCAGTGAGACAGACAACTGATACATGAGTCTTATCACCAGTCACTGAAAAATCTGCAGGTGACACAAAATTTAGCACTCCTAATCACTGTCTGAAGTTTCACACAATTCAAGCTTTAGGTGGAACAGTGGACTTTAATGATGCACTAACTGCCAAGAAGTACTTAAAATCACTGAGAATATCCCACAGTCAATATTCTCTTTCATCTTTTATTGTTGTAGGCTAAAGAAAACTCCTAGTTTTCCTCCTAAAATACACTTGCCATACCCTCACCCATTTCAGTAGTCCTCTCTGCACTTGTTCTAGTTAAAAGTGGTATCTTCTGGAAAGACATTCTGAGAGCAGAATAAAACCTGGTCTGTGAGGCTTTATCAATGTCTTGTGTAGTGATTATTTCTTTACATAAACACCCTGTACATCCCAGAAGTCCACTAGCATTTTTTAATTACGCTGGCAGTTTATAGTCATCACAAAATCATGCAACACTTTTTGATCCCCATTATTTTCCTCTTTCTCCAGATGAGGAGTCCATTGTTTGAAGCCAGAGATCTTACTATTCAATGTCATTTCAGTTTAATTATTTGAGTTTTCAAGGTCATCCCATTTTTTTGATATGATAATCTGGTCTTCAGTAATGTTGAAAACTTTCAACTTTACATTATTTAGCACTTTGTAATTCTTCTCTCTTGGTCGCTACAGGACTCATTAAACATATTGCTCCTAGGTCTGATACCTGACAAATACTATTAGAAAACTTGTTCAATCCCAATAATTTTTAATTTACCAGTCTCCATTTTACCCATCTCTTTATCAGCTTTAAGATTCTTCTATTAATCCTTATTGCTACATTAAATAAATATATATATAAAATAACCAAATGCAAAAAAAATTAATTTTTAAAACAAGACTATATGAAAAGCTTTACGTAAATCAAGACAGATTAGTTTTATTGCAATACACTTAAACCAAAATTTTTTCAATTAGAAAAACATGCAGTTAGTCTAACATGATCTATTTTTTTATAAAATCATGGTTTATGCCTCTCTGTTTTCTTCCATTATATTGTCAAACTGGTTCAGTTTAGGGTTAGTGTCTAAGTTCTAAAAAAACATGGCTTTAATGAATCAGTCAGTTTTCAGGATTTTAGTTTGGCTTCCTAGTGTGATTTTAGCCATATAATGTGGCTACTCATTGTGCTCTTAGTTTAGCCCTGCATCAGCTTTGAAAAGGACAGATAAAAGAACAAATATGAATAACAAATTAGAAGTGCATATTTACTAACATTAGAAAATGGGGAGTCCATTTTAATTTTCATCCCTATAGAAGACCTCTTTGCCTTTGCCACTTCGGACATCCTTTTACTTTCCCTAGACTGAACTGCAGACCTCCTGTTTACAAGATGGATATCAACATGGATAATAGCATCTGAAAATGTACACAGCTTTAACATTTCAAAATTGTTACTACAAGTAGACCTATAATTATTTAATCAGTAAACAAATACTAGCGGTAATTACAGATGTATACATACAGCTATATACAGAGAAAGTATCATCTATAGTATTTCACTATCTTTAGTGATAAGAGGTTCTAAATTAGTCCTACATGAGTAATGGCCTTCTTGAAGCTGTTACATGAAGAAGATATCAACTGACCTGTTTAGACACTTCCACAAGTATGATTCCTGAAGATCTGCTGAAGTTTTCCACAAATACCACTTTGCAAGGCTGATTTGTTTGGGAAATATGTCTCTGACCTCTAATGAACATGATCACTGATGAATAGCAATTGACTAACATTTTCCTGCTTCATAACACTTAATACAGAATGCTGTATGAAAGATGATACAGGCAGGAAATAACCTTGACTACGTTACATATGACTATTTTGTGGCCAGCAGGTCGAGGGAGCTGATTCTGCCCCTCTACTCTGCTCTGCTAAGACCTCACCTGGAGTACTGCATTCAGCTCTGGAGTTCTCAGCACAGGAAAGATATGTACCTGCTGGAGCAGGTCCAGAGGAGGGCCACAAATGATCAGAGGGATGGAACACTTCTATGAAGACAGGCTGAGAGAGTTGGGGTTGTTCAGCCTGAAGAAGAGAAGGCTCCGGGGAGACCTCATTGTGGCCTTTCAGTACTTAAAGGGGGCTTATAAGAAAGATGGGGTCAGAGTTTTAGTAGGGCCTGTAGTGACAGGACAAGGGGTAATGGTTTTAAACTAAAAGAGGGCAGATTCAGAATAGATGCAAGGAAGAAACTTTTTATGCTGAGGATGGTGCGGCACTGGCACAGGTTGCCTAGAGAGGTAGTAGATGCCCCATCCCTGGAAACATTCAAGGTCAGGTTGGACAGGGCTCTGATCTAGGTGAAGATGTCCCTGCTCATGGCAGGGGGGGTGGACTAGATGACCTTTAAAGGTGTCTTCCAACCCAAACCATTCTATGATTCAGCAAGGGAATCCACTCAGGTTGGAAAAGTGTTTTTCCTTTGTGATGAAAATCTCAAGCTTTAGCAAAGGTATAAAATCACTAAATATGATAAACTCCTTTCTCTTATTTGCATTGCACAAGTTTTAGTGGATTGCCGAATTAGTTGAATATTTAGTTTCAATTTGGGGCTAAAACTGCCACAAAAGGCATACTTGGGAGATACCAAAGAAGGTGGTGTGGAGCAGACAAAACAGACAAAAAAAAAGCTATGTCAGACTCTCCTCCTGCCACTGTTTGCACCATGTTGTTGAAGACTTAAGGGTGCAAGACCTGCTAAGGACATGTAATGTTATACTTAGAAAAGAAATTATTTAGTTTACCTCTTTCCTTAAAAAACTAAACTCAAACCCCTAGAAATTTACTCTTAAAATTATTAAAATAAACTTATTTCAGAAAGTCATTAGATTGAAAAGTCAACATCTTAAAAATATTGGATTCAATTGTCTGTGGAGTGTTAAATTGCCCCTTTGTGTATCTGCACCACTGCACTCCTGTTTTTCATACTTTAAACCTGACATTCAATGCAAAGAAAGAAGGTGCAAATGATCAGAATTTGAGGTATTCATGTAGTTGTAAGTCTGCAACTTCCTGACTTTCAAGTTCTTAAAGCTACATCTCCAATAATACTCTTCTAGCCTAGTTGTCTTATGTAGTCCCATGAGATGACATTTTTAGTACTAGGATTTTTATTATCCATTATTCCATATTGTAGGTACTCATAAAGTTCTTTGATATAGACAGTTTACTAAAAAGGACAAAATATGGTTATAAACAAAGATTGTGATGTATCACTGCCATGTCATAAAATATAGGGGTCATTCACTGTGAATCATGGAATAGCCAGTTATTTCTTTACATTAACTATTGAAAACTTACACTAAGTGTATAATGTGATTTCTGTCTTAAGCTAAAAATTGCTGAGAAATTGTTATCTATGAGCTCTGGAAGACAACCTTAACCAGGGGGCTGTTGTGAAGTAGTAGTGAAGACTGTGAAGTAGATTTTTGTCCTTTTTAGACATTCCTTCCTTAATAGAATAGAATAGAACAGAACAGAATAGAGTATTTCAGTTGGAAGGGCCCATCTAGTCCAACTGCTTGACCAGTTCAGGGCTGATCAAAACTTAAAGCATGTTATGAAGGGCATTGTCCAAATGCCTTTTAAACACTGACAGGCATGGGGCATCAACCACCTCTCGAGGAAGCCTGTTCCAGTGTTATAGAGTTCCAGGGTTATGCAGTTCTTCACTCATCTTTGTTTTCAACAGTGATGATACACTCCGGAGTTAACAGAAACTGAAAGTAAATTCTATTCCACTCAGTGCTAAAAGCAGTTTGCAGCATAAAGGAATTTTAATGAATATGAAGAGCAAAGAGATTTTTAAATATTACTGTATTGATCTTGTTAAACAAAGGACTTTTGGGAAGGGACACAAATTCCTGAACTGAAGTCAGTGTTTGAAATGCCTCTTAAGTGTGCAGGAACACAGCATTAGGGGCAAACACAGTAATTTTAATGCACATATCGGTGACATAATTTTATTTCTAAATTCAATAGCTGAGCCGGAAAAAAAAAGGAAGTGTTACTCAGTATCAAATACCTAATATGCAACAGGTATCAACACTGGCATCAGATATTGATTGTCTTAATTGATAAAAGACTGAAGAACTGTTGGAAGATTTGGAGTAGGAGAAAAGAGGAGAATGAAGAAAAAAATTGACTTCTAATCACAGTGTTTTCCAACAAAAAAATTAATTTTTTTGTGATAGCACTCCCTAGGTACCGCTTAGTACTAGTAGGAAGAATGAAACAGCTTTGTTATTCATAAAGTGAATTAGAACTAGTTCTATGAGGCGGTTTTGAGACAAATTGTGTTAAAATTTTTTTCCAAAACTCTTTTTTGCTGAGATATAGCAATATTCCTTAAAGCTGGCCACCTATAAATGAATTATAACACTTTTTTTTTTTAAATTAAGACTGTTCTTTCTCCATACCTCTTCACCTCTCATCTCTTTCATCAACTGCCCTTTCAGCCTACCGAGGCACCATCATTTCCACTGCTCACAAAATATCAATTTTATCCTTTTACATAAATAATGTTTCCAGGGATTAAGATTATTTCACATGAACCATTCTCCAGAAAGGCTTAAAATGAGTTCTTCAGCATACTGCCTGTGAAGTTGGCAACACATCAAACATTTCTTTCCGCTTCAGTTTTTCTTTCCATAAGTTTTGCAACAAAGACTTTAGAAAATACACTAAATATAACAATGAATTGCTAGTGAAAATAAGATTTGAGTTTCTAAGTGAAGATATTAATTTTTCTCTTTAATATAAAAATATTATTTTAAATTCACAATTTAATTTTAACTTTTAACTTCTTTTTAGAAGATTATTTGGCTACCTTTGTTCTCTTATCTAGTGAGAAGCCAAATGTTATCTCTCAATCATTTAATATTACATATGACCATCTGGCCAAATTAAGCAAGAAGAATGGAAGCCAAAGGCTGTAGATGTCTTACATACACCAGAAGGTCTTTGGTACAGGATACATGCATCTGATTCATAATTAATCTCTGTGGGGCTCAGTGCCAAAAAATATCACAATATCACACTCAAGGATTTCAAATAAGTATACCTCAAGATAGACAGAAGCAAAGAGATGAATTCAGTGAAAGGAATAGCTGGATACTCTTAAATATAAGTAAATTTTCAGTTGTAAAAACTAACTGAAAGTTTTAAACTTTAACTCTGAAACCTTCCTTCTACTTTCAGGACATAAAAAGTGTAATGTAATTATACCTGGATTGTAAAGATCTGCCATCCATAAAACATAGAGCAACTTTTGTTGTGCTTGAGCACACTGCAGCTGTGTTCTATTCCAAACAGAAATAGATGAATTTAAAACAAAGTTGTTTACTTAAAATAACTTAGTCCCTGTTTTTAATTGTTTTGGTAATAAAAAGAAATTGTTGTAAACACAAATGAAGATCATGCTTTGTAATACTGGTATAAGTCAACTGCACCTGCTAAAGGATATATCAGATACATTTCCTACAGCCTTCGTTATCACCAAATATACTTCAGAGCAGGAAAAGTGTTCTGTGGGTATCTCTCTCTTTATTTACATGCATTAATTCTTTGATCCATTATAAAGGGACTGTAACTGCATGATGAGAAATCCTGAACAGTGTATGAACAGGCAATCACACTACCCCTTAAGATTCAAATAGATAGATCCAGGAAAAGTAGAGCAGTGGGAGATCATTAAAATTGTTCCTTTACATGAGACGAAAGGACAGAAAAATGAAAGTTTAAATGCTATAATCTTGTCTCTCATGAAGAGCAAAAGAAAGTGTGGGACTTACTGCCTGTTAGGGAATGAAATAAAGCATCCAAACTTTATTGAACTTTCCTGTAAACACTGGGCAGTTGCTGCCACCAATGCAACTCTGTTACCAATTTTTCAATTACCAAAGTTAAGATAGATAAAAGTTGTTTCAAGTTTAATCAGGAACGAATGGTGTTTCCTAACGTGTCTTATATGAGGCTTCAGAATAGAAGAACATTTGACAAAACTAATGGGAGGGGATTTGAGAGAATTTGCATTGGCTGGAGAAGGTTCATGGTGTGAGGAGTTTAGGGAGACTGAAATCAGAACTTCGACGGAATTTAGGGAGACTGAAATCAGAACTTCGATGGAATTAACACTTATTTCTCAGGATTGTGTGTGTTTTCAATTATGTGGGAAGTACTGACATTTTCTGTGATGCAAAAATGTCTTCTTCACCGATAATAATGTTGTTTAACAGCAACAATTGTTACTAGTTGCTAAATAAAACTAATGTTCCCAACAGAAATAATATCGCCAACAAGTAACTGTGAACTTTGGAAGCTCCAAGTCCCTACTCCTGGAGCAATGAATACAGTTGTACCGTTTCAATTGTCTTTGAAGATTTTGTAACACAGTCCATATGACACAGGTGTGTTAGAGATGTGGAAACGGGAATATTGGTCTTCTCAGTGGCTTACAAGGGAAGTGGATAAATATATAGTGGGAATTTGCTATGATTCAAAAGTTCATTTTGACAATGCTTCCACAATGTACTTTTACTTAAAACTGGAGGTATTTTCAGGCAAAATTCATTTTTTTAAGATACTTTCTGACAATAATATTCTGAAATACCTTCTGAAAATCTGAATAATGAAAAGCTAAACTTTAAATATATGCTTAAATCTTTACATAAAGAAGTGTTATTGACACCACTCTACCACATTCAATTAAGCTGATCAAATACGAAGCAGTCTGAAAAAAGGGGGACACATTAACAGGCTGCTCTCCTTTAAGGATACTATGTGAAAACTCTTTCTCTGGCCAAAATTTATGTCTAGTTGAAAATGCAGCTAACTTTGTGAGCTATATTTTAAATATTTTCCTTCTGGTCCTGCTTCTGGGGTCATACAGTGCTTCTGTAAACATAGTATCTGTAGGAGATACCCTGTTAGTGAAACGTTTCATTACATTGCTATCAAAACCCTCTTTTTAGGTTATAGCATTATTTTTACAGATAGTTACAGGGGAAAATCCTACAACAAAAAGAATACAAAATTACAGAGTATACAATAACAACTTTGGAAAAAACACCTAAGAACCCATCTTTCTACTTAAAAGATTTGTTTAATATATACTGGACTGCTGATAATTAGTAAAGTATGGTTCCTAAGTCATATGGTAGCACAACTTTTATTATTACTTTTTTTTTTAGAAATGTTTCCACATAATTTTGAGCCAATTAGTAGGGCTACCGACAGTTTAGAGAGCTGAAATGCTTTTGTTCCTTTACAGAGCTCTTCCTCATTACTCCTATCTAGACAGTTGTCAAGCTCTTAAATAATCTATTTCAAATGTTTGGCACCCCAAAAGTGATAAACTCCTTGAATTTGAGTTATGGCTGATCAGTGTTTTGAGAACTGGATTATTCAGGAGCACTTTCTAAGTGCAAATCATTGGTCTGATCTAACTTACAGGATTCTGAAGTCCAGCTCTTTATACACTGGTAACAGTGTTTCACCCCTACAAAGGTAAAAAGAAGTACTGTGTTGAGTATCTTGAGTACAACCTCCCAAAAATCCAGTTTTGCATCTATTCAGCACTCATCCAGTCAATGTAGGAAAAAAATAACATAGTCTTTCCCAAAGAACTTTATGAGCATTGCTTTTTAATGAAGAGTGCACAGACGAAGGCAAACCAAGAAATATCCATATGTAAATTACTTCTTTCCCACTGGAACACCCTTTTAAAACATGAGATCATAATGTTTTAACTATAAAATGCCCTCCAAGAGCCATCAGACAATCCTGCCAGTGCCAGAGGTCCTGCATAATGGAATAAAGTTTTAATGGAATCAGATCTGTCCTTTAAGAATACCACATGGGGCAGTTTCTGTATTTTTACGTGAGCTATGCATTTTTCCAGTCACCCAGAAGATTAGCTCCAGTCCATATGCAAATACATTGCATATGCAAAGGACTTCTAACACCAAAGAATTTACATGTCTTGTGAAAGCCATGTACAGCAAGGCTGTGTACAAAAAGAATGGAATAGCCAGATTATAGCAGACCTCAAGCAGCACAGTCCTCAGCACCTGTAAAATCTCTGAAACAGCTCATCCCACTGGGCTGAAGGTTCTGTCCCTCCCTGACCTGACAGAGCACTCACTTTCTCTAAAAGAAGGACCTGATACTTCCTGTTATTTTCATGCTCAGTGTGTTCAAGTGAGGCTGCTTTCAGAGGATGTTCAAATCTTATGGTCCATCCTGTGAACCTCAACAAGATACTGCAACTGTTACTCAAAATACCATTTGGCTAATGATGCTTCGTTGCTGATGACCTTTGCTGTATTACTTCTGATATGGAAATGTGTTCCATCCTCTCCCATAAACTGGAAACTGTAATCCATATTGGAGATTATATCAGAAAGCAGAGTTAAAGAAATAAAAAATAATTTAGGAATTTACATGAAAATATTCTCCAAAATGTCACTTTCTTCTTGGGTAATTATTTCTCTGTTTCCTAGATTATAAAGTTTACCAGAGGAAAAAATGTGATTTAGAGTCTGAATTTCATCAGATTTCGTACCTCATCAATCATTACCGCCCAAAAGACAGACTTTCAAGACGTATGCTGACTGAAGTTATTCAATCTTTTTTTCTTTGTGGGGTCCCTGTTGCTGTAACTGAAGCTAGGTAAACAAATTAAAAATATTTTTGTCACTAGTGGCAGATATGACTCAAATGCCACAATAGAAATAGATCTACCAAATAAGGAGTTGACATTTTTATATAATCACTTCTCAGAGTAGATATTTATTTTGATGCTATCAAGACGTATTTCTACTTTATATGAAATATGTTTTGAGACAGGAAAAATGCATAGCTTAGATACTGAATTTTAAAATGATTAAACAAAATATATTTATTTTTCTGCATATACATACATTTATTATACATACATATATATATATGTATGTAAAAGTAAGTCCTTTTCCTTTGGCAAATGTAATGTCTCTGATGAGTAGACAATTTTCTTCCTAGTCACTAGCCTTATGTAAATATATGTATCATCTTCACTATTTCTTAACAATTTCAAAGATTACTTCAAAAATAAAACCAGTCTCATTAGATGTCAATAAATAAGACTTCCCACAGCTTCAAACAAATATTTTTACAATTTATTTGAGAAATTGCATGAGATTTTGTGTAAAGACTTCAATGGAGTTTCTTTCACTGAACATTCTAATGTTATGAATAACATGATATAACAGTCAGAATATAACTAACATACACGCATTTACATTGGCTGAGAGAAAGCCAGTAAATTCCTGAGTGGAATAACTCATTTAGTAAGAGTTTATCTTATTTCTCCTACTTCTCTGTATTAAACCTGCGTCTATTCCACTTAAGTGCTAGACTAAAAGATTTACCCAAGGCCCAAGACAAGAACTAAGGTCATCCCTATACCTGTACCTGGAAAACCCCAGATGACCCAGATGAGTCTTTTTCCTCTTTTTATTTCTTTGTCTGCATTGCTTTTTAAAATGCAGTTTCAAATCTCCTATTTTCTACAAATCCCTTTTCTCAATTTCTGCTAATCCATTTATTTCCCTGCTCTTTTCTCTACAACTTTTGCAATCTTCTCTCCTCTCCAAATGTTCACCTCATCTACTTTTGCTTTCTCCAATCACATCACATCAGCCTTCTCAAAGATTGAAAAACTGGAATGCAGAAATACAAAATAATATGCATTATCATACCACTTCTCACCTTGTAAACCATTATACTTTCTTAATCCTGGGCCTATAACACTGTTGCAGCTTCATATCTTCAAATTAATTAATGTACCTCACTCAAAACATTCTAGAGAAACAAGTACATTCATTAATCAATCCTTGTGTCACCTACTAGTCTGCTATTAAAATTTCCTTCACTTGTATTTCAATCCATTTGATACTTTCCCTCTTTTCAGAAATTATTCTACAAACTTTTTTCTACCTATATCAGGATAGCAATTTAAGCTGAGCTTTCCAGCTTTCACAATTAAAGTATGATATGTAAATTTTCCTACCAATATATATATATTTAATGTTATCCCAAGAAAACCCATGGACTATCAGTGGGATGTTCAATCTGCTGTTCATATGTTATATCATATAAATTATGTAAGATGGAAGAAATTGCACCCTTCACCTGGATGAAATACAACTGTTTCCATATTAATTTCATGATGGTTGGTTTTTAATGGAAAAAGATTTAGAGAAGGATAAATGCTTTAGAGTCAAAAGCTAAAACCAGGAGACTTCCTTGGGGGGGGTGGGGGGTGTTTGTTTGCCTTTTAAAACTGAGATGATCCAATTTCTACTGACCTACCATAGCTTCATTTTCTTAGTGAATTTATTTACAAGAAAGTCTCTCATGTCTTCCAATAGTCTAGCAATGTGAAGTAATGCACATATTCTGTTAAACACCTTCAATGACCTAACTCTTCTATCATCTAGTGTACCTAGTGAAACACTGTCCTGTAAGGTACACCCTGAAATACTTAGACATTAACCTTACTGACTTCAGTGAAAATTGTTTATCTTTAGGAGTTCAATCCCAGTCTTTTGTGGCAAAACACCCCACTAACAGAGAGTACATGTATTAGGGAAGAGGAAGAGACAGACATCTCTAAGTATATTGGATTTGGATACAGAATTAAGAAACACCAGACATCTAGGTTTAAAAAAAAGAAACAAACAACCCCAAACTCTCTTTTTTACTGAATTCTAATGTTGAGAGTTTATGACAATTCTTCCCTGCAGTAAAATACTTTTTAATCTTATTTAGTTTGGTATCTGAGCAACAGTGTCTAATATTTTTTCCTAAATGTCTGCCAATTTTCAAATTTGTAATCACGTCTCCTTAATATGTTTTGTTTCTTTTATTTTGGTCCATAAAGTTCTATGCCACTGTTGTTTATTGCTGTAGTTTGATCTCTCAAAGAAAATATGCAAAATTATATTGACTTTACTGGTGCTTTCCAATATTTTGCAGATAAAGTTAGGTTTAATATTTGATATAATAAACATAAACACAAACTCCAAACATCTTAAAAGAAACTTTTAAATAGAAAGTAATCAGAATATAAAAGTCCTATCAGTTTATTAAGTAGATACTGATTAAAGCAGTGACTGCAAGTCAAAGATACATTTTTAATAAAAAAGGTACTTCAGCTTAGATAGCTTTGTGTCTTATTCAAATTCAATATGCAGCTATAAGAAAGAAAACAGCCACCCATGATTGTTCGATCACAGACTACAAAAGAATTCATCAGTTTATTTTGACTTAAAAATATTATTGGAGAGTTTTTCTCTGACAAGGCTGATTTAGATAGTAAACAATGGTCTGCATTCATTACATCAGGAAAGTTATCTATGAGATCTAGGCTAAAAACTAATAAATCACTTTTTTATTGCTTAATGCAGCAGCTGAGAATAATATGAGGTTACAGACTTGTAGTTTTAATATTGGCATGTTTCAGGTCTTTCTCAGAAATACAAACTCAAAATTCACATACCCTAAAACATGCTGGTTTTTTCCCAAAGGAACAAAGATTCTAGACATGCTTTGATAATGATTCCATGCATAATAATAAAGACATAATAAAAATAGGTGCTAAAGAAAATCGTTGCTTTTGAAAGAATATAAAAAGTCATATCAAACTGAAAAATATGATATGAATGGTGTAAAGACTTTGTTTCCAATACAAAATGGTTTTCCCTGTATGGTAAAGTGCTATTTAAATTTGCATGTACACAGACTTTTAAGACGCAGGAGCTCCAGCAGTCTGATCTGCCTAACTCATAAATGACTTTCATGTAATTTTCAGAAAAAGGGACATCCCCCTCCTACTGAATTGCTTAAAAATCTACAAAATACAGGACAAAATGTTAACAGTAACCTGTGTCCTGCTCATTACCGAAGCAATTGAATGAACACATGACCTGAAATGTGTTACTATAAGTGTTACTAAATGCAAAACACACCAGAGGTGAAAAAAAGAAATACTCCAGCAAATCAGCTAAATGACCTCAAGAAAAAGGCCAGCTCATCAATCATTCACAAATAAATAAAAGAGACTGTGCTCATTAGAGAGCTATGTCTAAGCAGTAAACAGAAAGTTAGAATTGAGAAAACATGGAATAGAAAGAAATACAGAAAAAAATTGTAATGCCAATCATGTGGAATATTGTAGAAAGTAATGATCACTTCAAAAGAAACTTCAGGATTAAAGAGAGTTCAGAGATAGTGAAACTGAAACTGGTTAAGGATTTAGAAAAAATCTTAGGAATTGAAAAACTGTGATTGATTACTTCAAAAAGGTCATGAATAAAAATTATTATATTGGAAGTATATGAAATACAGTGGTATATGAGAAGATAGATTGGGAGCTTCTGTTCTTCCTGCTGCAATGAACAGTGTGGCAGTCAGTGAAATTAAGGAATGAAAAAAATAATTTTAAAACTAGTAAATATTTATTCATAAGTTGCATACTTAATGCATGGAACTCATCATATAACATCACAAAAAATAAGGGTGATTCAAATGTCTGAATAACCATTTGACTACCTTATTGTAAACATATAGAATCATTAATTTAATAATACAACACAATAATACAACAAACAACATAAGAGTCAATCCTTTAAAAAGTATCTTTGAAAGTTAGGAGTGTGGGATAACCAGAGTTTTGGTCAATTTGCAACTACAAGAAGAAAATTTCAGGTAATTCTACATTTCTGCAGTGGGGCTTCCCTTACTTTCCATTGGTTCTGGCTGAACCAGAACTGAGAACAGAACAGGTCTGGGTTGGCCTTTCTCTGATCTAGTATAACAGTTCCAGTGTTTAGCACTTGTGGTGCAGAAGTAATACTACAGTATGGATGAGGAATTTGACAAACAAACAGTGCTTCATGTAAGCTAATACCGAGTCATTGTTTTTCATGTATTCTTCAAGGTATTTAGAACAAAAACATGGTGACCTTCTGAAGAGTTATACAAACTGTAGATGGTTGTCACCTAGAACCTTATAACTTTTTGTTTAAAAATGCAATACAATCATTTATAATGTCAACAATCACTAGCAGGAGGGAAAATATGTATTCAATAGGAAAAAAAGCAAACGAAAAGCCAATCATTGTTTGGGAATGAACTTCAGTAGCAATTATGAGTTATACTCCACCTTGTGCTGATAAAGACCAAGATTTTTCTTTGAGTATGTGAAATTATCAATTGTACCTTCCCAGGAAAAAAGATTCAGGGTTTACCCACTTTACAGTATAGCCCTAAAATGTATAAAAGTAGAATATCTCATTAATTTGAAATATACAGTACCTGTCAATAGCTGAACTGAAAGGAGTGGAAGGGTTTATATATTACACAACTACATAATATGAACTCTCCGTTTCTGAAAAAAAAAAAAATACAAAACTAAGAAAAAAGCCCCAGTATTCCTAAAAGATTTGATATTTAGAACTATGAAAGACCAAAATCAATGTTAAAAAATATATTAATGACAGTATGGTAGTAAACCAATTTAAAGAGTAAAAATTAAGATTTAAAAATTTCCTAAATTTCCTAAATTAGATTTCAGCTGCATGGCAGTCAGTGAGAGAAAGGGTCCTAGTTTAAGTTTTTTTGGTTTTATTATCATCTGTTAAAAACAATTCACACAGAGATGGACTCATACATTTTAAGACTAGCTGAAAGTACTAATTAGCAGCAAACATTTTAGCATGTGTACCTCATCTTTTCATTCTGTCCAGTCAGAACTACCAGCAGCTTTTAGAAAGTGTGATTTTCACAGGACTCTCTTCTACTATTACATGAAAAGAATACACTACCCATTAGTCTGTGTGATTCTGAATAATTTAAAAGTTAATATATCTTTTCAATCTTCCATTTTTCTCTCAAAACCTGAATTCTATTTCAGAGCTTAGAGATTAGCAGACTACAGTTTTGCCTACATTTCTCCTGTACAAGCTGAGAGTTTACAGTGATGGTATATTCTTTTTATGAGATGTGCCAATGTACTTTCAAAGAATCTGTGTGCCATCACAGACGGATCAAAAATTTTAATAAAAATACAGCAGAATGAAAAACTGCCCTGCAGGACAAAGGGGGCCAAAAGAGCTGGCTGACCCCTTCAAAGCATGTCAAGCTCTTCAAAGTAAAGCAAGCATGGCAGAAGGACAGCACAGATGAATGCAAAATTCCTGTCTGAGCTCATCAAAAGAAAGTACACAGTAGATGGAAGCGAAGATGGACTACCTATGATGAATATAGAGTCCCATGATGACTATCCATAATGAATATAGAGTGTGTAGAGTTGCAGTTAGGAAAACCAAAGCTCACCTGGAGTTGAAACTAGTGAGAAATTTGAGAGGTAACAAGAAAGGCTTGAACAAGCATGTTAGCAGCAAAAAGAAAACTCAGGGAAATGTGGGCCCAGCATTCAGTAGGACAGGGAAATGAGTGACAAAGGACGTAGTGTAGCCAGCAGGTCAAAGAACTAATTCCTCCCCTCTATTCTGTACTTCAGAGACCACGTCTAGAATACTGTGTCCATTTTGATGATCCCCACTACAAGTAAGACATTGATATCCAGCAGAAGACCATCAAGACAGTCGGGGGGCTGAGACACATGACCCATGAAGAGAGGCTGAGAGAAAGTCTGTTCAGCCTTACGAAGAAAAAATTAAGGGGGAATCTTATTGCTCTCTTCAGCTACGTAATGCAAGAGAAGAAAGTGCCAGACTTTTCTCAAAGGTGCACTGCAATAGGACAAGGGACAAAGTGCACGAGTCATGACATGGAAAATCTGAACTGGATACACAGAAAAAAAACTTCACTGCAATGACAGTCAAATATTGGAATAAGTTGTCCATGGAGGTTATACAATCTCCATCCTGGGAGATTCCTGTTAAAAAAACTCACTTGGCCACAGCTCTAAGCAACTTGACCCAAGTTGTTCCTGCGTGGGGATTGGACCTTTTTTTTTTTTTTCATGAGATCATACATTCCTCTGTATGTAAAGGCATGCTTGAAATCATGAAGCTCATGAAGCTCCTGTACATTAAGCAACCACACTTATTCAAAGGAATAAAGCAGAATAGAAACATAGAGCAGTGTTTTGTTTTGTTTTGTTTGTTTATTTTTTTATTTTGTTAGGGGAAGCTCTTCAGAAGCAATAGATGTTATAAATAACGAACTTGGAAATTCTTGTCTCTGCTTGATACTTACATCTTTTCAAAGTAATGGATGGGATGAGTGGGAGACTGAAAAATCGATACTTTGGAAATGTGGTGGAAGGAAGAAAATCAGTGAGAGGTATTATCAAGGTACAAATTATAACTGAGTCCTGCTGTTGGAGGGCTGCTGTTACATGTTGAAGGAAGTAAATTAAGTAAATGTTAACTGTAAGAAGATATACCAGACACTCTAAAGATTTAAATGCTGCATTTAATAATAATTTATTAGTATCAAAGCTACTCATAACTATTCATCTTGAAGGAAAATACAACTATGAAATTTCTGCATCACCTACTGTAGGGTGCATCTCATCACTTAAGTAGATACCAGTAGCAGCAGAACAGAACATGACAGATGTGACAGCACATAAACCAGTAAAATGGATCGTAAAATTAATGGATATATATATAAATATGATTTATTTGGAAGGATTCAAAGAAATCTCAAAAGCCATATAACAGCCAAGCCATACAATAGCCATCAAGTACATGAACAAGGATGATTCTGTCTTTATATTGGTATTTCTAGAAACCTTCAATAAAATGGTGTATCTGTACCTGTGAGACCTTAGTGTAATATCTCTGGAGTCCGCTATAGATAGTAAAGAGAAACAGAGGTTCTTTCTGGGGGTGATTCTGGATAGCAGCATAGCTTATTCCTTGTGAGAAAGGTCTATGTTAGTGCATTAGGTAGGAGGAGAAGTATGCTTTTGAAGCAAATCTCCTGATAATCCTCACTTATATCATAAAATGGTTTGTAGTGCTTGGATTTGATTCCTTTTAGACAAAGCTAAATCAAAAGATGTGCTCCAAGAGCATACTTAAGTCTATTCCAACTGCTGATGGGTATTCAATCCACAAAATCAAACCACAGCTACTCAGAAATAAATCTGTAACACATACAGTATGGATGCAGAGTTACTGTTACTGTTTTACAGATCTGTTTCTATTACACCATACTGTTTGCTAAGGTGATGATAGCCTGAATATGTCCTCAGGAAAGTTTCACCTTCCTGCATTGTCTACAGAATATGCTCCAAAGGATATTTGGCTAAGTTAGGTACCTGTCTGAAATAGTGGATATGCATAGAGCCCCAAATCCACCACAAGATTCTTATGGAAAATAAACAGTCATAAGACAACAAGGAAAATCTTTTAATAAATTAGTAACTTGTTGAAGCATAGTAATGGGGGATAGAACTGAGCAGTCAGTTTCCAAAATGCGGAGAAGTTACTGCTAAGATTCCAAAGGGATATGTGGGGGCCCACGCTGTCCATTACATTTAAAAGTTAACTAGAAAAAAGGTGATAGATTAAATTTTTTATCGGTAAATGTAGAGTAGTAATACATATGAAGGAAAACAATCAAACAATCCTAATTACATCAGTGTACTACTAAGGAAAGAGATCTTGAAGCCCCTGCAGCCAGTTATCTGAAAATATAGGCACAGTGTTTGGCGACAGACAGAAAGGCAAATAAAATGGTTGCTATTATTACTAATCATTAAGCACTAGTCATAAAACTTCATTTTGTCAGATGACAAATCCATGATGCTTGGCTGCAAAATTTTGTAGTCATATGACTTTAAAGAATGTGTAAAAGAAGTTGAGAAGATAAAGAAAAGGGCAGCATGGATTATCACAGGTACAGAATGTGTTTTCATAGTGCAAAGTCCTAAGTACACTAGAACTGTTCTGTTTAGAAAAAGTGATGATTGAGGAGGATATATTTTTTCATAATACAAGAAAACAATAAACAATCAGTCATAAATTTAAGATCAATGGAAGCATTTTTTTCATACAATGCATAACGAAATTGCAGAGTTTATTGACAAAGTATATGTGGTGATCAATTAATAAATACATTTAAAAGGATTAGGAAAGGTCCATCCAGTCTTCCCAGACGCAAAACTGTGAATTCAACATCCCAATTAGGAAGCTGCTAAGCCATTCATAGTTGGAAACTGGGAGGATATATATACCAGGGAATATAGAAGAAATATTTACCCTGTTGATGATAGCTTCCCTAACTGTTTCATCCCAATCACTGTTAGAAATGAGACAAACAGACCTTTGAACAAGTATGTTAGTGTCTTGTTCTTATGAATATAAGATATAAAATTTTCTTGGGCTCTGAACTGAAAAAAGAATATGATCATTGGAATTTGAAATCTACTTTTGGGTAACAATAATCAATCTACATTTTTAATATTTACTAAATTCAAGTGTAATTTTTTTTGTTCTCATTCAGGGCTGGGATTGTGCTTATTAAAATGAATGGGAGGCTTTTTATCAACTTCAGTAACAGGCCTGAAATTCAGTGTAAAGTGACATATATAATTGTCAGTCAAATATACGAACTGAATATGAAAAATGAAAAAGAGAAGGTCAATTCTTTCTCCAATGTAATTTAGTAGTAGAAATAAAACACGTATTACCCCTGCAACTAGGCAAATGACATCTATTTACATGTCAAAGAAACTTTAAAGATATAATATACCAAAAAGTAAATGTAGAAACACACTACCAAGGAAACTTATTTACCTAAGAAAACAAAAGCTTCAGTTCATTACCATGCACAGAAACTAATTGCAAAATGGAGGAAAATTACTGGAGAAGAAATGATGGACAAAATAATGGAGACATTAATGATATTAGAATACTGAACTGACTGAAAAATTCATTAACAGTAATATTTAATACATGGGTGGGGTTTTTTTCATTTCCAGAAGAAAGCTTGCCAGAAGTATTTCAGAGGTAGAAGTATGATTGGCAACTTTTTTAACCATTAAGAATAGCCCTAATTTAAGATAAATAAAAGCTTTTTTATAAGAATAATAAGACTTGGAAAAAAAAAAAGCGACATTGCTTAAGGGAAAAATTTAGATATGCCACTAAAATTTCTCTCACTTGGTATTGAATGTGGCATTCGTTACATGTTCACTCACTGCAATATGAAAGAAGTCTTGTTTTAAACAGCTAAATTTATCACAGAAAGGCATTAGAAGCATCCCTACAATGCATATTCTCCTTTCAAGTGACTTTTTTGCAGTGCTACTTTATAAATTTGTAAAGGAAGTAAATGGGTTTGTGTATTATGAATAGTAGGCAGTGCTGGCTTCCTCCAATTACTCATTTCTGCAGCCCAGTACTTTTTAAAATCCTTTCTCCTGTCAGATATCTATTCTTGACTGTTTTAAACCTCATTCAAAGCATTCTGGCCTCCTGGGTTTTCATTAAAAAACACATATTTTAAAATTAATTACATAGACATTATAAAATGAATTCTATACACCTGATTCTAAAGTGTCTCTATTTAAGCCTTCTCTTAGAATTCTAACATTCTCTATGTTAGGACCATTATTGTTATGCAAACATATCTTAATCTATTGGTTTGATGTCTGATTAGACTATTAAACTTGCACTATAAACTTTTTCCAAGTAGCATGGAAAGTGTTTTGTACTGAAGAAACTGATAGCTACTTCTGGAAAATCACTATTTTAAAAGTGAAATGCTAAAGTATTTTCCTAGTATAGGTCTGCTTTCTTCTTCTCCTCACTCACCAGTCAATGAGACCAGTTTCAATTTAAAATGTTAATTCTTATGGCAGGATTTTCTTAGAAGTTTCAGGAAGAGATACTGAGCAGGATGGAGAAAAAAAAACCCAATATGAAATTAAATATAAAACCAGTTTTGTGATTTAAAATCAATTCATTAAAATGTCCTTAGCAAAGTGATATACAATTCTGGTTTTTATTGCAATGTATAACTTTAGCTTCTAAACTATATAGCAGTGATTACTAAGATAGTATTTATTGTCATATGACAGTTCTAGCTAAACACTTAAAGTATTTTAAAACTATCATAAAGAGGTTAATTAAGCCATGCCTGTGTGCTTTTACAAAGCAGTATTTTTTATGGCAACCAATTTGGCATGACTTGGTGACACATATGCCCTACTTTAGTTCAATTAAACTGTATTAATATAAAATTAATAAAAAGATCCAAGGAATCATAAACATGTCCTGTAAAATTTCCAGCAAAAATAAGGTATTTGTTTCAGTACTTCTGTTTAGATTGCATTTCTTCTAATTCCTGACATGGTCCTAAATATCAATGCTTTTAAACTCTTCCAAAGGGAATACTGTTGTACCATAATCATAATGCAGAAACTACAGACACTATAAAGGAAGTTCTAAACAGAGTAGTTGACAAAAGATTGTGTCTAATTACAAACAAATACTTCAATATTTTCTGCCTGAAGATTGCAACAAGGTTTTCTATAAAAACCCCCACAGTATATATCATTAACAACCTTCAAATATTTTTTTGCAATTTTACTACGTAAAGGATAAACCAGGTCATTTTTTTAGCAAAAGGATATAGATTTAGCTGTTCTGATTATTTTATACATTAAATTAAATTGTTTATGCACACTAACACACATTTTATTACAGATTAATTGAACACATATCAAGTTTTAATATTAAAGAGCTTATCAAATAATCACTTGTCAAAGTATTTGAGGAACTTTATTTCCTACTTTGTTCCTGCCATATCTCCAGTTTTTGCAGAGATACATTTATATGTGATAAGCTGCTAAAATTATAAATGTTCACAATTCCAAAATAAAATGAAATATTATTAAGTGATATTCTATTTTGTAGTTCTCACCTCAGTAGTAAAACATAACTGCGCCCATTTTTACTTTGGCTAGATAAGTGATAAATGTTTTCTAAAGTAAAGTTGAGGGGAAGATTAGATTTTTTTTTAATTTAGGCTATAATTAATGAGTCTAGGCTTGCTATCAGATTTAATACTTTTTATATCAATAAATAGTTACTGACATATGACACTCCTGGAATCTTCTGGAAATTATAATTTATAATGTAGGTATATTGTCACCAAAAAACCCCCAGGAAGTTTAGATCCAGTAAGTACTGAATACTTCCTCTAACTGTTGTGCAAACTTTGAAAAATTTATATCAGTGGAATAAGGAATCATGGTATGACCTTTCTCAGCAACCACCATATTACTATTTCACTATTACTTAAATTTGTTTCAAGAGTATTGCTAAAGAACCTGTAAATCTCCAAATTTTTTTGGAGGAGAAAGATTTTTGCCACACCTTCCAGACCATGGGGTAAAGCTGGAATTTACCCCCCAAATTCTCATTCTCAATAAATTTACAAAATAAAACTATTGATATTACTTCCAAGTATCTGTCTTGGTTTAGCTTGCTTCATGATGGCAGAATCCACTCACAGATGCAAGAAGTATTTTTTTGTGTTACAAGTGTAGGTCAAACCTCTGGAGAAAAATTGTCCTGATAACCTGTTGTTAATTATAGAAATGTTGAGTGATTCAAAGCACATAAACAATTAAATAAATAGGAGAAAATGTATGTATTTCTAGTAAAAAGGGTTTTGTTTTGCACTCCTACTGGCAACAAAAAGAAACCCTGAAGAACAGAATAAATACAGGGCAAATAAGTAGTCCTTTAATTTTCAAAACCATTTGAGATAACCATACTTATGAAGCCATATACAAAATAATTTATTATCTCCAGGAATTTATTATCTCCAGGAATTATAATTTTGACATATAACCCTCCCATAAGCCTTTCAAGTGGCTGCTGTCATGCAATTTGAAAGATTATTCCAGATTTTCACTCCTGACTATATTTCTAGTCACAGTTTGTAACCATGTATTTACTTTGAATAACCGTATTTCCTTCTCAAGTTTTGTTTGGCTCAGCTCAATATGCCATTGTCCCTAAATGTCTCTCTGTAAAAACAATATTTCATTCTCCTACTCATCCCGGGAGTGCTCTACACCTGTTTAAGTTAATCTTTCTTGTACACAGGTGACTGGAACTACAGAATGTTCCAAATTAGATCTTGTCAATGTCTTGCACTATGCTGTATTTCCTGTCTCTCCTAAATGCACTAATGCATTGCAAAATTGCATTAGAATTGCATCATACCAGTATCCCATAGCCATATTCCAGCCAACTGACATTGTCAGAACTTTTTCATCTTCTGTTTTATGTAGGTTGAGCACAAACTCCCACTTACACCACTGAGGAAAAAACCTTTTACTATTACTCTCTATACACATAACTTTTTGGTATTAAGTTTCAACTCATTTCTAGCACTCCAGCTGACAAACTTGTCTAACTTTTCTTATTTGTGGTTCCTCTCTGCATCAGCAACACTTTCCAACTTTTATTACTATTACTCTCACTAAGGCTTGCAAATATCTCAAGAAAAAGGAAATAATGACAAAGTATAATGGGTCCCAGAAAAAGAAAAAAAGGCATTGGTATTGTGATTAGACTGAAATGAAGAGTAAAAATAATGCTACTGTAATATTGAGTAAATAATTATGAAGGAAATGGTTGGCAACATCAAAGATGTAATGATTAATTTTATTCATTACCCCTAGAATAGCTTTCATATGCTGCATTATATAATATATAAATAATATACACTAACCTACACAGGTATTAAAGTTCCTAATTCCTCCTTCCCTAAGTGTCTTTGAGATAGGCAGGAATAGTGTAGATAGCAAACTGATATAGCCCCTGATTCATAAGTAATTCTGTCACTGGAGACCACAGGGTATTGTTCTAACCTCAGTATGTTTTCCAGGATACTTTGTCAATTAAGTGCCTCCTGTTCCAAAAATGAAATATCCAAGCTGATGCTTGTGGGAATAAATTGTCAGGGATGTCATTAGAGCAGCTGAGTTTCCTATATCCCAAAAGTTTCTGACAAGCAGAATAAATTAACTGTCAGAGTGCCTGGATAAAACATCTGTAGGGTTTTTTTCTGGGCATGGATCTAGCAAATATCCAAAGTAACTTCATATAGAAGTTTATGCTTCACTTCCATGTTACAGTGACTCAATTAAGAATACAAAAAAGTCACCATAAAGCTTTTTATTAGAGAAGATCTCTAAACTACTCTTAGGTTTTATGGAGGATATATAACTAAATGAAGGGAGACAAGCTGAAATCTACAACATTCTGTAATACACTGTTAACAAATAAAATCAGATTTTCTTCATGTTTACTTCAAATAACAGCTTACATAAGCCTATTTGCTGAATTCATTTCTTGATAAGATAAAGAGCTATTTACATTGCCTCACTGCAGCTCCATATTGTTATTATAAAAAAAACCCATTATGCTGAGAAAATAAAGGATTTATAGGCAATCTTAGGTCATCCAAAAATGAATGCCAATTAAACCTTTATATTGCAGTATACCACTATGCATTCCACAAATGTTTTATATTTTAAATAAATTCTGTTTTATAGACTAGTAATGTAAATACACAAGTCTTAATTTTATTTTATTTCCAATTACAACATTCCTTTAGGTCTAGACTTACAACTAATGATATTTTCAAAAAATGTTAATGATCTTCTAAAAACTAAACCAAATACATGTAAAAGATTTTTTCATATATGTTTTTAATATAATTTTCACAATCTAGCAAGTCTAAAATATATTTTAATCCATTGGAATGGAGCAGATAGATAGCTATGGCTATCTAACAGCAGAAAACCCTTATTCCTACCTGCCTCAATGAGCTATGCATTGTTGAACTTCTTTGATGTAGCAATTATTGCTTCCTATCTTGGTTTTCACATCAGTGAAGGACAGAGACTCCTTTCTTGGAGAGAAAAGGTTGAAATATTCCTCTTACTCCTACTCCTGTATTTTTATCAAAATAAGTAGTGATTTGAAGATGCACAGAAGCAGGGACAAAAGTAACTGGTCTCACTGGTGGGTAAATCCACAGATGAGATTACTGTATGTGCATCACATGCAGAATTTTTCATAAGATTTTCAAGTTAAATACATAGCCATATTCAAGTAAGTTTCTCATTTATATTACATCAAATGAGAAACTGCAGCTAGGCAAAATTATTACTTCTGCTTTTTGTTAGATTATATACAGTGAGTGTGACTGAGCTATGAACTGGATTACCTAATTAATTTTAGGGTATCTAAGTGTTTGGCATATGACCTGGATAGCTTTAATTCACTGGAATACTGGAAAATCAAAGGAAAAGATTACAAAATGGCTTTCCATACAAAAGCATAGGTATCTAAGACACATTAGATGCAATCAAAGGAGGTAAAAGCTTTTGGAGGACAATCCCTGAGAACAGTTTTGTTAATGGAGGGAACTGAACTAAAGGGATTAAATACAATCAAGGCCTACATAGGACATAGTTTCAAGAGATGACTAAAACAATCTAGCTGCCTGACATACATGATGAGGTGAGGTCCCACGTCCTCCTCTCTTTCTCTTCATCCCCACATCTGGATTTGCACTACCTTTCTGTCCTGCTTGCTCTGGTACTGTCCTGATCCCTTGCTGATGAATTCAGCTCACCAAACCAGCAGAATATTATATCCACTGTTGGTTTAGTGAGCAACACTCTGTCTCAGGTTTAGCTGAGGAGTAGGACTTAACCAAGGGAAGCAGCAGGAGCCAGCAGGTGCAAATTACCATTTTGGCAGCAGCAAGCTATTTCACTGGTTCACTACTTCATCAATCACTTCATGAAGTACTACGGATCATGGATTATCCAGAGAAGTCTAGGAGTTTGGGCCTGGTTGAAAGTAGTGGTTCCATGAAAGGCTTGTGCACTACTGAATCATTCGTAATTCACAATATGACAGAATCTCTGCCAAATTAGTTAAGGGGCATACCAGAAAGTTCCTATTTATTGCCAGCAAGGCACTCCATGTAGCCAAACCACACTATGAAAATCGTGTGTTTTAAGACAACAGATGATGAAAGAAGTACAGCAACTTAGGCAATACATTATTTTGTGGTATAAACATGACATTTATTTCAGAAGAATCGGGGACAAAAGTTTTACTCCTTAATGGCAAAGTTATTCACAAGTGTATAAGATCATGTGAAACAAGCACCCATAGAACCCTTAGACTAATTTGTTATTTTAGCACTTCAGATCTAAGCTTTATCATTTCTAACACCAAGACCTCACAAAATACCAGTGATTAAAACTGTCTAGGCAAAAACCTGATATATTCGGTAAAATTCTAAACCTGTGCATCAGCCTCATCAACATTTTTGGCAAGGAAATGATATTTTGTGTACTAAAAGATCTTTCTAATAAAAAAGGGCCTTTGGACAAACATCTGACTTGTCTAAGTGACGGAAAAAGACCAAATAAAACTAGGCAAGACTTATCCATACAAACATCAATGGTCCAAAACAAATGCTATTTACTTTATGTTTTGTGGTTTTTCATATGGCAGCAAGTACAATAAGAGGAATTTATTCTATAGGTTGTCTGAGCACATAATACCTTCATACATAAAACGTGTCTATAGAGACAGACAGATAGGTTTCTGAGGATGAACAGAGATATGCTCGAAACCCTAATATGGAGCATTATTATTACTGAACAACAAATATAAACAACTGCTGCTCTTAAAAGTTCAAAACCCAAATAGCTCCTCTCAAAGGTTACATCAAAGCAAGGTTTCACTGAAGTCAAATATACAGGTGACCCCTTCGCATCTCCTGAATGTACAAGAAAAAAAATAGTTCCTCAAACATTCCCTAATGTACTGAAGCCAGGTTATGCGTTACTCACATATTACTATCTTTGGTATTGTGCTTATTTATGGACAGACTAATTTAAAGATTTTTGGTATGAAAATATTGGTTCCTGTAATAGCATATTTAAACTAAAATTCAGAATGAGTATTAATACACAAAGAAAAACTACCCTGCCCTCAAAGTTTCATTGCCAAAAGATTAGACTTAATTTGACTTTATATATAAGCTGCTAATATTTCTTTATTCAAAAATAAAGTAATAAAAATAAAAAATATGTCTTTTTAGTAGTTTATTTACATTAGTCTGAGTACAACTGTCTTTTAAGGCAGATTTAAAATCTGCAAGACTTGGGAGGCGATGTCAAAATTCCCGTTTACCTCAATAAAATAAGGTTTGGGAATAAGGTCAGTAATACTGTGACAACTTAAACATTGTTTTTCACGACGTAGATAATGGCACTGCTAGCAAGGCAAATAACAGGGTGTTTATTGTTCTAACATTCCATCTACTTGCCTGAAAAACAGGTTGAAACACAATTGTCACAAAGGGAAAGTCGGGATATTTTGAAACAGTTGCATTTTATGCAGTGAAAGTAGGAGCAAAAAGGAAGCATTCCTACTCCTTAGACTAAGTCTATTAAAAGAATGCTAAAGAGAACAGAGCATGCAGATGATCTGGAGAATTCAGAACTTAAAGTGATTAATTAGACCTTATTTTGTCTCGAGCAGATTTACTAAGCTTTTTTCAACTTAGCCCCATTGTTTGTAATTACTAAAATCACACCTCCATTGGCTAGTCTTAGTTGCCTCATGCATGAACAGCAATCTGATTGAGCACTCTTGTTAGGATTTCATCCGTCATTGTAATTAGCCATAATCATAGCCTTCCTGGGTGCATGAGAATGTGCAGACGACCGATTCACAACCCCAACCTATTTGAATATGAATCTTCTCAGTAAGTAGCAATAAAATAGCGGAAACAAAGCAGTTTCTCTAGGGAATTTTGTAAAGCATCCCTGTCCCTAATTCTCCCCCCTTAAAAACGTTCCCTTTTTAGTCTCTGAATTCTGTTTGCTAAAACAAGGCTCGCTTAATGAAGACAATGGCTTATTATTTCTGTAAGTGGCGCAGCAGGGCCCAAGTACGACCGGCCCAGCTCTTTCAGCCCCTGCCAAGGACACGGGGAACAAAGGGGCGGGCAGTAACGCCAAGGGGACCGCTCCTCACACCGCAGCGCGGGAGCGCTCTCCTCAGAGCGACTCCCGCCCAGCTGCCGGCCGCCCTGCAACTCGGGGCCAGGGCCTGCTCCTCCTCCCTCCCGCCAACGACCCGCACGCCGCGACACACCGCCGCGGGGCGGCGGGCAGGCGCAGCGCCGAGGCCCCGAGGCGTCCCCGGGGTGGGGGGCTGCTCTTCGGCTCCTCCCCTCGAAGGGGGCAGCGGGGCAGCCGCCGCCGTTCTCGGCCCGAGCGGAGAGTCAGGCGGGAAAGCACGGGGTCCGACGACCGCGGCTCCGGCGTCACCGTCTAGCCAGGTTTTGAACAGGTTTAGCGACATGTCGGTAAGGAGGAGACTCGGAGGCGCACGGAAGGTCAAACGCAAAGAATTCTTAATGAAGTTGCCGGGCACCTCCAGGCCGAAATGAAATCTTGACTTGTACGGTCCCCGGATCAGCCGTGCTTGAATGACGACTACGGATTGATCTTCTGTGTATTGAGTAATGTCTAAATACAGACTGGGATATCTGAGCATATGGGCTTGCAGTTTTGTTTAATGCTGAAATTATATTAATTTTATTTAATGCATTATGTTAAATTAGTTTATTTTCTTGCTGTAATTTCTTTTTTCCAGATCCCCCGACTTAACAGAACAGCCATGCAATGGCATTTTATTCATACAAATACTTTATTCCACTAACAGTATTATTAATAAATAATGTTAATTATATTAATAAACCATGAATTAAGTAAAAAATTAAGTAGAAAGTCCCGTCAAATAAGAATGAAACTAATCCACAGTATTAAACTTAATTTCAAGGATAGAAAAGATTTATTATGTATAGGTCTCTCGACCTGTATAGCAGAAGTGGAAATTCCAAGTGTTTCACACTTACAGTCTTCAGTCAGCGATTGTTAATTGTTGTAATTAACATAACACCTTTTTTTCCCCTCATAAAAATAAGTCTAACACGTTCAAGAAAAAAAAAGAAAGCTCAGGATTTATTGCAACTAATAAATGTGATAACTACTAGATTACATATTAAATAATTTCATAGATTGATCTTCACTACATTTTTAGAAATCTTGCTAAATGTGGGGTGGGAGGGTTGACACTTGTACTATTTCTGAGGAAACAACTAACTTCGGTGCTGAGCTATGCTTTCTGGGAGACTGGTGAAATCTATGGGCAGACCATCCTGAAAAAATTGCAGCGTGGAAGAGATGCAAATTAAATCCTGCTAAATGTTGCTCTGCCATACTAGCTCATAAAATAGTTCCATAGCAACCATTTCCCTGTCAACCCTTACAGTTCATGCTGAAGAATCTTTCCCAGATGCTGAAAAAACAGTACTGTTTTAATTAGAATAGCAAATACTTTTTAAGTAACAATGTTCAGCAAGCTGCCACATAAAGGCACCTAATAACACAGAGGTTTATGTCCTCTTAATCTTCTCCATTACCTAAGAGCAAGCATAAATCAGGGAAGCAAATAGGAGAGATGCAAAGTTTTGGGATGGTAGCTATTGCAGTTGCTCTCCTGTTTCATTCCTTTGGGTGCATCTCAGTATGTTGCCTGTTGCTGCAAACACTCTATAAGGATATTTGTATTCTGAAGTCATCACTAGAAACCTAACAAGATTGCAAGATTGCCTCCTGCCCTTCAGTAAACAAACATGCTGAATAATCCCCTTACCTTAATATGCAAACCACTGAACAAGAGACAGAGAGAGAAGTGTTGCTACTTTCTTTGGGTTCAGTTCTGTTGGTCAGTTGGAGCAAGCAAAAGTTTCTGATACTTCTATAGCATGCCTCTTCAATAACTTTTGGTAAAGGAAATAGGTGAAAGAGATTCTTCCTAGTTCAATGAGATTTATGTCACTCTTTACTATTTAATTTAGATTTTAGGATTTATCCTCCATATTTGACTGATGTTTTGGGTAATCACTGGAGAAAAACCACTTTAAATTCTTTATACCAGTACACATAAGAACGTATTCCATTAAAACTAAAAAGTAAGAAGTGGAAGAAAATCTTTTAGCTCATTACATAAAACATAATTTGTTAAATTATAGTAATATGGAATAAGATGCAAACTATTAATGAATCATCATTTTTCTATAATGTGTTCCATTTACATTTATCATGACAATACTTCACCAAAATATTTTATCATTTGTCTGCATCAAAATATGAAGATAGAAGTTCACCTCTCCCATGCAATCTAAACAAAAAAGTGTGTACAGTGGGATTTGCGTATTCCATTCAAATAAGATTACCATAACTGTTAAAAGAAAAATCTTGGCATGTTCATGAACTTTTTGGAAAAGTGTATCTTAAAGTTATTCCTCTTTCTGTGGATAAGTTAAAGGATTCTTCTTATGCCCTATGCTTAACTTTGCTCAGAAAGATTAAATACTTGCTATGAGTTACATTCCACATCAACTTCTCCGTATATATTGAGATTCTGCTGCAATGGATGTCAGCTTGTTAAGAAACAGTTTCTGCTGTCTCAGTGTATTTTTCCATTATATGTATGATTGTTTTGCTTTTACTCTACTGCTGCTTTTACCACCACTGTCTACTGAAAATCTCTGAAATTCAATGTTTCAGTTGCTATTAAAAGCTGTTTTTGTAAAGTTTATTAACAAAGACTAAGTTAAAATGAAATGTAGATAACTTTGCTTTACTATTCTGTGATATTTGTTATGTAAGTTCAGCCAACTGAAAGCATGTAGCCTTGTCTGGAAAACAGAATAGAGATGATATTCTGAGCTGGCTATAAAATAGATGTACTTTTATATAAGTGTATATCTTACATAAATATAAATATTTATATGTATATGTATGTTTAATTATTTGAGTCTCTCTTCAGTTGCAATTACTCCAGCCAAACTGTTCTCCTAAACCACAGACTCCATAGGATTATATTTATGACCTAAACCTTTGAGTAGCCTTCTGGTTGCATAAACACAATGCTGCACAGTTTACTTTGTACTCTGGGTTCCATAAAAATGAGACTTTGTACCAATTATATTTTTTGTTCTATACTAATGTCAGACTTTAACTAGCTCATTTTCCATGGGGTTTCTGTATGGCAATGGACTTCACTGCCCAGTGTAGACAAAGAATAGTGATTTAGCTTAGCTTGCTGTCACAGAGGTATAGTTAAGAGTTGAATACTAATCAGGTATTCAGGATGAAAATCATTAAGTTGGCCACCTCCAGCATGGTTCAAGATAGCAGTCACATATGTAACATATTTCCATTTCTTAGTAAAATGCATTCAACTAATTAGTCATAAGTGTATTGGTTCTTGAGTCTATTGAAATAAAAAAGCAAAACATTCCTACTGATATCATGGGAGTAAGATTAGGCTTCAAAGTATTAAAAGGCATGGATAATATCTTACTGAAAAGTATTTTCTTCATTACATATCGATTCATAAGTTTTCATAGCTCTGTGAAAAGTTTAAGATACTTCACAGAGTCTTTTATATAGATACAGGGAAACATTTGATTTTGGGTTTTGAATATCTTCTTATGTAAAAGGAAGAGTGTTTTCTTTTTTCTTAAGATAACTCTGTATTCATCTATGCAGAAATATTTTTTTTCTTCAAAATAGGATAAATACAGGTAGGATAGGTAGACAAATATTGTAGTAAAAAATTACAGAACAGTTCTGAAGTTACACCATTGAGCACTATACTCTTAGGAAAAGTAATTGCTACACTTGCTGCACAATGTAAAATGTGATCTTTGTTTTTTACAATAATGTCATAAAGTTTTTAGAATCACCCTTTCCCCTCTTGGCAGTGTTGATTTACATGTTCTCTAGTTAAGGATCCTACTCAGAGAAGAAACATGGTATAAGTTTATTAGCAGCTTGGTGTTTAGGAAACCTTTGATTCTTTGCCTAAAGAACCTGAAAAGTGTGTTCATACTAAGAAAGAATAACGGCAGGAAAAGAAGGAACAACTGAAAGATGTGCTGGAGGGCCCTGGATGCCCTCTTTCTGCCTGTGACAAGAAGATAACATCTAAGGCCATAGAGTATTTTACTTTAAAATTTTCATATGCCCACTTAAGTGTCCACTCCTTTTCCAGGGACCATACTTCAGAGTCCTGGATCTGATTTGCAGAAGTGCCAAGTAGAAAAAGAAACAGGATTTGGTTTAGAATCATAGAATCATTTAGGTTGGAAAAGACCTTCAAAATCATCGAGTCCAACCATCATCTATGCCCAGTAATCCATGTCCTGCAGTGCCTTGTCTATGTGCTTTTTGAATACCTCCAGGGATGGTGACTCAACCATTTCCCTGGGTAGCCTATTCCAGTGCTGGACAACCCTTTCAGTAAAGAATTTTTTCCTAATATCCAATCTAAACCTCCCCTGCCACAACTTGAGGCCATTTGCTCTCGTCCTATCTCCAGCCACCAGACAGAAGAAAGCAGCACCCACCTCACTACAACCCCCTTTCAGGTAGTTGTAAAGAGCGATAAGGTCCCCCCCCTCAGCCTCCTTTTCTCCAGGCTAAACAGCCCCAGTTCCCTTAGCTGCTCCTCATAAGACTTGTGCTCCAGGCCTCTCACCAGCTTGGTTGCCCTTCTCTGGACACGTTCTAGCAACTCGGTGTCTTTCCTGTAGTGAGGGGCCCAACACTGAACCCAGCACTCGAGGTGCAGCCTCACCAGTGCCGAATACAGGGGAAAAATCACCTCCCTGCTCCTGCTGGCCACAGAATTTCTGATACAGGCCAGGATGCCATTGGCCTTCTTGGCCACCTGGGCACACTGCTGGCTCATACTCAGCCAGCTGTCAACCAGCACCCCAGGTCTTTCTCTGCCAGGCACCTTTCCAGCCACTCTTCCCCAAGCCTGTAGCCCTGCATGGGGTTAGTTTGGTTTGCTTTGGTTTGGTTTTGAAAGGAAAAGATTGTTTCAGGTCTGGCTGGAAAGTATCTACTCTAGGTTTATAACTGAAACATTTGTTTCATTTAACTGAATTAGTATACTTTCATTCTAAGCAATTTTAAAACATTTAATTTTAAAATTTGAAGAATAGTTTCTAAAGCCTTTCAATTAGAGCCTTCATAAAAATTGTATAAGTCAGCAGAAGCTGTATTTTGAACAGATAAAATAAATAAAGTAATCTGAACAGTCAGGTTTTTGTATAAAATTACCAGCTTCTAATTGATCACTAAATTATTAAAATAATTATCAGGGTTAGGTTAGAGTTAGAAATCTAATATGAAGTCTTCCTCTGTGACCTTTGTCCTTATCTGCAAGACAGGTTTAATAGCATAAACTGTGTAAAATACACTGATGAACATATATGAGGCGATCTGATACTATACTGAGAGTACTATAAAAAAGCACAGATTAAAAAGATATAAAGTAACATATTCTTCATGCAATGTTCCTAGGGACCACTGATTTGATATTTTATATTTAAAAACATTTTCCATGTGTAAAATGGATTTAAGATGTCTTCTCTCCCTCCCTCCCTCCCTCTGCTCCTTCT
>JANZLQ010000086.1:37008350-37034347 GCA_026212715.1 Elanus axillaris | reverse complement strand
GGCTCACACTCCTTTCAGTTACACCAGTGCAAAGGTCTGTGTGGCTCCATTCATATTATTGTAATGGCCTGAATAAAAATAAAATTAAGAGAAAAAAACAAACCCAACCAAAAAAAAACCAAAACCCAACCCACTGCAAACATATGTTTTATTGGTTTTAACATCTACTATCTTAGTGATCTGATTAATAGAATGAAACCTAAGTGCAACTGAGGGAGCATTGAACTGTGGCACAGGACATGAACAAACAGATGGAGCTTTTTTATCTGGTTCTCACGCAACAGCAAGTGTTCATGTAGCTCTACCCCAAGTGAACTATCCATCCTGCATATTAGATGAAGCGAGACCCTAAGGAAAAAATATATGATTCGGTAGCTAAAAAGCATAATAATGAAACAAAATATAGTTTTTGTTGATTGTGACACATGGAGTTTCCTAGTTCATTAAAAAAGCAAACAAAAATTTAAGGAGATTTATGTGGCATCATACCAACACCAAGAACATTTATCAGCAGGGACAGAACATGTAATCCAAAACTGTGACCATTTCCACATTAACAAGGATATGTTGTTGGTCATCATCCTTGGGTGCAGAAGGACAGAGCAGTATACAAACAAAGAAATTTCCCCAGAAATCCAGTGGTATCATCAGGACACAGAGACTCAAAGATCCTGAACAACACGACTTTCTCCTAGTCTGTCTAGCCCAGTATCTCCATTTGAAGAACTCTGTTTTGAAAAACACAAGTTACTCTTGCACATAACACTACAGGCAAGTAAAAGGGGCCAAAATGTTACCAGCCTGGATAATTACACTCAGGTATCATTCTTAAAGAACAGCTGGATTTATATTGCTTACCTTGGTCTAGCCTTTGTAAAGGACCACACTGCAAAGAAGTGCAGTCAGATCCAAAAGCATGGAAGGATTTTTGCACCCCATGGGTTAGATATTATCTGCTTGTCCAACACCACATCACTGAGGTGTTCCAGATATTTCTATAGTTGCATAGTTTCTACAGTTTGTGCTTGAAAACTTGTCTTTACATTGATCATTCTGAATTACCAAAATGAACCAAATGTTAATAGGAGGAAAGAACCTGTAGATATTTAAGCACTTGAAGACAGTAAAACAGTAAACATAAACAAATAGAGAAATGGGAGGTTCACAGAATCAAACTTTTGTTTCTTTAACTACAAAATGCCATATTGCCTTTCTGATATTATTGAAATCTTCATATGAGAAAAACTATCCATGTATACAAGACTTCTCTGGAGCAGATTCCCCATTAGCCACCCTTCAATGTCCCACACTTTTATATGAAAACAAGCAAACTAAAATCTGGTGTTGCAATTTTCAAATCTCAGTTTTCTACATTCACAGTTATTAAAAAAAATAGCTTTTTTCTGTCTGTCTATCTCAAGTTCTTTTAATTTATTTGAAATTTTTTTCAACCCTGCCTTAGTAGTTTATGTACTTGTTTGGAATATTTTCTCCTGTTTTTTTATTGAGTGAACTTTCACTACAGAAGGATATTTCACATCTTTTGCCTTCTGATGCTTATTATCCAAAAAAGTTTTTAAACTGCAATATTGAATTCTCATTATTGCAATAGCAGCAAGCAATTCCAGGATGCATAGTTTATTTGTGCATGTACATGTGTATATAAATATATATATATACACACACTTGTGCGCACATCCAGACCCACAGATCTTGGAGAAGCTGTTATTGTGGCAACTCCTAAAGTGACTATTGACCTTCCTATAATATGTGGATTTTGTGTTTCCATTTTATATCTCCACAAAACATTAAAGGCAAAGGCTGACATTAAGAATGACGAGTAACTGTGTATCAGAGCTAAAATTTAGAGGGGACCTTCAGAAACTTGAAGATTAGGCAAACAGAAGCATTGTGATGCTCAACATGGAGAAGTGCAAAGCCCTGCAGCCAGGCTAGAGCAACCCTGTACACCAGTACAGTTTGGGAACTGACTGGCAGAGTAACAGTCCTGCTTCCTTAAGTGTTACGGTGATTGCCATGTTGAATAACAGCTGGTGGTGCTCCTATCACAAAGCAAGAAAATCACATCCTGGGCTTCATTAAAAATGTGGCCAGCAGGTAGAGCAAAGTTTATATCCTCCTTTAATAGGCAATGGTGAGGCTATATGTAGAATACTATGTCCTGTTTCCTTGCCAGCCCTTAAGAAAGATGTTGAGGAACTGGAGAGATTATTCAGTTGATGGTTACCAAGATGGTTACCAGATAAATTAATTATTATTCAATATATTGCCTCTAGGTTCTGGTATTCAATAGCTCTGTAGGAGATCTGTGAAGTATTTTATATTTTTTTCTCATTTTGTTTAAACTTAAAAAGAAAACAGATAAGCCTCTCTTCTCAAGTCACTTTTAGAACCTAATGCTACATGACAGGTACTGTTAAAATTCTTCTACTTTCATTTAAATCACATGAAATCTAGAGGCCCAAAGCACTTTGTACAATGTCAATACACTAATCATAGTAATTTTAAATGTTTCTGGCTTTCCTGCATCAAGAAGGGATTTTCCTCAGTAAGCTACATCAATTTCAAACTCTTCAAGAAGAATCAGACTGACATGAGTTTAGAGAGCTGCTACAGTGTGTTGACTGTAGGATCTAAAGCTGGAGGTGTTTTTACATTTAGCGTTTGGTTATGGTAAACTGAACATGAATACAAATCTCTGACATCTTATGAATGAGATTGTAAATTTTCCTGATATGGCTAGAAATTGATGACTATTATGTCCTGAATAAATATATATGTATGTTTAAAAACTGCACATGGAAAAAATATGGGTTTAAGTTAAAAGAATGTTAAGAATATAATGGAACAAATTAAGTCCATTAACAGCATTTAAAGTTGTACCACTATTTCTGTGCCTCAGTTCCTTTACCTGTAAAACGTCTATGTTTCAGAAGCACTGGGAATTCTTACTCATTAAGCACTAGTATGTTTTGACATTTTAAAAAGAAAGGTAATGCAAAAATACCAAATAATAAGCTCATCCATCTCATTTCATAGAATCACAGAATAATTTACTTTGGAAGAGACCTCTGGAGATCATCTTGCTCAACCCCCTGCTCCAAACATGGATAATTGTTTTTCTGCTCTCCAGCTGGAATTTCCCTTATTGCAAATTGTTACTTCTGCCTCTTGTCCTTTTGTTGTGCACCACTGAAAAGTGTCTGGCTCTGTTCCCTCCATAAGGCCGCTTTAGGCATTGGAAGCCTGCAGTTAGATCTCCCTTAGCCTTCTCTTGCCCAGGCTAACCCAATCCAGTTCCTTCAGTGTCTCTTCATATGTCATGTGCTGCAGCCCCTTGGTCATCTTGGTGGCCTCCCTGCTGGAGCCTCTCCACTATGTGATATCTGTCTTCTATTTCTGTGGGCCCAAAACCAGACACAGAATTCCAGATGCAGCCTTATGACCACTAAGTTAAAGGGAATAATCCTTGCCCTGAGGTCCCTGACTTTATATTGCTAATGCCATCTAATATGTGGTTAGCCTTCATTCTGCAAAGGTGCACAGATGAGTGAGTCATGATGACCCTGCTGTCCACCAGGACCCACCAGTCCTTTTCTGTATAAATGCTACTAGCCAGTCAGTCATTTTTCAATATCTCATTTTATCTAATTTAAGCAAAAAGAAATCTGTCAAATTTTGGACTTCAAAAATCAAACTCTCCTGGAGTCAATAAGCATAAACTATAGTAAGACACATGTAAAAAAAAAAACAACCCACCCAAACACAAAAAGACAAACTAAGAACTAGTACATAAATGTATGAACAGTGAGAAATATAACAAAATGCTAGGACAAAATATTTGTGGAAACTCAAAATGATCTGGGACCTCAGATCGTAATTTAGAAAGGCAAGGACTTTGATGTGCAAGTAAATACCATGTTTGTTATAGTTTTGAATATATGATGTAAAAGCAAGATACAAACCCAAAGACTTTATTTTATATAATAAAAAATAAGTACCAGTAACAGTAAATGATGTGGAAAAAAAAAATATTCTGAAATAAACTCACATACCAAACCAGATGATGGAAGCTTGAAAGGACTAGAGAGTGGTTAATGCACTAGAAAACATTCACACTGTGATTAATAGCAACAACTGGGCCAAAGATCTGATGACCAGGAAATGTAATAACCTTCCAGAAATTATAGAACAATAGTTATTACACCCCTAGTGAGTAAAAATGTTGGAACTTTAAAAAAATATAACAATAAATACTCAGATTAACATTATATAGGATATAGATATAACAGGTTTTGATAAGGAGGAATGAATGTTTTGAACTTATTAGAATTCTTGGAAGATCAATAAAGTCGTAGGCAACTGAGAAACATTTGATGTTATAAGCTGCACTTTAGTTAGAAGGTCTTTCTTTAGAAGGTCATTAAAATGGTTTTGTCATGGTTCTTCATTAAAAAAGTAGCATTTACTGGAGAATAGGTTAAACATTTCTATGACAAAAAAACCCCCACAGGTTTAAAGTTAGAAATAAACAGGACTAAAAAGTCAGTATAGTTAGAAAATATTTGGCCCACTAAATCTATGATTTAGATAGATTGACTTAAATGGGAATTTGTGAACAAAGAATTGGACTATTTAACAATTTTGCCAAGTATTTCAAAGTATTCTGCAACAAATATTGACCAAACAACAGGATTCAGGCACTATGTTTTGCTGAATGACTAAAGAATTTCAAACAGATGCATGGTGTTTCTTGGTAGGTTCTGGGTAGGCCATGGTAGCTTCCACTGATTTAGTGAAATTTTATATATATGGTAGGACATGAAAGACCTGAACCAAATATCTTTCATATAAGGTCATATCAGATCAGACATAACTAGTTTTAAAAATCCTTCTGGAAATAAAAGGCAGTAGGTTTCATCTAGATAATATTTAGAGGCTTATCCTGTTATGCCACCTTTTTCGTTACCTGCAGGTGAGAATACGTGAAGAGATTTCTTAGTTGATATGAAAATACTAATGTTTTTAAAATAACAACTTAGAAATACCATTCTAATATGCTTGTGCACATTAAGCTCTATACTGCATAAGGATAGGGGATTAGTTTTAGCTTCCCTACAGAATTAACAGCAGTGTAAATGGCTGCCACTTTATAATGGAATATACATGGGTATAGAATTAATTATTAAAGCAGAGAAAACATGCTTCATTCTTAGAACTCACTTTTACATTCTCAGGTTTATCAGCAAGCCTCTTTGATAAAATAAAAGACTAAGAGGAACAGCACAATTCTAGCAGTCTGAAGATATATTTGCTACCTTTAAATTTTCATCAAATAACCCAATGCTAACCACTAACTGGAATTCTGGACCACAACTGGTGCATATCTAAAAATTAAGCCACTTTTCGGAGGATTATTCTAACCTGATAGTCACCATATTAGGTGATACCACCACATTAGGTTATGTTTCAAAAAAACTGGATTAATGATCTAGGATGCTAAATACATAAATAAACAATTACCTGGGGAAAAGGTATGGGGGTGAAGTTCCTGCTCTCTGTGATTTTGTTATCACTGACGGTATACTAGCTGTGTCTAACTAATGCCTCAGGAAGTGGTCAGGCAGTTGGACTAGATGATTGTTGTAGGTCCCTTCCAGCTGAAATATTCTATTCTATTCTATTCTATTCTATTCTATTCTATTCTATTCTATTCTATTCTATTCTATTCTATTCTATTCTACACATGAGCATTCCAAATCAACTTCATGCAAAGTCAGGCAGATAGTTTAAATCACCTTCTGAGGTGGTAAATCCATAAAAGTTCGTCTTTCCATGCCCTTGAGAGCAAATAGAAGTATTGTCCTAATTATCTGCAAGTCTGTACACAAGAAAGCATAAATATTACCTTGTTGTCCGTAATCAGAAATGTCTGGAGACAACAGATCTTTGACAGACTGATGGCAAGAGCTATGTGACCAGGAAGTTGTACTCCAACTTTTCCTTCTTGTTTTACATAGCATAAGGACTTCTATTGTAGCTGGACTGAATTTTCTGGCCTTCTTTTATTATGTCACAGAAATAATATATCAAATTTATCACAGCTGATGATAAACATATTGCAAATATTTTGCTATGCATTTCTGATTTAATTTGTGAATGAATTATTTCAATAAGTTCAAGATTAAAAATGAATAAAAATCCATGCATAAATTCAATAAAGATCAAGGTTCTTCCTTATCAGATAATCTTTATCTAAAAAAAAATATATTCCTTTATCATTTTGGGAAGGGCTTGTAGTACCACAACTGTGACTATATGCTGCTTACATTTTGTCATGAAATAGGGCAAATTCAGTAATGTTACTGAAGAGTTTTAGACAGCTATTTTTCCCATCTCTTAAGAAAAGCACCAAAATATATAAGGAATTAAAAAACAATATAGCAGAAACAAAAAATAAAATACAGATTTAATTCTACAAGAAAAAAAAGAAATGTAGCTTTCCTCATCTTAAACTAGAAATTTCCAGCTGAATCACAAAATTGCCAACTATTATTTGAGCTCAGGTTGAACCAACCCCTGAGAACTGTATGATGGCAAAAATTTTAAACAGGCAAGTTTACCTTAACTCTGAAAGGAGTAAATTAGTCTTAATAACTGTAACACCCAAATTCCCAAACTTATGTATACTATGCCCTTTTATATCAACTTATAGGTGCTTATGTTTCCACCCAAACTGCTGCACAAGAACAGAAGGTTAGACTTTGGCACAGACATAAAAAGGACTGCAGTTTTCACCTGGTTAATAGGAGGGGGGCGAGGAGTGTTCAGCAAGCACATGAACTGATCTGTGAATTTATTAAGCAAAAAATTTGTATTAAGGTCAGCTAATAAAGTATTGTCTTTCACATTGTGGAAGCACAAGGCAAGCAAAAACTTGGGAAACTGAATTTCTCCTGAGTTCAAGTGGGTAATGACCCTCTAGCTTGGGTTTTGTTAGAAGGAATGTTTCTGGCTCAGACACCGGCTTTATCTGGGGCCCCCAGTCTACCGGTCTAGGAATAGTAAGAGCAGCAAGGTTCCAGTGCTGTTACTAAATGGCAAGGTAAAGCAGGGGTCTCCCATCTGAACTAACCTTTTTAAGAGTCTGAAAGGACAAGATAAGAAGCACAGAATGGGAACATCACTATATAGGCTCATATAGGTATTTATGATTTCTTAAGTGTATGATCACTGATTTCTGACTCTAGTAGAATTTCTTTGGATATGATCAGGAAACACCACCATTGATCGTGTTACTTTTTCAGAGCAGAACTGTGTTTCAGTGCACTCAGTCTTCATTACAAGATGAGATTCATTACATTACAATACAAGTTCCTAAAGAGATAGGTATTTAGACTGAAGTTTAGATTACACTGGAAGCAACACCCTTTTTTAGCCTCATTCTAGCCTGAAGAAATTTTCATCTGAATATTCATATCTCTTTAAAGGAAATTATTTGTGATCTTCTGAGGTATTATTTGTCTACCTTTTTGTAATATTTCTTTAAATAAGGCATAGATTTACCTGCACATATGAACATAATATTAATTTTAAATCATAGAAAATCAGTTCCAATGCATAAGATTTAAATTAATTATTTTTGCCAGTTAGGTTTTGGGGGGTTTAACTCTGATATTATAAATATAGACTTCCACTGAGTCCTACAGCACTTTAGATTGTTTCATTATACAGCGACTATTTAGCTGGTGTTCCTTTAAAACCAAAGTAAGATGCATTTTTTTGGCATGATATTGAAGGAAGTCACAGGGGAGAAAACCAGCAACCCACAGATTCTGTCACTTAGTACAAAACCTGCAGTATTTATAATTCCCTACAATTGCCTGTTTCCTGAGCATTAATGTGCAAAAGCTAAAAACCAAGGGAACTATCTCATTTAAATATTTAAGATAATTTATTTTAGCCCTGATAACCTACCACAAGTTACTACTACTGTAAAAAATCCACACTGCTATTTGAAACGTAAATATAGACTCAGTCTTCAAATTTTTCATAAAAAAACACAGTTGAACCACCTCAGTAGAGTTTTTATCAGACAATTTAAATGAGTTGAATTTTTTAAAGGCCTTGGCCACTGATGTCTTAAAGATGCAATAACATTAATTTGAAACTAGCAATATTAAGAAAGTTACGTCATTATGATTGAAAACAAACAAATGTAAATACCTTTTTCTCATTTTAGAGGCAGGCACATTTCATTAATACCACTGCTACATAGTATAAGCAAAAGTATCGCTTCTGTGGGTTTGATCACAAGGCATTAACTACATACTTAAATCTCTGCCGGAACAGAGCTCTTCCATGGTACATTGATAGCTATTTTATAGAACCGAGTTGTCAATAAGTTTCAAAGGAAGAAGGAATTTGTGAAAAAAAAAAGTTAAAATTTAGGTCTTGCAATTTTAGGAAGTTTTCATTAATCTTAATCTGAATGATTTCTATTAAAGGACAGTTTTACACTGTAATAAAACATGTAAAAAGCATTCCTTACTTAAACCAGTTCTTGCTGAGCTGTCTTCATGAATAACTTCATATGAAGACAAACTCTTCACAGATAAGCAAGAGGAGATACAGATGAAAGAACTAACAGGGAAGAAAGGAAAAGGAAATAAAACTAGGTATTAAGTGAACAGATACTATTAATTAGAGTAACAATGTGAGGAATGAGAGCAGTGCTGAGCCCAGATCAGAACTCTGCAGCATAGTAGATGTGAACATGAATTTGATGTGAAAGGTTCATAGAGGCTAGTGACAAGAAAATGACACTGAAATGATGATGAATTAATTTATGCTTTGGAAACAGTATAGGAAATGAAACAGAACTGAGGGAGATAAATTTGCCCCATGCACATGCCTAACATAGAGTGAAGAACAAAAATGAAACAATGAAAGTGTAACAAAATATATAGTGTTTATCACAAACCTGGTAAGAACAGACATCCACTATAATACACTTCTAAAGAAGAGACATTTGGTGAACATTTTTTTAGAATATATGTTTTCCATCATAGTGAACTTCTCTCTATTAATTTGAGACATAGTGTGAAGTTTTCTTAGAAGATCTTGCATTCCTTTACACAATTTACAGTTTTATAAAGATGTATTATAAGTATTTAACATATCTCTTCAGCACAGTGAAATGTTTACAATTTGTATGTAACTGTCACAGTTTACTAGCTCTACATTTTCATCATCTGTAGTCAATCAACAGCATATACAATATACAAATACCCAGTATGAATGCTGGGTACTGACTTAAGTGTTTGAGATTCCATTTATAAACAGATAAGATTCATAATAGTGATCTAGTTTATCTGCACTGCTCTGCTTTTCTTTATTGAGTTATATGACATTCAGAAAGTATACTTGTCTATGTGGGTTAGGTCAGGATATCCATGGCTACATAACATCAGATGATTGTGGAAAGCTACAAAGCCATTTTTTTCCTTACAGATGATATAGATACATCAACAAGCAATAAGCTCATACTCATAGAAGGTGATTCATCCTGTTATTCACATGTACTTTTTATACTACCTCTCTGTGTTTTTCAAGGCAAAATGTGCCCCCAAATTTCCACATTAAAAGACTGTTTGCATCATTTCTACATTACCTTTCTTAAATTAAAAATGCATTTAACTATATGCCATTTTTTACCTGAAATGATAAAAAAATTCAGACTTGACAAGACAAAGTAGTTGAAGAAATTACTCAGTCTCTGAGCCTCAAATTAGAATGGTCACAGTATGTGACTACCATAAATTAAAATATCAAACACGCATTGATTTTTATGTTGTCAATTCCATTTGTTTTGTCACTTGCCAGATAACTCTGCAATATTTAGGTAAAAGGAAGAAGGCTGATAACTAATGGACAGAGAACAAGCCATCCATTAATTGGGATAGGGCTCAGAAATCAACTTCAAAGTAGATACAGAAAATTCATCAACACTGTGTTTGTGGCACTGAACAAAACTTTCTGACAAGCAACAAGAAGCACTTTTAAAGACAGATGTTTCTGCTTGCAGCTTAAAGATTAAAGTGGAACAAGTCCTGGCGCTTCTAGATGGCAACTTTTGTAGCTAGGAAAATCTTATTCTGCCTGAAATGCAGTATAAGAAGATGTCTGGGCTATATTACCTATTTACCTTCTAAAAAGTTTCCAAAAGTAGAGAGGTAGCTGTTTAACTGAAGGAGGAGGAGCAATTTGGTTCAGTCCTATGTGTCAATCTACCAATTTCTGAAGCTTACAACATCACTTGTGTCCTCTAGGGTCCGTAGTAACGTGAATTGTCTTTATCCAAGTGCCTAGCAAATCATTGTCACATAGCAGCAGTCGACCTTTCTTTTCAATCTATGCACTTTTCAAGAGTTATAAATCAGTTGACTTTCAAGCTCGATGAGATGGCATATGCCCTGGTTTGAAGAACAGATGGAGGCTTGGGGGAAAATTGTTTCTGCAGGCTTGCTACAAGCAGCACTGCTCCATAAAAGTGAACCATTTGCACTAATTTCTCACATAAATTATACAGGCAGGGAGCACCAGCCCATTCAGCAGAAAATCTTTCATCTAGCTTTCAGAGGTCATTTAGCAAATTTAAATTAAAGTTATTTCTGATACATGGCTGGGTTTTCATTCCATACGCTTTCAAGAGATGGCAATTTACATCAAACAAAGGAATGGCTTTAATTGTGTATGCAGGGAAAAAGGAACAGTAAATTAACTGCCACAATATTACTTTTTTCTAGAATCCTGGGATAAGTTGCGACTATTAATTAGCCACAGAGGAATTAATAGCTGAAATATGGCAGCTCTGTGCTATAGGAATCAGGTAAAGTGTCACTACTCTGCAAGGCCTGTTTTAGACTCCAGCTGAATACTAGTCCCCAGATTCAGCACTGAAGTTGTTAAATAAAGGAGATCTCAGTCACTTCCAGGAAAACATTCTTTACTTTTTAAGGGAAACATATTATTCAGCTGTTAAGCAAACGTACGTGTCATTTTTTAATAAATATGGTACTTCATCTGAGCATGGAGAAAAGAGACATTTCATTAGATTCTTAAATTATAAATATGAAAGAAATGGAAAAGACCAGAGGACTGTAAAAAACATAACTGTAGAAAGAATTACATTTTTGTGAGCCACAAGTGGTAAGAAAGAAGAGATTGCATTGAGTAACCTCTAATACATAATGTGACATAATTCAGTGTTTCACCAGAAATATTAGTTTAAATGTATGAACTAAAAACAACCGATGAGAATGTTGATGAGTATTGAAATAGTTACTTTGAATTTTTATGGGATTTCATAAAAACAGTGTTTTCCTACAGTATTTTGAAATGTCATTTTGATAAGATTCTTTTTTAATCTCTAACATCACAGATTTATTCTAAGACCTGCAGACACCTCCTTTTCAGATGTGAAAAAGAACTTAACAGAAGAGAGTAAAGCCATGAATGATTTGTAGATTAGTATTAAGTAGTGAGCTAACAGAAAAATGTGTATTACAGAGCCATTGGCTATGTAAATTTTTAATTACAGTTTTAAGCATGCAGTTAATTGGTGCACTATTATTAAGAAATATTTCTCAACTGAAAATTAATTCTAGTATAGTGCTTTTGAAAAGCAAGATTCAAACAGACTGAATTTATTTGGAATTAATGTTATTTAGTGGTGGAATGAAATCATTGTAGAAATTTCAAACTTGAGAAACCTATCTTTCCAACACTTTTTGTGACTATATGTATCATGGAACGGAAACTGGAAGCACTGAGAGCTACTCAACAGCTTTAAAAACGTTGCCTTAGTTTAAGGATATCAGTTTGGTACCCTATTTTAATCTGTAAATAAAACTTGTTAATCTTTGCTAACTCACATAAGATGCTAGAGTCAATATAAATAGTGACTTTTGAAGAAAAAAACAACCACATACCTATTGAATATAAATATAAAACTAACACATTATTAAATATAAATGTAATTAGATACGAACTAACACTTCTTAGATGTAAGAGAGGGATTTAAGTCTGCTGTTATCAAAAGGATGATCGTAACCTCTATAACTTTGATAACTCAAGACATTGTATTTTATAGCTGATCAGAAATGGATTCCTGTCAGCATTATCAAGGAATAAAAACCTAATAGATCAGTAGGAAAATTTATAATATCATAGCGAGAAAAAGGGACAAGATAATGGATAATAATATCTATGGCAATAAGGATTCCATTCTCATGCAGTCAGTAGGAATTTTGTTGTTTTATTTGCTAGAAAAGATATTGCATTTATTCTGTAGCTCTTCTGTATGATTTCAGGTCATAGAGTGTGTATAAATGTAGTACATGATATTGCTTAAGAGATTTAAAGGAGTTTTCATTTAAATGAAAATCAGGTCATAGTCATTAAAGTGTGGCTATTTTTCAGCATTATGCATTTATAAAAGGAAACTAGAATAGACTTGTGATTGCAATTTTTAACAATCTCTAAGAAAAAAGTTGCATGCACATCAGTGAAGGCAGCATTTTTGATAGTCATTAGCTGGGCATTAGTATCACAGTAACAAAGAATTATGAATGGCATTTGTCTATACACAACTGTTTATGACCAGTATTTGCTTGTGCTTGCTTCAGTAAGCCATAGTAAACAGATAAGTAATAATTTCTGATTTAAGATGATGCAACAGAGCTATTGCTACATTTTTAGCTTAAAACTGAATAATTCTTTCTTGCTACTGTGCCACTTCCCAAGTTTGCTGTATTACTGACTCCACAGAAAACTGCAGTTTTTACTGTCCTTTAAGAAATGAAATTACTATTTTCCAAACTATTCCTTTACACTAAATCTGTTAATATAATTGTTTGGTTTAGTGATTTTTTTTTCTTTCTTTCTTTTTTTTTTTCCCCCAGAGGCAGCATTTAAAATTTGTTTCTCCAAGACTTTATTTCTTTACCTCAACTCATATTTCTAGTCTCTCTAAATTATTATGTATTATTTCTGGCTTAAGAAATCCTTGCTTTCAGTTGCCTTCTCTTGAATCCACACTGCAATTTTCTGTTATACCAACACAATTGTATTGGAGACAGGCTTAAAAAGGATCACTGAAATGATTAAAAAAAGGAGCCCTCTAGGGAAGATAAACAGAAGTCTTTTGCAGAAGAAAACTCTGAACTATTTCTTAAAACATTAATGAAGACATTAAATAAAACAGAAACTAACACCACTCTGTGCTGTACCCAATGTGCCTAAGCATGATACATGGCTGCTCCTCTTTGTATATAATCTTGCAAAAAGCTTTCATTCTACATGACAACACTTGTGGGGGATTTACAAGTTTTAAAGAAAACCTCTCTCAACATCTTTTATTAAGAAGATATTAAACATAGTTTAACAAAGAATGGAAGCAGAAAAAAATATCTGTATATCTGAAAATAAATCCGAAACAAAAGTATTATTTGTATAGACAATTTGTTCTATTTGCTTTCAGCTATCCGAGACTGCAATTCCATGAGCAGCTGAACTAATCTAGCAGTTCATTGCTGTCAAAAGAAAAAAAGTTTTGAGATCCCTCAACTCTCTCCCATTCTTCATTGTACTTCACTACTGTTTCTCTCTCCTTCATCAACACACAGCTTTAGCACTCATGGACTCTTTTCTGATCAAAGCTCCCAGGACTGTGAACATGTTGCTGCTAATCAAGAAAAAAATACATCCACTTTTTTCCCTGAGTTAGTGAGATAAATTTACTCACAGAGGGCTCTGATAAGCATCAGTGCCAGTGCCAAGTATGCCTTAGAAACAGAGAGCAGAAGAGGTGAAGGAAAGTTGGACTTTCCCCTTCTCATAGCAATAAGCTATTAAAACCCCTCAACTTCCAGAATTACATCTCACCTCTATAAATTGCAAGACATTAGTATAATAACGGGGTCATTCTGTAGTGTAAATGAGCTCCCTCCAACTGTTTTTAAGTTGTTTAGGGATTTGAACTTTGGGAAGTGTTACCTAAGTTTATTTAATACTACACAGGGAATAACACACAATGTTTATTCATGTGGTTTAATGGCAAGACATTGCCACAAAAATGAAAAATGCCGTGACATTACTTGAGAGCTCTCCAGCTGAAAACTCATCTCCCTTCCAACTATATCAGTCGATATATAAAAATAAAAAATTTCTCTTGCTTAAAATTTATCCCTCAAACAAGCAATAAAGGCTGCATTTCCAGGAAAAGAAAACAAAATTTAAACCCCAGCTAAATTATGGAGAAAACCCCTAAACAAAGCACAACGCCACAACCAAAAAACCCAACCCAACCCAAAAAAGATTTTTCTTGGTTCTGGTTATAGGTACCAGCTTAATCATAGCAGCTCAGAATTTTATAGAAACTAGTATACAACATGCTGACAAAATCAAATGAAGAATGAGAGACACTAGTAAAAATTGCAGTTCTGTGGCATGTTGAAATGAATTGAAGTCCCTATTACCAAAAGCAACCCTCAATAATCTGCACAATGAAAAAGTGTATGCACAATCCAAATTCATGATGTGGAGGGCAGAACACTTTCTTTTACCACTGCATCTAGTTTCTATCGCCAAGGAGTAATTCTGCTACCATATGCCCCTGAAAAAAACAAGCTGTACAAAAGAGGGGATGAAGAGAAGTTAAAATGGTGAGAGTCACATCCTTAGTGAACATAGCTATTCTGGAAAAACCATAAACCCCCCAAAATGGAAATCATGTTAATTTTGACATTTTGCTTGAGAAGTTTGCATTTTTGAATTTGGTTTTCATTTCTCTGAAACTGCTAAAATTCTTTTGAAGAATAGAAGTGGTTTTTTTCTCCTGTATAATGATTTTCATATTAAACCCACTCTCTAAAAAAATAATTTTTCAAACATTCTGATGATTTTCTGTATGGTACAAAGAGACTGCATTTCAAACACATTCTTAATAATTCAGAAATACTTCCTTAGTTTTATCAATGTTCCTAGTCAAAGGTTTAATTGCATTCTGACCTTTTTTATTTCAGTAACGTATATTTAAAAATGGAAGTCCTTTTCAGACCTGAACTATAAGCTTTTTTTTATTCATAGCTTGGTATGAGATTGTGCAAAAGAATATATTACTACATTTTGAAATAACATTGTGATATACATAGGCTAAAAGAGAACTGCAGGATCCCACATATGTAGCCAAAGGGCTTATAAATATTTTAACACATTCTTTTCCTAAAAAGATCACTTTCTACTATTATCTAACTCCAAATTAACAACAATTTATGTTTCAAACTTTTATGTTTGATACATGTCAGAAACGCATTTTCAAACCATACCACTATTATTCATTCTTTGTTAGTGGACAAAAAGAAATGATTCAAATTTGGAAAGGGCCTTGAACATTTGTTGAATAATTCAACCATAGAAGTTGTTTATTTCTAGATCTCAAAAGCTATTGCTTTATCAAAATATGTCAGTATTATATATTTGCAGCAATTTTAAGGCACTAGTATTGACACAGTTCTATTTAATGAGCATGAAAACAAACATAGGATTTAAAATAGATATTGAAATATTACATTGAGCGTATGACATTTAGCAAAGAATTCACTGACTGCTAGGAGATCCCCTGAATCAGGATGAAGAGTTCTGAATTAATTTTGTATGGATTATTTTCCTTTAATTGTAATAAAACCCAGAAATTTATGTAGTTACAGAGATGGTGGGTTTCTTTTCACAGATAAAATTAACACTATATTCACCTTCTGAAAATTACAAAAGGACAACTTTTCTCCAGTTTTGAAAACAAAGGTTAGGAACACCAAGACAGTCATGTCTTTTTCTTTTAGAAATAAACGTGATTACAGCCTCTAACACCAGATAATTTTAGGCTGGTATTATCAGAGCCTTTAATTTTTTTTTCTTTTTTTCCTCTGGATGGTGTTCTTTAAAACCAGGTTCAATGACCTGTTCTTCTATGTAATGATTGATGATTGATATCTTGTAAACATATTTTATCTGTTCATATATTTTCTTCCATTAGAGCAAAACAGTTTTATTTGAACATGCAATAATAGTAAAACTTACCAACCAGAATGCCAGTATTAGAGGAATATTCAGATGCCTTTCTAAACCTAAAGATGTAGTCTGACAATTCATATAGAAGACACATCTTGTTATAATGATCTTGTAGTGACATCTAATTTGATTTGATCCCTTTTTAAGAAAAAGTTACCAAGGTAAACACCATGGTTTACCTGCACAGTTTAATCTTCTCCATGTTTAGGATTAATTGGCATTAATGAATGCCTCTCTCTAAATTTAGTGCATTTTGGAAATAATTAAGCTAAACAACAATAAAACCAAAGTACTATTCTTTCAGAAATAAAGATTCAACACATTGAACTATTCAGAAATAGTTCTGAATTGTTTCTGAACTTTAAATTTATATCTTATCTAGGTCTACAACCATAGTTATATGCAGCCAGCCCTCACAGGAAATTAGTCATGGCCTTAAAATTAGGGAAATGCAGAACTGTTACAAAATCAAGGGTCTCTCGTACGTATTTTTTTGGGACACATTAACATAATTAATGGATATTAAAACATGTCAGATTCTTCTGTTCTGGCTGAAGATGACTATATTCTGTTCAAGAATTACAATAAAGTTAACAAGAGTTCAAACTGTATTCAAATCAGTATTTAATGTCTGACAATTACAGTTATTTTGTTTTGTTTCAGTAATTATAAAAAAGCAAACAAAGAAACAAACAAACCCCAACAGTATATTTTGTAGGAAAGAATAAAATCCTGTAGTGTTTTCCTTTGTCTGAACAAATCGTGTTTCTGAGACGCCCCTGCATTTTCTCTCATGCACCACTTGGTAGACAAACTAACAAGAGAGAAATGAACCATGATATACATTACATCTAAATAGAGCAAAAAAATTTCTCATAATAAAATGTTGATATTATGCAATTATGGCAGGATTAAAATATCACTGTTACCATTTATTTCTTCTTTTTATCCTTCCACTAGAATCATGATTCATGCAAATAAATATAGTTAAGCAAGATTTTATAGAACATTTTGCCTAGACACATATCATCATAAAATATTTTTTTCATCTTCATGAATTTAAGTGGTATTGAGTAAAACATATTTCTAAAATAATTACTTATTTAATCATATTTACAAACAAAAATGATGAACTGATGAAAATTAGCCATGAGAAAACAAGCGAAAGATACAGACCTTACTTTATCTGCACCTTTAAATATTAGCTAGTGATAAACATTCTCACCCTTTTGCAGCAGTGGGCACCCTCTAAGACTTTAGAAGCTATCTAAGGTAAAGTTTGAACTAGAAAACTCCTATTTGCCTGCTTCATCTACTTAAACTGCGCAATAATCAATGATGGTTGCATGCCAAATTAAACAACAGCCTCAAGTAACTCTACTACCTCAGTATTGTTTTCTCGAGTGCCTGCCACAGAACTCAGTCTGGATTGATTTGTGACTACACCAAGTGGCATGGAATAAGGGAAATAAGATTGGACCCTGCCATGTGCTAAAGTAAGAATGGAATAGTCTACTACTATACTGCCTTCTTGCACATATGCTGAAGTACTGATCATTTGTTTCAAAAGAAAGGATTAACAGCAATAGCAAAAGCAACTGTTGCATGACATTTCAGTCCTATATTGAGCTAGCTACATGCCAATGTTTTCCTGTGGTAGGTGGACACTAGGGAGACATTAAGTCTATAAGATTGCAAACTGTGTTAAGAAAAAAATACATGCTGGATCTTTGACTAGAGACTCTGCTATTGTGACTGTCTTAACGTTGTATGTTTTCAAACAATTCAAACTGTCACATACAGGGAGCAAACACTCTAGACATTCAGCTGTGGTTGGAAGGCTTGTAAATAGCAAGTTACGAAGATGTCACAGAATCATAGAATCATAGAGTATGTCAAGATGGAAGGGACCCACAAGGACCATCGAGTCCAACTTCCTGCTCCTCGCAGGACTATCTAAAACTAAATCATATGACTAAGAGCATAGTCCAGATGCTCTTTTTACTCTGACAGGCTTGCTGCTGTGACTACTTCCCTGGGGAGCCTGTTCCAGTGACTGCTTGCCCTCTCAGTAAAGAACCTTTTCCCTCATGTCCCATCTGAACTTCCCCGATGCAGCTTTATTCTATTTCCTCACATCCTAAGTCAACTATGCAGTCACTAGCATCATCTAGTGGAATGCTAGTCCTTATTGTGGAAATATATGCATCAAAGAGCAATTAAAACGAGGTAAATTGTCTGCACCTCTCAGTCTGATTTTGAGAAATTAGAAGTTATAATGCCTCAAGATAAAAACTAAATTGTGCAGATTTTTTTGCAGTTGATTGCAAATGACCTTTTTGTCTTACCTGGTAATGAAAGATTAGCATGCAGACTTATGTTGTAAGCCTGTGAATTTTAGTCCAGAAAGGGCATTTCTAGGGTTGCCTAAAGACCAGTTGCACTGGAATCTCATTCTGATCATGTGTAAAGTCTTGTGGGATAGAGATTCCCTTTGCTGCAAGAACTATTAATTGTTCCCTGTGGTGATTCAGCACTGCTATGGAAACAAAATAGTAGCACAAATCTCTCTTCTATACTTCAATATGCAAAAAAGCTACCTTAAAATCTAGTTACTAACAAATTATATAGTACTGCTTACCACACTATAGGTCTAATCCTGTTGGCTTTCTTAGGAGTGCAATCAGCTATAAGATTGCAAAATCCCTCCTTTTTGTGTTGAATTAACATAGCTATATATTTAAAATTGGTATCGTGTTCTTGACATGAATAACTAAAAAAATTCTACAAATCTGACATATTTTGCTCATGCATATCATGTTCATTTTGTGTAAGTATCACTGCTTCCAGCAAAATCTTATTTTAGTCCAATAAATAACACAAAAAAATAAAGTAATTCATGATAACCAAAATAATTAAATAGTAGGTGCAGGTTAAAGATCAGCATTCATTTTTCAAATTAAATTTAAAAGTCTGCAGTAGTTACTTAGAAGATTGGCAAGTTTTACAAATAACATCACCAAGCCTTTTAGAGAGAAACACAGCCGCATTAGAATGGAGTCATTAGGCAATACATTTATTTTGAAGCCAATTAACCTTTTGTCAGAGAAATGTCGGAGCTGTAATGGTTTCAGCAGTGGAGGTCAGCCTGTAACAGAGGCACGTATGACAGCGATTACGCTGTCTGACATATGCTGTAGACTGAGAGTACAGCTGTGGAATGAGAATCTGCCTTCGTTTGTATTCTGCTCTGCATTTTCAGGGAGCAGGCAATCTTGACCTATCCATTTAGGTAATTAAAGCTTCTATTTGGAAGTGTCCTGCAGGAAGGTGAAATCTGGGGGAGATAAATGGCTGCTGCTCACTGTATCCAGCCACTTCCATCATTTGATGGACTGCCTGAAACAGGCTGCATTGCCAGATCCTCATAAAAATAGAGATGAATTGGGCAGGAGACAATTCTCTAAGGCAAAGCAACTCTGTCATCTTCCTTTTTGCAGCATATAATTTAATTGTTAGCCAAGGTAGACAGCTGACTCAGGGGCCTTTCTCTAATGGCTTCCTCACAATCTTCCATTTGCTAAGAAATTATTTCAGTTTATTTACTTACAAGCTAACTTTGTTTGACAATGAGAGATGTCATTCCAATAAGCTCAGCTGGCTGTCACAGCTGTGCCAGGACTTACCTTCCAGGCGATTTTGTTTCCTTTAGTATCATGCTCAAGGGCAATTGGGAAGTCTCCTCTCTCATAAAACTTGCGAAATGCTGTGGGCTTTGTTGGTCTTTCTTTAAATGCTCCTGCAATTGGGGGCCCTCTTACCTTAAAAAACAAAACAAAACAAAACAAATCCCCTCATAGTTCAGTGGTAATATATTTTTAGAAAAAGCCTAATCTATATTCTTAAAATAGAAACAGATACAAAAGAAGAATAACATTGATCTCCCAAATGATAGTTTGCTTTCTTCTTTACGTGTTATACCTCACTTCTTTGAAAGTACACTTTGGCAATGATGTACAGATGCCGTTAACTGCTTTTTTTTTGTGACTACTTTCAGATTGTCCGATAAAAACTGTTTATATTTCAAAGTAGCTATCTCCATTACTGCAGCATTTTAAAGCAAGAATAAAATGCCAAGAACATATTGACATTATGTAGTAGAAGTTCTTGGAAAATCAAACATTTCTCCTTTTCCTGTTTGTTTCTTTCTATAAGTCATTTGACTTGATTTTCATGTAATATAACTGTCCTCACCTTCCATTCATTGTCTTTCCCTGGCCATTACCTGATCTCCTTCACCATATTGTTTCCTCAAATGCTATAGATCTGGCTTTCATATAACTTCCAGCCCTTCAGTATTGATGGCTGAAGCACTGAAAGAAATGAAGACTCTCAGATCTCTCCTATTTGCCTGTGAAAAAATTTGATTTAGCTCCACTTAGTTCTTTATATGAGTTATTCCTGGTTAGCATATTGTGTAGCCTGAGTGCCTGAATACCAGTCCAATTCCAAAATGCTCACACTGGAACTTTTTTCTCAGCCAAACATAGTAGTAATGACAACTAATAATTGGCACTAAAATAACAGAATTTCAAGTACTTATATGAAATCTATTGTTTCAGCTAATTAACGCTAACCTCCAATGCTAAAAGAGACTACAAGAGCTAACTAATCTCAAATGTCCTTGACAACTGATTCTTCCCTGAGAAACCCTTGCCTTTTTTTTGTTTTATAGCCATATATCGGAGATAAGAACTTACTACAATTCTCTGCGTATCTCTTTTGTCAAAAATGCCTTTATGACTTGCTACCTTTTATAACATAGAAAGTGTCATTTTCAGAAAAAGGTGAGAGCTTCAAGAATCATAAATCATACCCAGTATTTTGTATTGTTCTGTTTGTCTCTCTGTCTTCAGTGACCCTTACTTCAGTTTCTAGCATTACAGACATTCAGCTTTCCAGGGAACAGAATGCAAACATGTAACATCCTTTGTTTCATTTGTGCTATTCTGTAATTTAACTGTACTAGCTAAAGCTGACTTGGCACTTTTTTCCTCCAAAGTATTTTGACGTGTTTTCCACTGGCTGAGGTAGAGGGGTCCACTAGTGTATGCCTATACTCCATTACAAATTAAACTAGGGCTACTAAACTGTGACCTATTGTTGCATGTCACTGTCATTGATAGACCATGTCTAGTGAAAACAGCTTTGATAATGTATAGCTGTAACTTTGCTTAGTAAACACATCTGCAGCAGCTGAGAGTAATACTCCAAGAAAAGTATTTCTAACCAATGTAAATAAATCTACACTTACTGTTCTGCAGAGGAACAATTTGTTCTCTTCCACTAGTATAAGTACTTTCACTTGTCTTTAATGTTTTTTGCATTTCAGGCAAGTCTATGAGTTGCTGCTCATTTGAGCCCCCTAGAAAAGCATCTTTGTTTTTTTATATATTTTTCACACACAGGACCTCACATGTCCTGTAAAACATTACTTTCTGAATAATATTAGGAGTGACTGTTCTATTAAATTTTAACTTAAATTATTGATAAAGAATATGTTGTCTTGATTACATGACATATAATCTTATTTCTTGCCAGCTATAACCATTAGAGGTAGTTAATGCATCTTAGTTGAAACCAAACATTTTCTTCTTCCCAACTCATGTTAGTAAATTTGCTATCAACCTTCTTCTACTGCACCTTTACAGATTTCTTGAAAATATGCTTGTGTTAATTTGACTTCTTCCTATTCTTTATTCAGGAACAAAGAAACTAGAAGGACTAAAAGGATCTTGGTTATCAAATCCATTCTGTTGTGCATTATCCTTACTTCAATGGTTAGAAACCACTTCTTAAATTGTATGCCTACTCTGATCTGCCATCTCAAAAAAAGATGTGGGAGAATTAGAAAAGGTTCAGAGGAGAATAATGACTGAGGGTATGGAATGGCTTCCACAAGAAAGGAATAAACTGGGAAAATGATGACTAAGGAGAAATAAAATAAAGATCTATAAAATCATGACTTCATGGAGTGGATGAATATGGACAGATTTTCCACTATCTCTTTCAGTAAAAGTATAGGGCATCAAGAAAATCTAGTCAGCGACAAGTTTGGAACAAAAAAAAATGGTTATGTATTCATGCGGCAAGTAGTGGATTTATGGAACTCTGTGCCAAAAGTCAATGTTGGAAATCCTAAAAGTTTCTGTACATTCAAGCTGTGACTGGAAAAGCTGATGAAAGAGTAATCCGTTCAGGTTTACTAAATCCACATTATCAGTGATCAGAAATGAAATGAGTATTATCCTGTTTTATGCAATGCAGTCTGTCTGGTAGATCTCTTAGCATTACATTTAGTCTCTCATGGCCACATCACACTGGCATCTCATAGTTCTCCTTTGATTAACTGCCACAGCAACTATCTTTTCCAGTTGATAAGCTCTATGTTAATAACAGAATTTCTCGTCATTAGTTTTAAGTGCATTTTCTTGTACTTTGCACTACTATATTTAATTCTATTTCTATTACCCAGTTCTCAAGGGCTTCCACTTCCATCTGTGTGATGCTGTAATCTTCATCTGTTTTAATAACAACTCCAAACATTATGTCAACTATAAATTTCATTATGCAATCCTGATTGTTTTTGTCAAGGTCACTAATGAAAATATTAAATAAGGTTAGCCCTAAAACAACTTCTTAAGAAGTTCCATTAATAACTTTCACCTATTATCATATCTCTCATTTCAACGTTACATGTCATCATTGTCTCCACATCAAAATGGAGTTTCTTACCCATCTTACGCATCTCATAATTCTTTTACGGTATAACTAGGAAAGAAGTGTGTATAGCTAGAGAAGTAGCAGCATAACAAATGCTTGAAAATAGTCTAGAGAGAGAGTTTTGTTTTGTCATTTTTCCCTTTGTCTTAAGGATTTTTTCTTGTCAGTTTGGTGTGTAATAGGCACAGAGACCTTTTAAATACCAGGAAGAGTAACTAACTCCAAAGCAATGAAACGATCTAGACAGGAATGAGCCTAAAATCTGCCTAGAAAAAATAAATATCAATGATCAGGAAGACAGTGGAACTGTTCCTGCATTGAAGAAATGGTACCTTGCATGACTGAAGAGTACTCTTGCTCTGCTTCAAGTTTATTACATGGAGACAATTTGTTCCTCTTGTTTGCATCTGTTAAAAGCAGATTATGAGACATTGGCTAGAGTGGCTGCATTGAGCTAATACTGTTTACGTTTTATAAATAGTTTCCTTTCCTCCCTATCTTTATTACTAGGGAGACCATCACTATCATATTCGGTATTCTGAACACTGTTCTCTAACTCAGACCTCTCTCTTTGTGTCACTCTAGCCATGCATCTTCAACAGTCTGCCTGAGGAAAAGAATATGTGTATGATTTACTTTTTCACTTTTTATAAATCCTGTTCTATTTTGGTTTATATATATTTAAATATATATATATATGTTTTATATATTTATTTTCCTATACTTAGATTTTAAGTAGCTCTTTCTGAGACCAGACTTCTTTTTGTTTTCTATTTGCAGACTATGCAAGGAATGCTAGTCACAGATTCAGGTTAATTGCTATAAAAAAGTAATAAAAGAGCAATAATTACATTCTGGAATGAAGTATCCACAGTGATAAGCTGTCTCAAAATCTTTAGGCCAGACAAGTTCTCCAGGAAACAGTCAACTGTACTTTTTGCTTTTCATACAGAAGATTTTTCTCACAATATAAAACTGTTCAACAGTCTTTCCTAACAGCTGAATGACCATTCTTAATAGCTCTTTTCCTCATGCAGATTTAGCATTTCTCCATGTACAATTCATTAGGACCTTCCTAGCTGTAATGTGACAGTTTCTGAAGACACCTCTGGTCCACAATTTCAGAATGTAGTAATCAAGAGGGGTAATACCTACTGATGCTAGTAATAGTTGAAAAAATCTGATTTACTGAGCTGCTTACATAAACTATGCTTTTCAGAATCTTACAGAAATGTTATGGCTTGAACTTTTAGGGTAAGACTAATATGCTTTTACTGGCTCATGGGCAGCTGGTCACAAAGGATGTTGCTAGAGGTTAGTATTGGATCTGATACTGTTCAACACCTTTATAAAGGATGTAGATGACAGAACTAAATGCTTGCTTACCAAGTGTATGTATCATACCAAACTGGGAAGAGAAGAAGACCAGAAGGAAGAACCACCGTGCTGAGAGGTCTTCACAAACTAGCAAACTGGGCCAAGAAAAATTGCATAAATGTAATGTCTTGCACATGATATGATAGAATAATCACAAACAGCAGTACAAGCTGGGGTGTAGCTTTGCTGAAAAGTACCTGGGGATTCTTGTGGGCAGCACCAAACTTGGGCAAGCAGTGCCTTTGCAACAATGAAGGCAGAATGAGCTCTGGGTTGCATCAGCAGATCAAGGAGATCCACTCTATTGACATTTGTTAGGACACACTAGAATATTGTGTCCAGTTCTGGTCCTCCCAGTTCATGACAGAAACTGAGAAAAAGGGAGAGGGTCTAGCAAAGGACCATGAAGATCATTAGAGGTTTGGAGATCTTGACAGAAGGTTCAAGAAACTTGATGTATTCAGCCCAGAGAAGAGAAGGCTCAGGAGGGGATCTAATCACAGTCTTCCAATTCTTAACAGATAGTTATAGAGAAGATGGAGGTGTTCTCTCCAGAAGAATGCACAGGACAAGAGACACCAGGTGTAATTTGCTTCAAGAGAAATTGTGTCTGGATACAAGAAAAGAATTCTTCCCTGTCAGAAAAAATTAAACACTGGAATAGGTTGCCCAGAGAAGTGGTGGAATCTCCCTGAAAATATTCAAGATTTGGCTTGGCAGGGACCTGAAAAAACAAATCTAAGACCCAGCTTTCAACAGAACACTGGACCAGATGATCTCCAGAGGTACCTCTCAGCTAAGGCTTCTCTGTGATTTTATGTTGCTAGGTAAAATATACAAAAAGAAACCACACAATGTTTTTCCTTGTGATAATGAGTTTTGCCTTCTTACATTTTATATTGTTACAATTACTGACTAAAAAGGTCATTCTGAAAGTATTTAATTTATTGGAAAAACAGTAACAAATACTATCATCTTCAACCTAACAAAAATACTTCATTGCAGCATAGCTAGAGAGATTAAGATTAGAGTTACAGTTAATTAAAGGCTAATACTCATGATGGCAAAGTATATGAAGCAATAAACAGTTTCTGAGGTTCGTTAAATGCCAAAGAGAAGTTGAAGAGTTTGATAATTGCAAAACTAATTTATTGTAATTCTGTGCCATTGAACTATGTGACAAGATAAAAGATACAAGCCATTAAGCAAAGAAAAAAAGGAGAAAGACCATATTTCTTTCATTGACTCATGGGCATTTGAAACCATTGTATCAGGTTGCATTCTTAGACTTTTCAGTGATGGCACATTAGGAAAATGATTAAGAAAAATTATTTGAAGTCACATTTAAACAGTGATTAATTATTTGAAGACTGAATTCTCCAAATTTCCTAACTGAGTGTCAAACTGTATGCATACTCTGGGACCTAAACACATACCTGCATAGGATAACTGGTGGTTTTCATGAAAACTAACAGTAGTTTCATGAGTAGTTTGACCCAGACAAAAATTGACACCGACACAGAGGTAAGTGGTCTTTCTGACCTCATGCACATGCATGCCAGCACAATGTACTGCCCTCCATTAATGACAGATGCTTTCAGGTAGGTATTCAGAGGACTAGATCAGGAACAAAGGGATGGTTTTGTTTTGTTTTGGGTTTTGGTGGGTTAGTGGGGGTGGGGGGT
>JANZLQ010000086.1:36988214-37008250 GCA_026212715.1 Elanus axillaris | reverse complement strand
TTTTGGGGGGGGGTGGGGGTGTTTTTGTTAGGTTGATTTGTGAAGTATTAGATCCTTAAGGTGGTTACTGCAAAGATGAGTGAACACTTAAGATGGCACCAGGGAGAGAGCAGCATGGAGTGGGACAGGAAGAAATAGGTGACTGATTCTTCAAGGAGAGGTGCAGAATTTATATTGAACACCAAGAATTAATTGTATGTACAGTTTCTCAACTACCTTTGCAGATATAAGTTTTTTCATTCAAATCAGAAGTCAGTAGTTTTTCAAGTGCTATGTGGAAAATAAAAGATGTGATCACATATTAAGTTGTAGGGATTCAGGATATTACGAGACTAATGTTTTTACTTCCTAAAAGTAGAATGGACTGAGACCCTAGTGTTGTTATATGATATGTTATGTTTAAGGATATGATGTGTTTAATATATTATATTAAAAAAAGACCAGTGACATTGTAATCAAATTTAATAGCTAAAGACATATCTTTGTTTGATTGAGCCAGGTTAATGCATTTAGATGTGTCCTGGGTTCCGCTGGGATAGAGTTAATTTTCACAGGAACCTGGGAGGGGGCACAGCTGGATCAGCTGACCTGAAGTAGCCAAGAAGCTATTCCATACCATGTGCCATCATGCCCAGTATAGAAATGAGGAGCAGGCTGGGGGGGGCCTTTCTGGGCTTTTGGTGGGGGAAGTGGCGGAGCGCCGGGTTGTGGGTGGTGAGCAGTTGCACTGTGTATCACTTATTTTCTATATTCTTTTATTAGTACCGTTGTTGTTGTTGCAACTTCTCTTTTTGTGTTGTCCCAGTAAATTATCCTTATCTCAACCCTCAAGATTCCTTTTTTTTTTTTTTCTTTTCTCCTTTCGGATTCTCCTCCCCATCCCACTAGAGGGGGGCAGGGGTGTGAGCAAGTGTCTGTGTGGTCCTTTGTTACTGGCAGGGCTGAAACCATGACAAGATGAGAATCGGGAAGAATGAAAAAAATTCCATTTGTTTGTCTGCCAAGTTCCTTACAGGAAGACTGGAATTTAAAGAGAACCTTTTACATTTTCTCTTCACAAAAAAAAAAAAGAAAAGCATAAAATTTATTTTTGAAGCTATAGGGATCAAAAGTTATATGACCACTCAACTGTCTTATCTAAAAATTGCAATCTTCCTTGAAAATATAATACCACATTATCAACTTGAAGAGCAAAATTTTCAGAAATTTCTTTGTGTTCAAACTGAAAAATATATTTGTATAAAATTGCACTGTATTCACAGAATGGAGTCTACTAACGCATGCTGCTGTCATGTAAAGCTGATGGCATCAAGGAAACATTTGTATAACCACTGACAGGATCTTTGCCTCATTTTGCTCTTGTAATGGTGTTAATCTAACACTCTACTTGTCTAATGCAGCATAGTCCAACTGGCAACTCACTTATTTCCCCACAGGAAAAATCACCATTCATTTCCTTGTGTACTGGAGCCAGAAGCTGCTGCCAAATCCTAACGTAAACCTCAAGTAAAAAGGAAGATATATTAAATAAGTCAAATAAATTACACCATGCGATGAAGAAATGATCAAGCTAGCAGGAATAAAGGCCAAATAATATACCTAGCACTATGCAGTGCCATGGTGACACACAAAGCTTTACTAGAACCATCAACAAGGTCCTCATCCATATAGTGTGATAGACCTCTTAACTTGGCTCACCAGGCATCAGTACAGCACTGTCTAGTTATAACTTGTGCCCAGAGAGGAAGCCTATGTGCAAAAGCCATGATCCCCAGTTTGTGGTTCTGGAGTTAGTATGCACATAGGCACCTTATGTGTTTCTGTACTCGTAACACAGGCAAGCCCATCATCAAGACAAGCCCAGTAGTCATGCATGAGAAGACATCAAGATTTTGCAGTTACCTACTAACACAACAGAACAATAGCATGATAATAGTATTTGGTGACATATCCACAGATTTTCTAATAAATTCAAGTAATAGTAGTAGTAAAGACATGGAAACACAAATCTTAGCAAGTGTTAACAATCAGAATCTCTGCGCTGGGCATCCCCAAGAGTGTCTACTCTGTCTGGCAATATGCAACAAAACCTGTACTGCTCTGTCTTCATTTACTGATCCTAATTTGATTAAACTAACATAGGTGGTTAATACATTCTACAATCATGTTTTGATTTTGCTATGCAGACATACCAATAATGAGAAACTTCAAATGACAGAAGAGGCACAGTAAGATGTCCCTATAGGTACTCTTGAGTTCCACATTAATTCCTTTTATTTAATATCAATATCACAAGCATTCAATATCAAAAGAACATGATCCATCAACATGTATCAGACAAAAGCTTTTTATGCCCAAAAAGAAACAGGGAGATCTTCACATGTGCCACTCTTGATATGCTTTAAATGGTGCCACATCTAATGCTTAAAAGATGCTTCTGGGGCTACTGCTCAAATCTGGACAACAGATCAAAGCCCATCTCATAGCTTCAAAAGTCAAAATGAGAGAAATCAATTTTAAGACCCCAAAATGAAACTACTGATAGAAGGTCAGCAAACATTACAAATGCTTCTAAAGCACCAGAACTTGAAAGAAAAATCAGACATGTGATTTTGTACAAAGATATTGTATCTCATTATTGCCTTGAGACACTACTGAAAGTAAGTCAGAGGCTGCATGCAGAATTACTCTATTTCATCACCTCAGAAATGTTATTTTTGATTGGGGAAAAGATAAGCTGTTTCGATAAGCCAGATGTGCCTATGTTACAAACTGCTCTACAGCACTTTGTTCTCAGAAGGTCCTCCATCTCTTATTCTCTGCTGGAGTATATTGTAACTATTTCATACCATTTAGATTTCTCTCCTGATGCTTGCCAAGCAATTTCCTTTAATGCAAAGGGAGAAGAGTGACAACTGCTAATATATTTCTCTCCTTCTTCCAGTCTACAGATGAATACAGTCTTTTTTTTCTTGCTTTATTAGTTTCACAAGGCTTTCTGGTGCATCAATTCCACTAAATATGGGAGCCTTCTTTCCTGATTGTGGAAATTCATCCATCTGCACTGTAATGTTTAGGAAAATATAAATTCACTGTGAGTACATTTTTATTCATTTTTCAGCTGGGATCACATGTTCGCTTCTGAAGTGGCACCCAATTGCAGTTCACATCATGAAGCAGTTTCTAAGTGAAGGAACTAGAGTCCTCTCAGATAACAGTCAGTCTGAATGAAGAAAACCCCTGAAATGTGTAAAACATCATATCCTCAGCCTCAGCTCTTTTCCTTTGGTGATCCTCTCCTATTGGCCTGCACTGCTCCCTGATGCAGAAGTAACCACAACATTCTTTATGGCTGCATATGTATTTTTGGATGTCAAATCTACATACTGCAAGTTTTAAGAATTTTGTTGGCTAGAAAAAAAACCACCACGTGGCTTTTATTTTTTTTAGCAATATATATAATTCAATTACAATTTTTCTGATTTCTATAATCTTTTGTTCTTTATAATGCTCCTACAGATTATCACAGCATATCTGTGTGTATTTCAAAGTAAAGAACAGTTGGTAAAACTGCAAAATATTAGGAGAGTTATTCCAAGCCTATTTTGCATTTCTATCACACACACGTGTATGAAAGTCCATGCTGGAATACATTTAATGTCCTAACTTATTATTGTGACCTTGACAGAGGATATCTAGGGAACAAAATTAAAACAAGGCCATAATACAGCAATCCTGCTTCTTGTCATTCTAAATTGCCAAAGTCCTGCCCTCCCCTCCATGTGGACCTGTACTATCTCTTCTCTTACACTAATTTTGGTGTTTGCCTGATCCTGCACTGAGCCATTTCAATGTTTTGATCCGCCAGGAAAATTTTCACATTATTTTGTTAAAGTATTTTTTTGCTGGACAATGTACTGAAATGGTTCAGCGGAGTTGGAATGCCACCACAGTTGCTGAAAGTGAAGGAGAGGGAATGGCGTGCCCATGGTAGCTAGAATTCAATTAACTGAAGCTGCTACAGAACCAAATCTGATAGGAGGTTAATATTTTTTTCCCTGGCAGTTATTCCACACCTAGGAGGTGGCAAATAAGCCTCATTATGTGTTTTGGTAAGTATGTTTTCTGATACTGATATCTCATGTAGGTCTAATGTGTTCCATTGGAAAGCTTAATTCCAAAAGCATAATAAAAATTTTTTTCAAATTATTTAAACATTAATCTTTAGGGGGTGAAAAACAAATAATAGATATGGAGAATAACAGGTGAGATGACAATAAGGAGCCTATGACAGCAACTTTCAGAATATATTGAAATAACACTAACTCCTGTTAGAACTGTGCAAACAAACTTATCTCCATATCATGGAAAAATTAAAAATATAGAAATTTCTCTTTGTTCCAACTGGGAACAGTGTCTGAAAATATCTAGGCTTTTCACAAAGACAACAGGGTCCCATTGGGTCAGTCAGCTTTTAAATCACTGGTTTATTAGCCCTAAGGCGAATCACTTATCTGAAGACATAGACTCTGAAAGGCTGCATTGACTTGTGAGCTAGCCAGAAACTTGCTTGGGTCATGACAGAACATTGTTTAAACAATTAAACACGAGACCAAAACCATAAAATCACTGCATTCTAGTTCTGATTGTGACAGACTCCATCCATGGTTTTGGTGACACAACATTTTGGCACTAATTTCCCATTTTAGAACTGGATTAGAGTTATTTGCCAACCTTAAAAAAATCCAGAAGGGTAATGGGGTTGTGATGAGTTAGCTATCACCTTTCATAAAGACATGCTTTAGCTCTCTATAGAATGCACCTGGAAACTTGCCAAGGCTAGAGGCTTCAACTAGCAGAGCAGTTACTACAGGGCCCTGATTATGCTCCCACTATTACAAAAATGCACAAAATCCTATCCTATGGCTATCTTCAATAGCAAATTACATGACTGCATGTGAAGAGATGGAATAGGAACAGTAAAAGCAACAGCTGAAGAAGAAAGGAGAGGAATGGTGGATTCCTCATTACCCCCATTACCTATTGTCACTTTCCCCATCTTGAGTAAACAGCACAATTTGATGACCAGACCCTGTATGTCCTAGTCCTGTATATGTTTGCCCACCTACTACATTTGTACTCTGAAGGAGCAAGTGGTTGAACTGAATACTGAACCACTGGGAAAAGCCATTATCTATTAAAAAAAGTTGTGAAACCAGAAGCCCCTGAAATAGGTTAAGAAACTGCTTAAAAAGCTACTACACATTTTATTCACTTCATCAAGTATTTACTGAACACAACAAAGGTAACTTGAGCTTAAAAAGAACAAGAACTTTGTATCTAAAGAGCCAAAGCTGTTCCATTTTCTTTCCAACTTCATGTGTGACACACTTCCAAAACCCCCAAAATTAGAATAATGATGGATCTGAAAGCAAGATGACTCTAACAGCTGGATGTAAAATTATCCCCCCCAACTTCACCTCTTTCTAAACATAAAGGAAATGAGCTGGTTTTAATTGCCAACTTTTTTTTGCATCACTTGATAAAGTAAGTTACCCATTGTTGTTCAGTTTGAGAATTACTGCTGAAATATTTATAAAGCATTTAGTAGTTGCTTATTTAGGAGCACTTCCTTATCTGCCTTAAACAGATAGAAAATCTCACATGTAGGAAATAATTCCTGGTTTGCTATAACCACATAATTCACATATATTAATATATCAAACACTATTCATGGAAATAGGAAAACTTTTATGAAACCTGATGATTTTTAATGGAAAAATAAAGGATGTTATTTCAACCAATATAAGAATATGAGTAAATCCAAATGGCCCAAACTGTATTCAAGCCACTATATTTCTATTATAACTTTGACCATTAAGTTGATTGTAGGTCTCAGCTTACACTCCATGCACGTGTTAGTAGGCTGCAAGAAGTGAATTGCCAACCTTACTTGATGAGCAAACTCAGAAGGCAGTTTCATACTTTACTTTTTGAGATCTTAAGCCATAGAAGCAAAGGCCTTTAGCTCGTAATGACATCATGTTATATGCATGTTCGCTCTGACTGCAGCAATAAATAGTGAAATCTTGCATTTTTGTAATAAACTTGAAAAAAACAGTATTTATCAATAACAGGATGACTTTTTAAGATTCCCCCAAACAATCTTTCCATATGTTACATACTTTTCTTTCCTCAAATTACTTTATGAATAATATACTATGTTGGAAAGGAAACACTTCTGCTTTAACACAATTCAAAAGAACATGCCTCACTATATGCATCTGATGATTTCCACTGAAATCAATATATCCTTATAGCCATAATTCACAGTAAAATTAATATGCTGTGATAATATTTTTCTGGTTTTTATATGAATGAAAGCAGCTTCTTATGCTATCATGAACATTATTATCAATAACAGTAGAAATCAGTCACATGAACTGATGTCACTGCCAAAAAGCCTTTCAACAAGCACTCAAGAGTCAGCCATTTGACCATCTGTGCCTTTTGCAAAGTATACCCTACAAAATATTATACTGCCAGTGACAATGCAGAGAACAGACTTAGCATAGTTGATATGTTACTATATTTACCAGTAGTTTAACCAGGTTTCAAAAAATGGTATACCAGAAAGCATATGTGAAAAGCCTTTTTGCATATCTGAGTGGGGTTTTCAGTTGACTTAGTGGGCTGTTCTAAGGCTTTTAGGAGAATCTTAAAATCTTAGGACAATCTGCATTCTTAAAGCTATACATGCATTCTCTACATACGAGAGGTTCTGCCTCTACCTGTTAAAATTTATCTCCATGTAATACTTGAGTTATCTTCAAGCTTCTTTCTTATCTTTATCTAGTTAATTGAAAGCCAGTATAGCACTTCAATTTTTTTATTTCTTTGTTATCATTAGAAACAAATGCAGAAACCCTACACACGAGTCCTTCACTTCTACTCCTTTCATCTAGACACATACATGCAGCTTGTCAAGATCTGGTTTGGGGTGTAAAGTTTCAGCTATGTGAATATTTTTTCTACTTATCTAATTGCCTTAGCTCTTTCAGATTCAAATCTATTACAAATGATTGTGTAAGATATTATTGGGACAAAATAGTAGCAAGAATAGTAGTTCTATCATCATTTTTTAAAAGACCATTTGGGCAGGAGTTGATATCTGTTTGGACATCATGTTGTCTCAGGTTTGTGGTGAAGTAGAGCGAGATTAACTTTTCTTACTTAATGTCAAAGCCCCCTCCCCCTTTTTTAAATTTTAGTATTGATTTTATGATCTATTATTTCTGCCATGTTACCAAAAAATGTCTTGAAATATTACAAATCTCTCTCTTTTCAGTAAGCTCCTTAGTTTTGGACTGGAGAGTACTGACAGGTTTTTTTTGGCTTTTTTTGCCACTTTGAAAAGAAGTCTGAGACTCAGATTGTTGTCAGCATCAGCATCATTCACTGACGTAGGCTGACCAACTGCTTCAGTTGTAATTTCCTCAGTTTCTTTCTGCATAAGATAATTAGACCTTAAAATGTCACTTCAGCAGCTTGCTAGCCTTCATGTCCTATATATGTATGTGATTATAGATTCAGCTAGATACCATTTTTTCATTATTGCATATATTTTTTATTCCATCTAGACTTGAAATAACACAGATGATTGACCTAAGTTTTTCTATGGTTAACAGGAATCTTCTGGGAGGTATATTTTTGCATAGGAAGACATCTTCTATATAGCTAGTCAAAACACATTTTTGCAAATTTTTGCACCACACTTCATTCTTTGCACTCCAAGAATCCCCACGACAGATGTAGAGCTTTTTTCTTTATCTTCCAGCAAATATCACCAACTATGTATTTTCTTTTCCTCATCATGACTATCTCCTCTTCTTATAGTCCTCATCATCTCAGGAGCTGATCTTCTAGGGTGCTGATGGGAGCAGAATCTTAACCTCTCCCAGTTTAGCAGGAAGCCATGAAGATCCTCACAGGCAAAAGTCAAAGGATAGAAACAGTATCTTCAGTATATTTTATCAGCAAACTAGCCATAACTACTTACACAGTGAATGCATAAAACTTATTACTTTTCTTTTCTTGGTGATTTGAGATTCTCAAAATGAACAAGGAGCTTTTTACTCAGGAGAAATTGAAAGGTATGCACAATGGCATGCACAAAGGTGTGCACACTGTGCATTCCCCTTCCAGAATAAAAGTGGTTCTTTCAGATGTTATGCTGTTTTTCAGTCAAATTATGTGTAATTCATCCCACTTTTTTCTGTTGTAACATCCACATTCATATTCAATTAAGTTTAAACTGACACCTCCAATTTACTGCATATAGGGTCCTTACACAACAAAAGGGCTGGTTCTGGCAGAAAAGGGAAAATGCCCTAGACATGGGACTATACAGTATTGGGATGTTTTTTTCCTAGCATCTTCTGATGTAGTTTTATATGCTACATACACTACTTTGAGCAGGGACTGCAATGAAGCTATCTAGTTTCAACAGGGATTGACCTAATCAAGTTACTTTTTATTTTCTTGCTTGCATATTTTGCATACAAGTAGTTCCTACAAACTTCAACAGTTTCAGCATCTAATACAACACACTGTGGTTCTAGAACCCTTGACAATATCATTTGAATTGATTAAATAAGGATTAAGTCATACCCCAAATGCATGTATTCCAGTGCTATAACTCTTTAAAAATCTAAGGCTTCCATATCACAGATGAGTGTAAGACACCTCCAGGATACCACCATAAAATAATATTTACTGAAAACATATTCCTGAAATTTATCAATGAACTAAAAAAAGAAAATAAATTAAGGTGGAACTATGAAGAAACTGCTCCACATAGTATCTAGAAAAGCGTGTTAATAATAAAACTATCAATAAAACTCTCAAATGGAAAAACATATCAAAAATGTACAGATAAATGAAAATTAAGATTACTGGCTCTATATGTTAGTCAAAAGTAATTGTTCCAAACCCAAATGAACTATCCACACTAGCAGCTGAAAAGTATACATTATAGACTAGGGTGATAAACAGGTTGATTACTAATGTTGATAATTAATAACTGGAAACTTTCAGTGGGTATTTTTTATTCATTGAATTCTAGCTCCTTAATACAGACACCAAGAAAATAGAGTGCATCAGAAAATCTAGTACCAGGAACAACGAACTGCTACAATTACATTGAACAATGTAATATAAAAACTATCTTTTTACATTTCACCAAAGTTCTTGGAAAGTAGGCACAGTCTCAAGGAATCACATTCTTTCAATGCTTAAAATAGGAGCATTGTTTCCACTCTAATTATAGGATCATTATCACCACTTCATAAAGACAATAAAGAATAACAAAGGTTTTTAATTGATGATTAGTGTATTTTCAGCTTGGTATTCTAAGGAAAGAAACTAATCAGGCTTCTATAAAACTGTATACTCTCCCTTCTTTAACTTTTGAGTACACTGGTCAATTACAAAAAAATTTCAGAGTTTTAAAGGGATACAATTAGAGTCCTAGAAAATTTGTGAAAGCCTACAGCCAGGCAAAGAAGACATACCTCAATTAATATTCCACTGAGGGAGGGATCGTAACATGAATATATCAGTTAAATGTTCTGTTTGACCTGTTGCAAGCTATTCTGCCTGCTTGTACTATCTGTCCAGTTAGCATGCATAGCTCAGAAAGAGCAGCAACACGTAATTCTCTCCCAGACAGTAGTTAGCGGGTATAGGAGGGTTTGGGAAAGGGGTGGAGAAAACAGGTAGAATTCATACTCATGGAAAAGGGTATGAGAAACACATAATTGGGAAACAAGCCTTTATTACTTTTTTCACTTACTTATAAAATAATTTACTTCTTTACAATGCTCTGCTCACTTTTGCCTTCTTAATAATAAAAGGGCCACAATGAATGTACTTATTTTTATCAACCTATCTTAAGAGGTACCTGAGGTATCACTATATTGTGTAACCCCACACAGTTTAATATCCACTTGAAAATCGTTGATAAAGTCACTGAATGTCTGTAAAAGCCTGGCTAAAGCACTGTCATACCTTGCATCACAGCTAAAGGGTATGAGTTAATTTGATAAAAAAAGGAAAGAAATAAGTTTTAAATACCTCCCTTTCCTCTAAGAACTAGTTTTAATGTTGTAGCTTTGGTAAAGATTCAATACCTGGTCCTATGATGAGATGATGTTTCCTCTCTCTCCCCTGTAATGGTGATGATTCTCACTAAGCTCTATTGTAAAAAATATTAGTATGAGGTTTTTCCTCCCTTTTCTCAGGAGGCAGCTATAGTTCACTGTATTTTAATTTCATGAATATTTTAATACTGAAAATTAACACCTTCTAACTGTTTGGTTTTCAGGTTGTATTATATCAACACAGGCAAATATTCTCCATGGAGATAGAAGTTAAATCATAATAAAATATTCTTGGGACTGCATTAACATTTCTATTCTATCCTCTACCTTCCTACTGCTTGAGAACTATAATCTTAAGAATACGCAGCACAGGCATATTGAAGAGGCCATGAAAGTGTAAGTCAGTCATGACCAAGAATGCAAACATCATGGTACCAAGAGTATAAAAGGAAGGCACTGTAATATAAGGTTTTTATCTGGTAGGTCATTAAATTTTAAAACTATTTCTCTAAATTTTGATAGAGTCACATATGTTATACAATTCAATTGCTAGAATAGTGTAGGCATCTATATACATTAGCTAATGCTGATTATTCTCTCTCATATGGTAAAAATAACATCTACCCACTGGTAACTGGTCATTAGGATATGCACATATCCAAATTAAGTGTTAAAATATTTTGCATTAACTAATAAAAAACCTAACAAAATTAGAATATTCATGAAATAACATTTACAGGAACACTCTTCACAATCTATGGCATTGACTGAGGATTACTTTCATTTGTAAACTGGAGAGTTCACATGTATTTCCACTCAAATAACAGCAATTCCATATGTTTATTGAATGACATGAATGCTACTAAAGCACAATTAACGATATTTTCAAGGTTTAAACAAGTTATTAGTCAAAGCTAAGAAATACAAATAAATGGTAGAATAATAACATATGACAGAAAATTGAGACATCTCATACTTAAGATTTCTATTAGTAGCAGAAACTGAAAAGATGGTATGCTGTATCCTGAAAAGAAATCAGATCAACTTGAAAGATTCCTTTTGGTTGCCTGCTTAGGTTGTAATGGAAGCAGGAGTACTACAGAAACACAAAAATATTGTTATAGCATGTAAAAGATGAATGACACAGAGGGACAAATTTAGCTACAGTTCTGATCTAGATTATATCTTTCTGTTTTTTAGGTAGACCTCATATGGACTTCCATATTCAGGAGGTCAAAGCTTCTACTGTAGCTTAAGAAAAATCAGAATACAACTTTCTTTAAATACTAGAAGTTAAGTAAATGTTTAGAACTATTTTAGAAAAGGTGATTTCTCTTCTTCCCAACCCATGCAAAAATAAAAAATAATAAAAGCAACTGAAGCAGATATTTGTGATGAAACAACAATATAGATGTATGCATTACGTAATGGAAGAAAAATATTTTCTCTTAAGCTCAGACTACTTTAAAGAAAGGACTATATTGCTGTTTTACAGGTAAAATCCAAGGAGGCACAAAATATTTCCAGTTCTGCCACCAGCCTTTTGCATTATAAAGTCAGTGACTCTTCAGTCCCACTCAGTGCTGCAGCCAGCAGTTCCCAGATTAAGGCCAGTCATAGTCACGACACTATCAATGGCACCAAAAATAATGACAGCAGCATACACATTGGCAGCAGCTCCAGCTGCCTCCTAACTTACTACATGAGAAATTCTGATCAAGGAAAAAAAGTTTTCACAAATATGATGGTCATACATTAGAACAGGTTGCCCAGAGAGCTTGTGGAATCTCCACCCACTAGAGATACTTAAAACTTGATCAGGGACAGGGCCCTGAGCAATCAGGTAGACCTTTAAATTTGGATCTAAATTAGAGTTTATCGTGCTTTGAGCAGTGACATGGACTGAATGATCTCCAGAGGTCCTTTCCAACTTAAATTATGCTATGATTTTGCTATGTTTCTTGTTTACAAGTCTGTGCCTCCCCTAAATAAATGAGCCAAACTCATCCTGCAAGGTTTTTCTCTCAATTTCTTTCAATTCTTCTAATGCTCTTAAAAGTCACTGCACTTATTCTTGTTTCTGGCAATGTCCACTGGTATTGTTTTGTTGGATGTGTGCTGTGACTGAACCTGTTCAAGAAAGGCTTTTGATAATTCAGCTTTTGCTAGTATCACTACGCTCATCTTTTTGTGGTCCTTAATTAACTCCATTCACTGCCTCTTTTGTCCAGACCAGATTTCTTCTTCACTGTGGTGTATCATGAGAGGAGGACGAGACATAAGCTGAAACAAGACAGCTTCCACCAGGTTGCCTTGAGAGAGGTCATCCAAATTCCATCCTTTGAGATTTTCAAGACTTGACTAGGCAAAGCCACTGGCAACCTGGTCTAATCTCATAGCTGATTCTGCTTTAAGCAGAAAGTTGAACCAGGGACCTCCTTAGATCCCTTTCAACCTGAATGATTCAATAGTTCTATATTCCATACTACACCATATATGTTAAATTTCCTCTACTCTAGCATGACTACCTTCATATACCTCCTAGAAAACTTTAGGAACTGAGTCTTTCAACAACTACACATACGGAGTAAGGGGAAACAAAAGTGTGCTAAAAATATCTGCACTACAAACTAGCCAAACAACATATTTGTCCAAACTGTGGTATCTAATCGTGTCAGAATAAACCTTTTGGACTAATGTGCTGTTTTCTTCCATCAACACAAGATATCAAACACAAGGGTATTGAGCCAAATTACTAGCACTAATGGCAATTTATATGATTAAACCAGACCATGAGCAGATGAAGTTAGGTAATGAATGAAAAAATTATCTTCCTGTAACTGATTTTCGTTGTAGTGATTTGCTGATATGTATGTTTTAGGTGTTTGTAAGACTGAGCAGTGAAATCCAGTAATTTTTAGTCTCTGCAGTTTATCTGCAGTGAGCTCTAGCTCTTTTTTAAATGCATGTGTATCAATGTTGCAGTACATGCTTTTTTCTTTCTAATTCCTCTCAACCCTCAAATTTTAAGATTTTATCAGATTTGACAGAAAAGGGGTCGTGAATAACATATATAGGTGACATACTTTGAAGAACAGCAGTTACAAGTAACATAATACTTTTTTGTCTGCTTTCCTACATGTCAAGTTTCAATATGTGCTCCCCATCAGTCACTACTTAGCTGAAGGAGGGTTCTAGAATCCCTTGCCGTATACAGAGATGAGGGCAGTTCTTTCAAATCCCAATTAATACTTGGAGACTTTGGCAATACTTGGTAAAATATGAATAAAAGTTCAGGTTGAAACTCTGCAGACCTCAGAGACAGAGACATTTTGCAACAATGCCATCAGAGCAACTTAAGTTCCAGTGAAGCTTGCAGTGGTGACTGCAGGTGACTATAATTTCACAGGGTCTTATGCAGTTTGCTATCTGAAGAGGAGTTAGTGCAGTAACAAAGCCTATCATGTACATAACTCAACTTTAAATATGAAATAGGGAGTTCCTCTGAAGAGAAGAGTGAAAAGACCATATCTCTAGAGCATTTCAGTGCACTGCAACCTTTAAAAGATAACTGTAGATGGTTGGAGACCCCAAAGCGAACTGATATGTGGGTTTATCAGGAAGATGTTGTAAAGGTAATCTCATCACTTACCTTCTTCATGGATAACAACAGGAAATTTAATACAGAACTTGTGGTTTAGCAAATCAGACACTTTACAACTATTTCCACTGTTAATTTGTCAAGTGCATTTATATTAATGTTGTAGTTCAGGCCACAAAGTCACTTTTAGAAATGAATCTCTCAGTTTGGGGGGTTGGGAGGTTTTTTGGTAGCTAATGTCCCACATGACTCAATAATATTGCAGAGTTGTTAAACCATGTTTGTTGTCTTTATGCTTGAGCAGGGATAAGCAGTATAGACTGCAGCTTATGACAAGCACGGTGTTCTGAAATAACTGTGATAATGTGTCAGTGATATTGATATAACTACTAGATACTGGTGACAAGCTGTTGTATCTGACATTGTATCTGATTCTGTACATGTTTATATATAATGCCTTCTAGGGAACTGTTATATTTGTAAACTACTAATGTCATTAGAACAAACATATATGCTCAACTAGGTTAAGTCAGTAAAACGTTATTTGGATTATCAGAAAGCTACATCTTAAAGGCTCCTGAATAAAAAGAGGATTGTAACAGCCCCTCCACCTCCAACCATACATGAACGAGTATACAACATATGCAAAACATCATTTATAGTAAATTTGGATATAATGTGGAAATGCAGACCAATGAAGAAAAAGCCAAATGTGTTAGCAAATGTATAAAAGTGATGCCAAATAGGCCCAAGGGGGACCCCATTGTGACAGGGAAGAAATCATCAACATAAACATCACATACCTCCTATCAAAAAGCTGGGATGATGATGACTTGCCATTACCCTTTCTTTTGAGGAGAAATAGCACCATTGACTTCAGGACTGAGACATGCATTAGAAGGGAGAGCACAGCATCAGCATAAGGCATAGGTACTAGAAAGCTTGTGTGTGTAATTTTTAATAGTTTCATTATTGGGCAGAAACATTAATAAATGGATAATTTGACTATAAGTGTAAGCAACTTTTTACCTAGACTGATAATAATTTTTTATCAGACTGTTAAGACTTTAATTATATGAACCATAAATTCTTGGTTTCACACACACAGTATGTTTCTGTAGCCCACAGAAACTGCACAGGGTGTTTAGTCTGCTAAAACTTCCCCTTGAGGCTTTGCTATTAAGTCTCAGTGCAACAACTGATGGAGAATGCAGGTGACTTAGGCTGTAATTCAGATGCAACTGCCTGTATTTACCATGCTACTAGAGACAATCTTTGTTTATTAAGCTTTTTTAAAAGGTTTAAGTATTTTATTATTCAACCTTACTTTTTGCCAGAAAATTCAGACTTTCATTTCCTGAGACACATCTGGACTGCCAATTGCTTCAATTATTTGTTTAGGGCTTCATTTCCTAACCTGGTACTTATGTCTACTATAATTTTGTATGTCCTTGCAGCCTCTCAGACCAGCATCTCTTAGTGAAGAGAATTAATTTTCAAACTACCAGTTTGAACTTCAAGACAGAGAGATCATACTTTGAAAACCATGCCAATCAAAGTAATACAATTTCTATTGTTTTTATTATAAACCACAATATTTGTAAGTAAATCAACCAATACTTAATGAAAACAAAATTCCAGTAAAAGTTTCAATTTTCAGCATCACAAAGCATAATTCTGCTGGGACCTGGCAGACTCTTCACATAAGAATGAAAAGATAGAAGAAACACAGTTAACATAATCTAGTAGATAGAGTAAAGGGAAAAGGAGCTAATCTTTAAGTGACAAAATCCAGTGTATTGGGTTTGTGTGGCAAGGTTTTGGTAGTGGGGGGGTTACAGGGGTGACTTCTGTGAGAAGCTGCTAGAAGCTTCTCCTATGTCCAATAGAGCCAATGCCAGCCGGCTCTAAGACGGACCTGCTGCCCTCCAGGGCCGAGCTCATCAGCGATAGTAGCAGTGCCTCTGTGTTAACAGATTTAAGAGGAGGGAAAAGTTGCTGTGCAACAGAAGCTGCAGCTGGAGAGAGGAGTGAGAACATGTGAGAGAAACTACCCTGTAGACACCCAGATGAGTGCAGAAGGAGGGGGAGGACATGCTCCAGGTGCCGGAGCAGATATTCCTCTACAGCCCATGGGGAAGACCATGGGGTAGGCTGTCCCCCTGCAGTCCATGGAGGTCCTCGGTGGAGCAGATCTCTACCTGCAGCCCAGGGAGGATCCCATGCCAGAGAAGGTGGGTGCCCAAAGAAGGCTGTGACCCCGTGGGAAGCCCGCGCTGGAGCAGGCTCCTGCCAGGACCTGCGGATCTGTGGAGAGAAGAGCCCATGCTGGAAAAGGTTTTCTGGCAGGACTTGTGACCCCGTGGGGGAGCCACGTTGGAGCAGTGTGCTCCTGAACAACCTGTGGCCCATGGAAGGGACCCACACTGGAGCAGTTTCTGAAGAACTGCAGCCCATGAGAGGGACCCCACAGTGGAGCAGGGGAAGAGTGTGATGAGTCCTCCCCTGAAGAGGATGAAGCAGCAGAGACAATGTGTGATGAACTGGCCATAAACCCCATCCCTGCACCACTGGCGGGGATAGGTAGAGAATCCGGGAGTGAAGCTGTGCCCAGGAAGAAGGGAGGGGTGGAGGGAAGGTGTTTTGAGATTTGGTTTTATTTCTCATTACCCTACTCTAGTTGATGGGCAATAAAGTTAATTTTCCCCAAGTCAATTCTGTTTTGCCCATGATGGTAACTGCTGAGTGATCTCTCCCTGTCCTTATCTTGACTCATAAGCCCTTTGTTATATTTTCTCTCCCTTGTCCAGCTGAGGAGGAGATCAATAGAACAGCTTTGGTGGGCACCTGGTGTCCAGCCAGGATCAGCCCACCACATCAAGAAACAGAAATTGTTTTCCTTACCATAAGTTCCAAGGGATGAAATTAAAAAAGATATGAGCTTATCAGAGGGCAGTTTTCCCATGCACACAAATGAACAAGAACTAGTCATAGAAGTTTCTGAAATGGTTTTCCTTCGATCTCACTGTATCATTTTCCCACATAAGATACAAAGAAAAAGAAAAAAAGCCTCATGGTTATGAAAAAACCTTTCAAATACAGAGCAATAAAGAACTGTTTGAAGAAACATTGAAAACAGAGTTCCAATAGATGTGATGTACCCCCTCAGTTCAGAATCTCTATGATGATGTTTTTTTCAACATCCAGAGCAATTTTGTTGGTGGTCATTTAAACAAATTGTCTTCCAATGTCTGTCTTCAATTTTGGGTTTAAAAACAGACACTAGGATGGGGACAGCAAGGCATCTGGCTATTCTGAACATTGTATAGTCAGCTGTTGTAGGCTACTGTATATGGCTTTTTCTCTGTCAGAGCATCCAGTTTTCAGTAAACTAACATGGATACTGGAAGACAACTGGCAATGTTAGCATGATTCTCTACATGGCAAAATTTGTTTTACTTTTCACAGTTGTTTTCTCCACTTTGGTGGGTAGGAGAAATTGCAGATATGATAATTATAGATAAGCTGATGTGGAAGAGAGCTCTGGAGACTCTTTAGCCCAATCTTTCTGTTCAGAGCCGAGTCATCTATGGCAGATTACTTCAGGATTGTGTCAAGTTGGGTTTTGAATATCCTCAAGGATGGATACTCCATCACCTTTTTGGGCAACCTATGCCAGTGTTCAATCATCCTCACAAAGAAAAAAGTATTTTTCTTATGTTTTAATGGAATTTCTTGTGTTTCAGTTTATGCCCATTGCTTCTTTTCTTGTCAACGGGCACCGCTAGGAGAGAGCCTGTCTCCATCTCCTTTATTCCATCCCTCACCCCAGGCTTTTAACACAATGGTAAGATCCCCCTGAGCTTTCTCTTCTCCAGCCTGAACAGTCACAGCTCTCTCAGTCCTTCCTTGCATATCACATGCTCTAATCTCATAATAATCTTTGTGGCCCTTCACTGGACTCCTGTATGCCCATCTGTCTTTTACTGTGAAGCCCAGACCTGGATGCAGCACTTCAGATGTCTCTCACCAGGGCTGAGCAGAGAGGAAGGAGTCCCTTCCCTGACTGCTGCTGATGCTCTTACTAATGCAGCCCAGGAAGCTTCTGGCCTTTTTTGCTGCAAGGAAACAATGCTGGCTTGTGTACAACTTGTTGTCCACCAGGACCCCCAGGCCCTTTTTTGCAAAGCTGCTTTCTATCCAGTTGGCCCCCAGACTGTACTGGTGCATGGGATTATTCCTCCCCAGGGCAAGACTGCATTTCCCTTTGTTGAACTTCAGAATAGTCCTGTTGGCCCATTTCTTCAGCCTGTCATGGTCGCTCTGACTGCCAACAAAACCACCTGGTATATCAGCAGCTCCCTGGGTACTGCTGGGTACCCTGGGGTACACTACTAGCGAATGGCCTCCAGCTGGACTTTGTGCCATTGATCACAACCTTTCAAGCTCAGCAGTTCAGCCAGTTTTCAATCCATCTCACTGTCCACTTATCTGTCCACACTTCAGTTCTATGAGCATGCTATGAGGGACAACATCAAAACCCTTGCTGAAGTCAAAATAAATAACATCCGCTGCTCTCTCCTCATCCTCCGAGCCAGTCACCTCACTGTAGAAGGCTATCATGTTGGTCAAGCATGAGTTTCTCTTTATAAATCCATGCTGACTACTCCCAATCACCTTCTTGTTTTCCAAATGTTTCAAAATAGATTTCAGGAGGGTTTGTTCCACCACCTTCCTAGGCATCAATATTAGGCTGAATTACCTGTAGTTCTCTGGATCATCCTTCTTGCCCTTCTTGAAGATAGGAGTGACACTCGCTTTCTTCAAGCCCTGACAAACCTCCCAAGATTGCCATGACCTTTCAAAGATTATCAAGAGTGACACTGAAGTGACATCAACCAGGTCCCCCAGGAGTATTGGGGCCTGCAAACATGAGGCTTCTCCCAGGTTTCTGAAGAAGGCCTCATCTTCTTCCACGTTAGGCAGTCTGTAGTAGATATGCACAACAATGTCACCCTGTTTGTCCTCCCTCTAATTCTAACACATAATGTTTCAGCTGGCTCATCATTTGTCACAAGGCAGAACTCCATGCACTCCAGCTGCCCTTTCATTTATAGGGCAACTCCCTCTCCTCACATTCACAGACTGCCATTCCTAAAGAGCCTGTTTCCAACCAAAAATAAATTTAAGTGGAAACTGCATAGAATTTATTACAGTCAGAATAGCCATGGACAGGTTTTAACATGAGTAGTTTTGGTATCTTCAGCAGGGTAACTGTTCTAGCAGCTGCATCTATTCAACAGCTGTACTTCTCATTTTCTGAAGTTCACGGTTGGTCATGATTCAGGTGATCATAGCTTGATGGAAGCTCATAAGACCTGTGCAGGGCCCCATGAAAACAGAGAGTGAAGCCCCTTGCTGCCAGCCATGGGAACAGCTGGCCCAGCTTGCCATCCGTCAGCATGGTGTCCTTGAGAGACATCAGTAGTTACACCATCTTGCTGCTGCAACTTCTCCAATCTCAGAAAAAGACTTTATCTAGTGTCCCTTAATCCTAAAGAAGAGGTAAACCCAGTGAAGAGTAAAAAGTACAGCTGAAACCACAGCAGAGTGACTACTGGAAACTAGTAGTAAAACATTTGGCTTCATCCATCTTTTCTTCTTGAACTCAGCTTACCATAACTTAAGCACAAGCATAAATTCTTTAACTGAGGATCAACAAAAAAAATTTATTGTTGCAAAAGATTAACTACTTAGCTGTATAATACCTTTCCATACCTTCATTCCTGATCATTTTCAAAATCTAATGACTCATTATGATGCAGTGTTGTGGTTTAATGCCAGCGAGCAACTAAACACCACGCAGCCGCTCACCCCTTCTTCCCCCGCCCCCCAGCGGGATGGGGGAGAAAATCAGGAAAAGAAGTAAAACATGGGTTGAGATAAGAACAGTTTAATAGTACAAAAAAGAAGAAAGTAATTATAATGATAACACTAATAAAATGACAACAGTAAAAGGATTGGAATATACAAATGGTGCACAAAGTAATTGCTCACCACCCGCTGATCGACACCCAGTTAGTACCCGAGCCGCGATCCCAACTCCCCCACCACCCAGTTATTTCCTGAACATGATGTCCCATGGTATGGAATACCTCGTTGGCCAGTTTGGGTCAGCTGCCCTGGCTGTATTCCCTTCCAACTTCTTGTGCCCCTCCAGCCTTCTCGCTGGCTGGGCATGAGAAGCTGAAAAATCCTTGACTTAGTATAAACAC
>JANZLQ010000086.1:36972141-36985168 GCA_026212715.1 Elanus axillaris | reverse complement strand
ATACTGAACTCAAAACACAGCACTGTACCAGCTACTAGGAAAACACTTAACTCTATCCCAGCTGAAACCAGGACAAATATGTAAACATACATACTGAATATCTCCAAATATTTATGTTCACCTTTCACATATATAAATTAATTTTCAATACTGCCATAGGAACAGGAATATCATACAAAATAGGAAATTTTTTAGCAGGTTATATATGCTAGAGCAAATTCTCCATTACTTTTTGAAGTTTAAACTCTTAAAAGATATCTTTTGTGTACATGGGCAAGAAAATAGTACAGGAACATGATATATAATGATACGCATTTCAAAAGACAGCTTCCATGGAATACTGACTTAACTCTCCACTTAGTGTTTAGCAGTAAGTAACATAACACTCTACTATGTAATAATTTGCAGTTATGTAAAAAGTCTGTCAATCTCAGAATGGACACTTCCCCCCGCTCCCATTAAAGAAAAAAACCCAAACTTCTCACCTTCCCTCTGTCACCAAACCAGAGCAGAGAGATTGTCAAGGTATATGTAAATCAATGTGTAATGAAAAACTCTCCTTATAAGGATCCATTTCTCTGAATAGTTCTTTCAGTATTTTTGAGAGTTGGAACATTCCATTTTAAGAAAGGGTCTGCTTAAAGTAAACAAGAATGCAAACTTTTAAGGATGTCACCATAAAAGTAAGTACCTTGAAAAAGTAGAATGTCATTAAACAAAAGCAATTTTGCCACATTAGGATATAGGTCACAAACTGCTTAAAAGTCAGAAGGTATCTGTACCTTAGGAATATTTTTTCTAACAAGCTGAAATAATTTATAACACTAACTACAGATCTCTGACAAAGAGGAAAAAATTATATCCTGTTATGTTAACTACACTGAAGTTAAATACAAGTTGAAACGTAGATGTCTAGTTTCCAAAATCAAGAATGAGTCTGTACGATCTGGTGACTAAATCTAAGCCAGTTATAAACTGGTAAGACTTACAAAAGATTCTGAAATCTCAGTCTTCAAAAAATCTGGCAGATGCTTTTGTAACTAGGGTGCAATGCTGATTCCTTGTATAGAAGACTAGTAACAGATTAGTTTAAATATATCTTCACAAAATCTGATGCCTTACACAAGAGTAGACCCTAAACAAACCAGAAGCTAGCAATTTTCTCATCAATTTTCTTATTCAGATAGAACAGTGCACACACCCAAACAATCCAAGTACTATCAAAACTAGAAAAGACAGAGAAATGAAAACTGGTATGATCTTAGAACAAATTATTAAATGATAGAAATGCTCTAACAATATATGACTATGAATACTGGACATTTAACAAAGGTAAAATAATCTTTGAATGCCTTTGGTGATTGTTGTTAACATTATAGTTAAGAAAAATTGTTGTCTTTATATGTAACAATGCCACTTTTGTTATTTGTACTAGTGCCAAAGAAGAATCAGACAGTTCTGCAAAGACTTTGCTAATTTTCATTTATCATTTGAAGGATAAGAGAAGAAACCTCTTGGACTTGAAGAAGAATGACAGTTTTGCAATTTAAAGACAAGATTTCATTGTCCCTGAGTAAATCTAGCACTCCGAGTAAATACAGAGACCATAAGCTGACCAAAGATGACTTCATGACAAAGCAAGCAAGCAAGCAAGCTTTTATGCCTTGCTAAACTTGAACTATTAAGATAAAATATTCTCAAATACAACATTGTTAATTCCTTTTAAAGGACAATACAAATAATTCAGTATTTTAACATTTTAAAAAATGTAAATACAATAGCAAATTAAGTAAGACCCTATACTTTAGATGTGTAGGACTGATTCTCAGTAATTTCCCTGTAGAGTTAGACAGTAGACGTAGAATAATGTGTGGCACCAAATCATACTGATTCACATATACTAAACAGTTATTTCATAAAATACTGCTAATTTTTGGTTGCATAGTTATTGCTAAAAATTTATGTCTGCCCTAGGATGAGCTGAATCACACTGTAGGCAGGCAGAGCCAATAATTTTTCTAACTCAATATGAGTTGTAAGTTGTATGGATACCTCATTTGTTTCTTACTTTAGTTTTTGGCATGCATCTACATTTGGTCAGATGAATGTATTGGGAACCTTGTAGAAGACATTGTATTCAAGGAGTCAGTCATCTTGAGTGAGCCGTGCCTTCTCTATTGGACCTTGCACTTGAGGCCTGAGAAGCCTGTATGTTAGTATGATTATGTTGCTGTAAGGGAATCTGCTGGAATGGCCCACGCCTGCCTGTGCTGCATGCTGGTGAATGTTATGACAGAGGTGATATTCCAGCCTGTCAAAAGAAGACATATGATCCTGTTTGCCACACTAAATAAAAGGCACTATGGTATGGGAGGGAAGAGGAAACTCTTCAAAGACATAATGTGCGCAGCGTGCCATGGGAAAATCCATCTGGGTGTCAGTCCAATGCTGCACAAAAGGAGGGTTCCCAGCATCTGAAAGGACGTAAGAGTTACTTGCTATCTAGATTCATATTTTAATTCTGTCTTATTAAAATAGCTATTTTCTTATGTCCTTTCCTGTTAGGTCTCTCTCACTGAGATCCAGAAAGAACCATCATTAGCAGACAACTGGATTATATCAAAATCAAGAGTGCCTACCTAAAGAAACCCATGAACAGAATCTACTACCTAAAGAATCTGGAATAAATTTCCAAAGAAGTTTACATATATTTCTAAAAATAATAATAAAAAAAAACAACAAAAGAGGTACAGTTAGCCAATAGGATTGTAAAAGCTGGTGCCAAAAAATATGGTTCCATGCATATTTTTTTGTGATTTTGCCTGTTTCAGCAGATGGCAGGTAAGAAGACAAAGAAGAGAATGCACTCATAAAGCTACAGGTTCTGTGGAGATCAAAACCACATAGAGTAAATTCATAGTGAATTCTGGAAATCCAAAATTAGACCAATGACAAAGTTAGATGACAGGTAACTTATTTTCAAAACTACTGAAACTGTCGACATCTAAAATCTTAACAATAACTACAGCTCAGTGACAAAATAGCTTAAGTTTTGGAGAAATAAAGATTCTGTTTGCTTAAAAGTGATGTACAAAGAAATTATTCTTCAATAGCTTTGAGAATATATTTTCATATTTTTTTTCCCACTTGTTTCCTCTTTTAACCCCGGAAGGGAAAGGTTACTATCCATCATGTCAATCTATAAACTGGATTAGACATAGTAAACCTGCAGACAAATGGAATGAGAGTAATATAATCTTGCATGTAATTTACATTTAACTGTATGCATGAATCTCATCACACTAGCTGATGAACTTTCCATGCATGATCTTATTTTAGCTGATAATACAGAATCTAGTTTTCAGAACTATTCAAAGTACTGCTTCAGATTTGTTATTTTATCTTTTCTTATTCATTATCTTTTATCAAAAACTTAAAACATTTCATCAAAATGGAAATATGTTACCAATTATCATTGATTAAGTTATTTCCGTAGCTTTTCTGTAGTTTTCTGAGAACATCCTTCCAGAATATTCCTCCATGCTCTCTAGTCTTCTTTTTCAGTGAAATAATTAGCTTCCAATATTTCTATCACATACATAAGATACCTCTAAGATTTTTAAAGGTACAGACACAAACAATAACCTTGAGCCTCTTGTTCTGAATTGTGTTGTACAGTGCCATCAGCAGTTCCTATTCTTTTACTATGGCTTCTAGTGATAATGTGATATGAATTTGCAATAACACCATTAAAAATAGTACAGTAACAGATATTTATAAAAGATTTAGAAGCTATATAGACAAGGCAATTTCAGAAAACAAAGAAGTCATCCTTTCTTTGGCTTTCTTTGTTTTCACTTATAGGAAGAAACTGTTCCAGAAGGGAAGAACTAGTAAAGTTCAATGCTGTATAACACCTTAGCATTTCTGAATGCTAAGGAATAAACTTGGGTACATGACAGTAAGGAATATTTGATGCCAAGAAAGGAACAATTGTGAAAATTAAATATCTGATCACAAATCTTTGCCCTAGCACAAAGGCAGTAGAAAGTTGCAACTGATTTGAAGACAATCTTCCCCTAACATTGAAAAACCTATGATTGTTTCTGAACCAGCAGTGTTGCAGTAATTATTACTGACTGTTGCAACCAATGGGTCAGCATATGAATGAAGCTGCCTGAAATGAGATGTTCCAGTACACGCACAAGGTTGAAGAATCATGGTATGATTGGTTTGTGCCTTGTCTTCTCCTCCTACAACTTCATTGATTCATTAGTTTCATGGGGCTTTCTGTAGCCAAAATGTGAGGAAAGGAGCATGTAATTTTGTAATACTATTGCTATATAAACCTGGAAAGTTATTAAAACACCTTAAAGACATAATAATTAATGAATAATAAATCACAGTTTACTGAAAAAATGCAAGAACTAAAAATGTTCGGGGTGATTTTTTGAAAACAGTTCAGGAAAAGGATAACATTACTGTTATGCTAGAAAGGAAGAATAGCTAACCTGGGGTTATTCCCCCAAATCCAATCAGGACTGGGAGATAAAAGTAAAAAGTAACAAAATAAACAGATTAAAATTCTTCTGATAAAAGTATTTTTACAGAAAAGATAAGAGCCGTAATTAATATGATAGCAAAATTAGAGAAAATACTGACAATGTTAACCTATTGAGAAAAACATAAATTGCTAATAAAAAAAAGCTAAACCAAGTTTTAATAATTTATCCACAAAAAAGTAAATATAGGAAAGAGGTACATGAAATGTAAATGAGGTAAATGAAATTAGAGGTAAATGAAATTCGTGTCAATGTAATAATTCTTCCAGCTTCTAGTTAATGACATTGAAAATACTGCATCGTGTCCAACACATTGTCTTATGTAGCCTAGTGTACTAGGAATGGAAAAATAAAAAAGGAAGTATTTAACTAGATAATGAAAACTACAGAGAGTAAATAATAGACTACAGATATATACAGTACACATTATACTGTAAATTATATCATGAAAGAAATATGATGAATGTAGAATTTTGTGAGAGTGTGAAAGGGAGAGAAAAGGGAAGAGAGTGCATGCACACACAGCCTGAATATTTTTGTCCAATATACCTGTATAGAACACACACTAAAAATTGAATGTATTAAAAAGAAGAAAAAAAGAATCAATAATCCTCTAGAGGATAAAGGAACAATTAATGATAAATATCAAGGGTTTAATAAAGAACTAATCCTAATAGACTTTTTTTTTTAATTTTTAGATGTGATTATAGAAAAGCCTACACTGTGTCTTAACTCCATTGCTTGAAGCAGGAAATCATGTCTGCCAGTGTTTCTTTGAGGGGCCCCTGTTAAATGCAAACTTCAATAGTGGCTTTGCTATCACAACATTTTTACACAATGAGATGAGCTGATCTAACGTCTCGCCACTGTTTAAAAGTGGAGCTTCCTTTTTCTCCACTCCTTTCTACTAGATGCTCCCAACATCTGACTTTTACTTGCTGATGTGCTTGTGAGAGTTTTCTGAGTTGATTCATCTCAATAATTTGGTAGAAAACCAACCAAGGAGAAAAAAGATGATATTTTTTTGCTGGGTTAGCAAGCCAAACCAGCTTATGCTAGTGTCAGATGAACAAGAGACATGGCACAAGACAGGCTGCACAATGAGGAACAGGGGAGAGAAAACTGAGAAACAGTCAAGACTTCTTCTAGGCAGCAGCAAAGTGTTATATGAGCTCATCTGCTCCTGGAACCATACCTGCAGAAAGGAGGATTTACTGCTGCTTTTGGAGGAAGCTGGTGGAAATGGTTGCTGCAACTCACACATGGGTTAATGAGAGAATGGTGTCTCCCTTCACTCTGGAGCAAGACAACTACAAAGAAAGTCAACCAGTGTAACATTTTTGAGAGTTTGATAAATCATCTGAATGCCCCATTAAATCCTATTCAAAATTGCAAATTGCCTTAACTCTATCTAGACTGGTAAATACTAAAAGCTGGCTCAGTAGTTCTGAAAGACATTTCACTGAAGCAAGGGGAATTAAATCCAGTGGGCTCTGGACCAAGTCTGCAGGGTACAACATTAACAATCATCTATAGTTGTAAATGTTCCAAAATATTTAACATGCACTAATTAGTCCAGAACAACTGTTTCTTATAAGCTCTCTTCAACTCCATATGGAAATTCACTTAGGAGGAGAGTATGCACATAGAGATAATTGTTCTAGAATAATTATGCTTTGGAAAAATCTAAAATGCACACAAAAATGGGTAAATCTTCCCTTTACATATGTCTTGCAGTATAATGGAGTTACATGTAAGGCAAGAAATTATCTTAATGAGCTATCCCCAACTGCTGATATTATACATAGAAGCAAAATAATTTTCATATAGTATCTGTTTAGAAACTTTGTTTTCATATTAGTCCATTACATACGAGACCACAGCCGATTGCTGCCTACCTGTTATTACTTTCATGGTAGTAACAGATAGTTTTTTGAAATCCCTGCTTTTCAGCATATAGACCCTACTATGCACATTTGATCTGCATTCCCCACTTGCAGATTGTATAACCGTACACTGAGCTGTATAAAAATACATTTTGTTGGAACACTTGTAATAACTGAAACAAGCCATGTAGGGAAGCCTCAGGAAATCACACAACTAAGCAACATAATCAACAGGGAATAGAATATATCTTGCTGAAAATTTGCTTCACAGGAACAGAGTTAAGTTTTGCAAATTTTAAAGTAAATGTTATTTTTTATTATTTAAATTCTTTTGACATTAGAATCTTTAAGAACTATAGTATTCAGTCTAAGGTTTTTTCCTCAAACAATCATTAGAAGAATAACACAGACTCTTCAAACTTTCCATGAAATTAAAAATGCATGAAATTCACTTCTATGACTAGAGTTGAAATTTTTTATATTAATTCCAAAAAAGCTCTACTACATCTAATCTCCACAAACACCCCCCCCAAACAAAACAAAAAAAAATCAACCAACAAAAACCCGCACCCCTTCCTAAAAGGAATGGCTGTCTGGTACCTCTTGGTAAAACTCAGGTTAAAGGCTATCTGTGGTAGATGACCTTCTTTCATCATCAGAGTAATTTCTTCAAAAAATGGCTAACTACATAGGTCTGCTTCCTGTTAGCTAAATTCAGGTGCAGGTACAAAACCCTTTCACTTTTTAGAGCAGCTTTACTTATGTTCCAAGAAAGCAGTTCTCTTTCAATGAAAACAATGAACCTGAAGACATGCATATTATAAATAAGCCTATATGACAATTGCTTGCAATGCCCTTACAAAGACTGATGCAGTTATATACATTATAAATTAAAGAACAATGTTGCCAGACAGGGTATAGACAACATGGCTAAAAGTGTTTTTCTTAGTTCATTTAAATTATAAACATTCTTAACTTTGTTTATACATAAAATAAAATAAATCAGATAATATCTCACTCTCTTCAAAAAACAAGGAAATGCTAAGTGAAAACATAGGCTGTAACAGCGAACACATACCAAGTGAACAAAACAGATTTTGAGCCAGTTGGCTGAAATTACAATTATTTTATGCCTTTATAAATTAATCCATATGAAGATCTCCTGAGACTTTAGAAATATTAATTAAATACATTTCAACTTTGAAAACTTGATGACTGCCACTGATCTTATCTGGAGTCTCAAGACAAAAGCACCATAGTTACACTGATCAGAGCACAGATTAATGATTTTAAAATGTTTACCAGTAGAAGTTAAACTAAAACAAAATGCAAACACGATTGTAGAGCCCTTCCAATACTAGTCTAAAGAAATGCAAATCCTTTAGAAGCAGACTGGACAAACTCTTGAAAAAATCAAAAGCATGTGAAGAATATGAAACCAATAACGTATTTATTCCTGAGGAATTTTTAAGGTTAAAACTTATACTTAGGCAATCTTATACCTAGTAAATCTTCAGAACTAAGAGTTATGTAGTAAGCCCCTAACTCTTTAACTAGCAATAAAAGCAAAAAAAAAAAAAGACAGTAAAAAAGGTATGATCAAATACAAGCATAAGTTAAAACAGCTATTTTAAAATTTCGTAAGATGACACTGGAAACTGTTCTAAAGGGTGAAAACTGCTTTGATACTAGAAATCCATATTATTTCCCCATCAGCCTTGGTGGACATTTCAGTAATATAATGAGTATTTTGTTCCTACTATTTTAGGATATCCAACTTAACATTTAAATCCATTAAGGTAATCAAGTAAAAAATTTTAATATGTTTTTCTTTTTTACTGCCCATTCAGTAAAGCTTTAAACTTCCCCTTTTCAAGAACTGAAACTGTATTAAGTAAAAGAGTCTAGAGATCCTCTTTACACAGGAAACTTAATTTTACTCTATTCCAAATTACAAATGGAGATGAAGATTAAACCTAATGATAGGAAAATCATGGCTTGTTCCAGGTGGTTTTTCTTTCCTTAGGATCAAACCCACAGATCTTTTTCTCAGAAACTGACACATCAGTTTGCCTAAAATCACCCAAACTTCCAAAGACCTCTTTAACTCCTGTAAAGAGTAATGTAATATAATGTCTTACTAATCCAAATAATAATATAATAAAAGTAGAATTACAATGTTTAAAGTTCCACTGGTGCAAACTCTTAACTTTCTGGAAGAAAAAAAGACATAGATGAATATTAACATTCACTGTAATTTTAATCAGTAATATGCAAAAAAGGTTGTGACTTTCTGATATGAAATAGTCCTTGACTTTCATAATTCTTAAGCACTTTCTTTTATCATTTTGCTGATGTATGTTCTATTTTAAAATCAGAAGGATAATGGATGTGCTTCTTAAATAGTAAATTGGGTTTTATATCAGAGACCTGTCAGCACCACGACAGGTTGACCTGACAGTGGTCTTGCATTTGCAGCTCTCCTTCATGACTGCTTTTCAAGGTGATAGGTCAATCTTAAGAAAAGTGCAGATTTCTTGATCCCTCAGGAAACATATTGGAGTTGTAACATTCACTGCGTTTATGATCTTTGTAACAGATTAAAAGCAGAGCTATCCTTTGCTATCACATATATTTTTATTAATCAAGGGCATTTAAGATTTGTGTACATTTGATATTTCTACCGCTTCTAGGACAAACATCAAAATTCAGGAGAAATGGGTTATCTCTCAGTGTTACTGATACCAGGAACACAAAAAATTAAACCACATTTGCTTTTAGTGAATGACTTCTTTGATTTCACCCATTTTTAAATAAGGCGTGCATTAAGACAGCATCTTAGCATAAACATTAAGTTTAAGACTTTCCTTTTATTTTGGATATGAAGTTTCAATAAAATAATGAAAATCAAAGCTTAGAAGATAAATGGTTACTGGCAACAGCAGTTGCAACAAAGTACTGGAACACCCTGAACAGCCATCTTTGTTCAGCAAGTGCTGATCTGCCACAATACCTCATCGTATGTATTAATTTATTTGCTATGCTGATTACTCTAAGCCTAATGATAATGGGTTTTAAACAAAATGATAATGTTTTTTAAATCTACTGATGTTATAGAAATAATGTTTTGTAGGTATTATTAAATATAATATGATTGATCATATGCTTGAAGACTACTGGTATCAGCACTGGTCTATTATAGAACATGGATGAAGGAAAAAAAATACTCAGAAAATTAGGACAACTATTACAGAATATGCTTTCTATTCTATATTGCAGACTTCCTTGTTTGGCTTAAATAGCCGTGGTAATATTTAAAATCTACCTTATATGGAGTAGGTTATTTTGGGTCATTATGGAAATTTTCCATGAAAGCTTTCTTTGTAAATTTCTAAAAAGAACAGATGCAAGCATCTAAAATCAACTTTTGAGAGCTTACTGTATTCATACACTAATTCTAACGTGTACACTGGAAACAAGCTCTTAGTTATGACTGTATGACCATTTTGTAGCGCTATATTTACTGAATTTGTATTTATAAGAATGAAACTTACAATATACTAAAATTCAAAATTCAGAACACAGGAACCTGAATAAAAAGCACAGATGATGAAGCACTCAGTATAAAGGCATATCATATTTTTAAAGAAAAGAACTATGATTCTTTTAACATCACATCTGCATGTTTCAACTGCAATAACTTTTAAAAGTAGTTTCAAATATGTACTAGAAAATTCATAAAAAATAAGTTACATGGCAAATGTAGTACAGAAGTCACTGCTGACTCTTCTGACATAAAATGACTCTTCGAACAAAGTTCTAGAAGGACATATATTCTCAATTATATTTCTGTTGGCAATCAATAGAAAATGCTATCATAAGTTATTTTAATAACTGGAAATGTAAGCATTCACAAGTAATTGTGCTGTGAAAACTATCAGTATATTTTGAAGTTAAAAACAAGAAAAATGGATACTGTACTTAAATTACATTTTGACATTTGTCTTGCACTGTTAAGTATCTAAAAGTGAGCATGACAAAATATCGTTCTTTGGTGCTGAAAATACCATAGTAAAACTGTTATATCAATTTGGCCTTCTTGTTCAACCAGCTATTGTAAGTTTGCATTTCATTGAAAGGTAAATGAATGCTAACACTGCTTTGAGATGAGATTAAAGAAACTTCCTTTGAAATTAGCCCAAGTAACATATTAAGTAAATTTGCTAACATCCACTCCAGGATGTCTCTAAAATTAAAAAACAGTAGAGTGTGCAGATACTGGGAATCAAATGTTTACACTGCAGCAATTTACTTCTCCAGTCAGTTTTTCTATTACCATTTTTAAGACATTCATGTTTCCAGAATAATTCTTTAATTATGTCCAGTATTTTCACCTGCTTTTCTTAAAGTATAATCACAGTAATTTATAATGATATTTTACTTAAGCTTTAAAAATATGTCAGTTATTTCTGAAAATTTAGAAACCAACACTGTTACAATAGGATAGGGAATACTGCAGAGACAGATAAATGTATCTACTCTTCTAGCTAAAATTTCTTTTAGTATTTTCAAAGCTGCAGTGCTATAACAACCTTATCCTCAGTGCAATGTTTCCTCTTCCTCCCTCGCCTTAGTTCTGGCTGTGCTAAGCTGTTTCCATGCACTAAGTAACCAGAAAACTATAGTCATTTTTAGGGAAAAGAGGAGTTACTTTTCTGCCAATTTAGCATGCTAAAACGGTTCCTCCACAATGTAAAAGATGAAATCTTTTCATTCTGGCCACTTTCCTGTTTGACATGAATATCAGAAAGCAATAGGAAAGGTTAAAGATATATATGTATATAAATATATATATTTTTATATATATGTGTGTGTGTATATATATATATGGATGGTCTTGTAAGAAGTGGACCTGAGTCTCTTCAGCCTAGGAGAATCAAATCTAGATCTTCCACTTGTTAGCCAAAATGTCTAAATGCTTATTTATTATATTGAGAACAGCAACCGCAGCAGTGGCACAGGAGCAAGCCTCCATGTGTTCAAAGAATACTGGTGCTGTTTATTCTCTGAAAAACTCTTCAATCTTCTGACTTCAAGTGAATGAGGGTACCTCCCTGCACCTCTAAGCCAGGGGCAATAAATTTAAGTTGATGTGATACATTATGACACATTTCACATTTCCTATTGAATAGACGCAAGAGGCTCCTCTTCAGAACGGAAATTTCATGGACTATCTTTTTATGGCATGTGTCCTCAACATGCTATACAGGGAGCTTAGTGACTAAGCTGCGGATTCCATATTCCTCCTTGGGGATCAAGAGCCTAAAATTTAGGATTGCATTCTACAGCTATTATTGGGATTTGCAAAGCCTCTTGATGATGGCAACTTTTAATCAAACAGCTGGTACCTGGCTCAAGAGGCAATGCAAAACCACAGGGTTTTAGAAAGAGAAATGTTATACAATCATCATCACCTGGTACACCAGACTCAAGACAAGGACTCTATTGTTGGCAAAGTGCCAATCAGTAATATTTCTCTTATGACTGATTGAGGAAAAATAAATCCCAGCAACACATGATTACAATGACATTTTATATTTGAGAATAAGACATGTTATACCGCACCAAATTAACAGGAAATATTTTAGTGAACTGTGTATTTTATGGTAGCCTCCCAAATACAAAAATCTATAGGAATCTGCATTAATCTTTTATAGGTTTGCATAAATCTGTACCAGGGTTATTCCAGTTATGCTAACCACAGAAGCTTAGGAGAACAGTAACTGCAGTGGGGAAAAAAAAGCTTCTCAACTTTCCTTTTCTTGCTTTTCTAGCTCTACTAAACTTTATAATTATGTCCTGATTTATGATTTTTTCATCGACGTAACATGCATCTCTGTATAGGATACGTAATTAGCCTTCAAGAAGCTTTCAAGAATAGATTTGTCTGGTTGACTACTATTTGAAGAAATGCTATAAAACAGCAAGTTGAAATTAGATCTACAGAGTAACTGAAGTTCATTCTTTCTCTTAGACAGCTAAGTGAATAGCTTATTAAAGATCACTACATCGAGATACTAGAAGCAGCAGAATTCACAGTGAATGGAATAATTCTTTTTTCCTGACTGACCATCTAAGAATGTTGTATCAAACAAAAAAAGCTATTTGGACAGTCAAATGTTTAGCACCCTCAAAATAACAAGTGTTCATAAATGTGAAAAATATTCATTTAATGATGTTTGCAAGCAGATTTATTCTGAATAGTTTAGAGACAGTGCAACGGAAGAAAAACTTTTTTAAATTAATAATTAGTATTCTTATTTAACAAAGCAGTAGTATAAACTAGTCACTGATTCAAAATCAGAGCCAGTCATATGTCTCAATCCTTGAGTATGCATAGTTGTTAGTGTATATATTGTTAACTTTTGTAACCTTTATGAATTAAGGCAATAGTATGTGTCCAAAGAAGGATCTGTGCATGCCTTCCATCTTCTGGAAAAAATCAATGTTGTGGTTTAACCCCAGCTGGCAACTAAGCACCACACAGTGACTTGCTCACTCCCTGCCCCGCCCCCCCAC
>JANZLQ010000086.1:36944967-36972041 GCA_026212715.1 Elanus axillaris | reverse complement strand
TCCCTGCCCCGCCCCCCCACCCGCACCCCGCAGTGGCATGGGGGAGAGAATTGGGAAAAAATAAAGTAAAACTCATGGGTTGAGATTAGACAGTTTAATAGGACAGAAAAGGAAGGGGGAAAAATAATACTAATAAATAATAAATATGCAATATACAAAACAAGTGATGCACAATGTAATTTCTCACCACCCACTAACTGGTACCTAGCCAATCCGCAAGCTGCAGTGTCCCCTGGCCAACTTCCCCAGTTTATATACTGGGCGTGATGTCATATGGTATGGAATATCCCTTTGGCCAGTTTGGGTCACCTCTTCTTGCTGTGTCCCCTCCCAGCTTCTTGTGTCGTGGTCGTGTCGCCCGTCCCCCCCCAAGCCTACTCACTGGCAGGGCAGTATGAGAAGCTGAAAAGTCCTTGACTTAGTGTAAACACTGCTTAGAAACAACTAAAATATCAGTGTGTTATCAACATTATTCTCATCCTAAATACAAAACACAGCACTATACCAGCTACTGGGAAGAAAATTTACTTTATTCCAACCAAAACCAGGACAATCAAGTAGAGATACTAATTGGTAGTCTTACTATAGAAACATCAAGCAGAACTTGAAAAGTACAGAAATACAAATATATATTAAGCTGAGTTATATTCCTTTATGACAGCAATTTATGTGGTAATATCTTAATTTAAAGAAATTACTCAAAAAAATAGGTATAGATGCAGAAATATAATATAGAATGAAGAAATGAGGGCAGAAATTGAAAGGTGATTGTTCAGCTAAAACCCCCACCTTATTTCCAGGTACATACGAACCATTTTATTGTTTTTTTCACAACAGCTGGTTGTGAAACCTTCCAATTCTGGTCAATTCTAAACAGCGGAAATCAGTCTAACATTGGGGTTCTTGTGAGATTTTTCTTATTATCATATGAATAATCCTCCTTAAGCTCACATATATATATAAACTCATAAACTGAACTATTCAGAGCTGTTAACGAATCTTACAACATTAGCTCAAGACATCAACAATTTTTTTTTCTAATAAAACATTCTGATGTGCCTGATGAGGGGAAAAAATAAAATTTTAAGTTGGAATTCTCAAAATAAGTTGATCCAACATTGAAATAATTTATATTTGGAGGATAAAGCTTTAACTAATGAAAGATGAGTCAAAATTCAGTTTTTAAAAAGTAAGATACCTTGTCTAAGAAGAAATGTTATTGCTTATGCTCGGTTTCAGTTGCTTCTACTTAGAATTCATATTTTTAGAGAAAGTATATTTAATAGTTTAGTTAAAGATTTGGTCAATCAAAAGTTTATGTAAAAATTTTTCATAACTATTTTTAAGACCCCATATATTCTTAGCATATAAACTGCACATCAGGTTTTAAAAAATTAACATTTACAAACCCCATATAATTTAATTTTGTAAGTGAAGATTTCAACAACTGCTTCTTTTCACTCAAGCTGTAATATAAATATACATCAAAGAGTTTTCCTTTTACAGAGTAGCAACAGAAGAAAAACTGTTTATTGTAACAATAATTACTTTTTGCCTCGATAGCTAAAAAGCAGTAAATATCTACACAGCATCCTGTATGAATTATTTATGTGTATATCTTCAGAAAACAAATGCATTTTAAAACAATTAAATATACTTTAGCCTTAACAAACTTCATGAGAAATTGTACATCCCCTGGGCTTCAGAAGAAGCATCAGAACTGTGGTTTCCCTGTTTAGTTAGCCCTTTAGAATGTTAAATAGTCCTCTAAGGGTAAGTTTAAACAATTCTACAGCAGCAATATAGAAAAACAAATTGTTCTAAGAATAGGGAGACTTCCAAACTGAAGTCTCCTACTGTTTTGTACTTTCTTCCACAGTACCCAACACCACAATAACCTCAGTTCCTTTAATGTGTCTTATGACCTTGCCTTGCTTAGAGTTTCTTTACTTTCCTCTCCCCCGTCTCTTCAGAAACTAGGCTTAAAAACACAGAAAACATTTTTGTGGAAAAAAGGGTGAATCAACAAAAAAAAATCATTTGGAAGCATATTTTAGAGACCATAGGTGAAGAGAGTGTCATGTTCTTTAAATGCGTACTGAAGGTAGCCCCTTCTGCAGACAGATGAAGAGTAAGATGGAAGTTGAACACCCAGCGAGTTGAAAGGGCAGAAGGAAAATGCTACAGTATTAAAAAACTGTCAGAAGGGCTTGAGTCATAAGAAAGGACAGGTAACTCACAGAAGCTTTTCTCTTCTCAGTTTGCCTCTTTAGAATTACTGAACAAAAATGGAACAAGATCTGTGAACAGCATTAGCCAGGAGAATTTACAGTGTACACAGCATGAACCACACAACAATAATCAGACAGAATGAAAGAAATGTTTATGCTATGAAGAAGCATGCAAGCTTCAATGGAACGAACATGCAAATTTCATAACTATTATAATCTGATAAATATAACTCAAATCTGCATACAGTAAAGGATGCAAATGTAAGGGTAGTCATCACCATAATGACTTTGAGTTACATCATTTTTATATAAAAGGAACTCTATCATGTTTTCTAAAATTTGTTTTGTTCATAATGCTTAGCAAGTTAGACTTTTCTGATTAGAAATTCTTGTCTTCATTGAATGCATGGACACAACAATGGGAAATAAAGTTATATATATACTTTATTAATCATTATTGATTATCATCAGAATAATATAATCAAATAAATTTTAGCTTTCCTGAATAATTTCCCCAACTAACTGAAATAAAATGCATGACATACACACATTTCTAAAATATTCATTTCCCAGATACTTGCTTATTAGATTTTGGCACTTTTGTCTGCATACACTGAATGAGTAAACGATTTTAATGTTGCAAAATAAAGTAGTAATCTAAAACTAGCAAATTTAATATTGCATATGCAATCTCATTTCTAACCCTTCTGAGTTTATCCTGAGGACTGAATAACAAAAATGAGTATACTATAACATTATTAAAAATTATAGCATACTATAAAAGCACAAAGAAACACCACTTAGGGTCTCATAGGCAATCTGGAATTTGTCACTTCCTAGTTTTGGTGTGCTTTACATTAATATAATATTTGTTCTTTTTAAAGAAAAAGCGAACAAGCAAACACTTCCACCTTTGGCAAAGGACACAACTCACTCCACTCTCTTCTTCTCCTCCACCTCTCGTTATTTTTGTTGGAATATTAAGATACCTTTATGACCACGTGGTGCTTGTGTCAGAGGCAGAGAAGGAGGAGAAAAGAAGGGAAACTATACGCAGGAACAAAATTCCCTGGACATGGGGAAACATTTACTGGGAGTGGGAATCAAGCTTCATTTCCTCTGCAGACAGTTTTGTCAGGGGTAGGATGAAGCCGATTTCTGAAGATGGGACAGCTTGGCATGTTTCAGCTCCTGTTCCACCCCTTCTATTATACAGCAGCTTACAGAGCTCTCAAGCATTCACTTTGGCAGAGAGGCCTGTTCGCCTCCAAATTTTTACACAGTATTATTCTGGTACTTGGCCACAGTTCTTCTGCAAGAAAGGATATTTCAACATTCAAGTTTATGTATCAGCAAAAGCTGAAGAGAATTTAATGTTACAAAAAACACACCATAGCCTGAAGGGTTTGTTTACACCGAATTAAAGATCTGCTGCAAAGACTGTAAATGTGACAGCTTCTCAAAGAAAATAATGTAAGAATCCATTAAAATGTAAAAGGTTATGCTACCTAAGTATTAGGGTTGCTCGCAATGCCCCTATTAGCTACCAAACTATGCTATGAAGGCTGTAAGAGCAGGGAGCACAAGAAATACTGCCATTATCAACTCCTACTTTCAAAAATTTGTAACTAGGAAAAGCAATCTTTGGGCTAAATTTTTTTATACTAATTCTATGCTAAAAGGTTAAGCTCTTTAAAACCACTTAATAATAATGATCTCTGCACGTCTATATAACCTAATTGGTTATGTGAGCACAGTAACAAATAATGATAAATTGGCTTGAAGACTGCATATGCATTTTCTCATCCCTGTATCTGAAAATGCCTTAGTTTGGTTTTTAAGTTATCACATAACCAAATGTTATGAAAAAAGAATTTCAGAAATGTATCAAAGTAACTTAACTGTGAATATAGCTATCTCTGTGTGCAAATACAAGAACAAAAAGTTATTTATATTTCTACCGGTATGTGTATCAACTATCTGTGTAAATACATGTATTTACAATTCAGTAACATTTTATATATTAATACACATCATATTAAACATAACTAAACACATATTAAAAATCTGATAGACCTGTGCTGTAAAGGTGCTCCACTGTGAGCAGAAGGATTATTATCACAGCACATGTAAGCACATTCTGTACCAGCTTTCACTGAGCTGACACAGGTAGTGGAATTGGCAGTAGGTCTGCAGTTCCTGGCACAAAAGTGTTCATCCAGATTCACTAGTACTAACATCAGTAGCTTCCCTGTACTGAACTTCATTTCACAGCAGCATAAAGTTTTATGTTCCTGCTCATGCTGAAATCAGACATATGCCAGGATTACAGACAAGTCCTAAATATCTGGAACAATATTTAATTTATACCAAGATCTTTGATGATCGGGGTTCATATGGACACCTATGCTTGTATACAACTCATCTGACTTCTACAAGGAAAATGAAAATGTGCATGGGCTCAGAAGCCTACATACATGTAGCTCAATACAAAAAGTGATCTTACACATTAAAGTATGAAAGCATTCTGAAAGATTAGATAGCTTTGTGTAAGCACAAAAGCATAACTGTGTAATTGATGTAATGTGGTTTTCTTTATCTAGGTACTTTGGAAAAAAAAAAGATTAAGGAAGCACAGGAAAATATCATGTTCTATGTACCTTCTTACTTTCTTTCTTTGTAAAATACTAGTGCAAAAGCCTTACAAATGCAGACTTTGATGAAACTCTATACCCACCACTTAAATCCTGTAAAAGCTTAGTAAGTGATCAAGCAAATACTACTATGAGAGCATTATAGTAAATATATTATTTATTCATAGGCTACATTAAGTATAATGAAAATGTACATTCTGATGAAGAGGATACATTTTCATTTAACATGCTGACTTTTCTAAAAAAAATCTCAAAACTTAATATCATTTTTTTATGATTTGCAGAAAAGAGTTCATTCCTTGGCAATATTTGGAGAAACTAGAGACAGAAGCTCTGACATTCTAACATTTTGTAATAGAATATTAAGCGTTTTTACCCTTATTTACATTTTAGCTTATCCACAACAGTGAGAGAAAGTTGTGTATATATGAATCCTGTTAGCTGAGTTAGGTTGGTGGCTCTATTTAGTTCTGAGTTACCACACAAACCATCATTACAATTGAGAGTTTGGAATTATTATTAACAGACAAGCTGAAAACTGAATAAGGTAGAAAAAATAACTTCCATTTTTACCCCAAATGGGACTCTTTTCAGCTGCCTGGATATATATACGTTGGTAAAGTACAATGTATTTTGAGGACAAGTAAAATACTTAAGTTTAGTCAATCTGCAATACCTGAAAACTTTTGATTTTGATATTTTCAGGCTTTTAGACTTAATTCTTATAAATTAACTTATAATACAGTGTAGTGGATCGCTAGCTATATATCTGGTTAAACGCAACAATACTTTATAATAGAAGCTACAAACTACAGTTTTTAATCATTATAATTTTACTGATTTGGAGGTAAGTTTCAAATTGCACTAGAAATTTGAGCATAATGATACTTTTTTTTAATAGTGTTTTGGAGAGATGGCAAAACTGAAAATCATTATCATTAGCCTTTACCTTTACTGAACAACTTTCTGACAACCATGCAACTCCAGAAGTCTATAAGATGTGACCCATTAAACACATGCAGAAAATTTGCTTGATGATTCCATTTTTCTTCTAAATATTATTTCAAATGGAATTAAAATATGATTTTCCTCTAAAGTTTGCCCGATGCAACCACATACACATTTCCTTTATGCAATGTCATCTGATTACCAGAGATAAAGTACTCAATGTGAATCACACACTGTGAAAAATGTTATTCAGTATTTCATAGAACACACTCACTCTGCAAGAATTTAATAACAGAAGAACATCTTCAGGATGCTAGTTATTATGAGGTAATAACTCGGAGAATTAGTAACACTTGACTTCTACCATGTAGCTCTAGGGATGCTTTTTTAATTCATATGCACTGTAATCTGTTGCTCAACTATACCCTGGCTCTCTTGTAACTGCAGTCCTTTTTGGTCAAAAGCAAGGCAAATGCCTACTGACACTGCAGACTGTCTATCTGCAAACTAAGCTACAGAAGAGAGAGAAGTTAGTTTTGATACCTATACACTGTCACCACCTTACTATAAACATTGAAATAGTAATGAAAGATGGCTGATGTGATTATACAGTGCCAAAGTGCTATACAGAAGAAGACTGATACCATTTAGACCTCATCAAGTCCAAGTAGCACAGGACTATAACAAAAAGTCAGGCTGTAACAATAGAAAAAAGTACTAGAGTAAATAAGCCTTCACTTAGGCTAGTTACAGAATAAATACTGGTTACCAACCTTTTCAACATGTTTTCTCTACTTATGTTCCTATACCTGACAGATTTCATAAAATACTAATGAAATCATGTTCAGGAAAATTACAAAAAGCGAAAGGCCAACTTCCAAGAGAATAAAATCAACAGAAGCCAATATACATAATAGTACATGAAGCTTGAAAGGTTACATGTATAAAATAGTAAGCTTGCTTTTATTAAGAAGAATGAGGGAGATACCAGAGCCGCTTTCTAGAGTTATTTTCCTTCCATGGAGTTTAATAATGTAGGTCTGGTTTACCTTATGTCTAAAACCTGAATCTTCCAAACATTTTGGTTAATTTATTCATCTAGCTTTGTTCTAACCTATCAATACAACAGTATATTCAGCCCACATTTATTCTAATCACCATCAAATATAATTGCAATAATATAGCTAAGTGGCAGCTAGCCATCCGTCTTTCTCTACACAGAAAATCCAGTCATTAACCAACTTCTTCAACATAGATCCTGGAGTTCTAAGTGAAAAAGAGCTAGTATTCAAATAGTACAAAACTCAGAAAGCATTTCAAACACTGCACTGTAATTATTAGTGCTGATAGCATGCTGAAATTTTACTTGTATTACATAACCAGAAATGTACATAATCTAGGAATGCATAGTAAAATTCATGTGGCCCTGTTAACACTAATTACATTGCTGCTCCTTCTCACATCTTGGAAATGTAATTGTATATTTTTTTTAAATTGCAATCTTACATAGTAAATATAGAAAAGCCTGCACAATTTCAGAAGAAATAATACATATAAGATACATTGATTACAGAGCAATGATAGTGATATAAAAAAATAGATTTATAATCTTTATATTCATCACACTGGGATAAGTTATGCAATTCATCTCTTCAAGAAATTGTGGAGAATGAGATTTTAAAATTATAGAGTATAGAAGTATGTCAGTTGATTCTTATTCTCAAGGAGCAGGGAGCTGACGTAGAAATGAGATCATGCATGGACCCATGATCTTAATGAGATGGAGACATTCATAAATTTGTAGTGTGGCATCTAATGCCATTTGGCAGTCTACATCCCATTCACTTCAAGTGAATTCCATGAGGAACCGACCACAAGGAGGGTAGAAAATGGTGGGCTGTTGGGCCCAAAGGATAGCAGTTTTTCGACCAACTGGTAGGATGTTACATGAAGCATTCTTCAGGGCTCAATACTGAGCTTTTTAACAAGAAGCTAGACTATGGGACAGCATGTACCCTGATAGACTTTGTGAATGATATCAAATTTGGAGGGGGGCATTCAGAAATATCTTGACAGGCTGGTAAAATGTGTTGACTGGAATTTTATGAAGTTCAGTAATAATAAATGCAAAGTTCTGCACTGGAACAGTTCAGGCCAGGCACTGACTGGCTAGAAGGCAGCTTAGCAGGAAAGATCTTGGGGATCCCTCTGAACAACAAGTTGAACAGTTGTGTAGCCTTGTGGCAGAGATAGAGCAACTGCATTTTGGCTATATCAAGAGTGTTGAGGAAATTCAGCATCCCTCTTTATTTGATGTTTGTGAGACTGTATTTAGAGCACAAGCTCACATTTACAACTCCCCAGTACAAGAAAGACATTGATATATTGGAGCAAGGCTGGTGGAAAGCCACCAATATGAAGAGAGGCTGAGAGAAACAGTTTGTTCAGCCTTAAGAAGAGGAAGTTTAATGGCAATCTCATTGTTGTCTTCTGTTACCCAGCATGAGGGCACAGTAGAGATGAGTCAGGCTCTTCCCAGAGATGTACAACAGAAAGAGAAGAGGCAACGGTCACAAACTGCAATAAAGAGAATTCTGACCAGACAGTAGAAAAACCTTCTTCACAATGAAGGCAGTCTTTGGAACAGGTTAGCGAAAGATGATGCAAAATCTCCATCCTTGAAGATAATCAAATCCCAGTTGGTCAAAGCCCTGAGAAGCCTAATGTAATCTGAACCTAAATCACAGTTTTTAAACCAAGATGAAAAATGAAGTGTTAAGGCCCAGGCTGAAAAACTCCTTTTAGTCTGGATGTTCTGTCCAGCTACTACATAATATAGCTTTTTATTCTTGGGAAAAATCATCATAAAAAGAATTAAGAAAACAAAACTAACATACACTTTTTACAGAGTTTGAGTTCTCTGCCAATGAACAAAATCTGGGCAGTCAGGCTTTCAGACTTGGTAACAGCTTTCAGAGTGTATTAGTCTTGCTTGCGAAGTATTTCCTTTCTGGCACAGCTAAGAGGAAGACATACATGCTTACTTCATTAAACCTGTATCGGCAGTGTTTGACACTGAAGAACAGCATGTGCTGCTGATTTGCCTGGGAGACTGGCAGAAATGAATCAGTCACCCTGAACTGGATAGGTCAATTCCTATCAGTTAGTGTCAAGACAATTCTGATGGGTGGTTTCTTTCCAGCCCTGAAAGCCTTTATTTTTGTGATGCTACAAAGATTGGTTCTACCTCATTTTGTTTAACACAAAACTTTATGAGAGAACTTGAGACAACATACTTCTTAAGTGGCAACAGAAACTAGCAGATTCCTTATTTCTTTTCATTCCTGCAAACACAGATAGATTACAGACTTTGGGCCGTTGTGAAAAACCTGGATGTATTGTTAAAAAAGTCTGGAATGAGACAAAGGCGTGGTACTGGGAAAAAAATACAATTAGAAGACACTCAGGGCCAAACACTGATGAGAGGTTTGATGTCTATCATCTTCCTTGTGGCTGTGCTGGAAAGGAGATGGTTTAACAGGAACACTAGAATGCTCTGAATGCCATAAGCAAGACTGAAGAGCTGGCCAAAACTAAGTTACTTAGGCCCTCCTGATTCTTCACTGAGATTCAATCCACAAACAATGCCACCAGCCATACATACAAACACATCTTCACTACCTTTGCTTTCATGTTTTCCAGTTGTACATTGATGTTATTATCTACATGTTCACTTTCAGTCCCAAATATTGCAAACACTGTACCTGAGGATGACATGAATGACTCAAAAAATTCAGTTTGGTCTATCGCTCTCAAGCTCTTAATATCATACTTCAAAAAATAAGGAGTTTAAAAGATAAACACGTATATTTCAGTTTTAGACAACTAAATACAAGTTATGCTTAGCATGTTCATTTGAATCTTAAAAAAATCTCATTTAAGTGAAAATGGGAAGATTTTGTCTTTTTTACATTACATTAAAGTCTTTAGTGAAATCATGATTTTTTTCAGGCTAAAGAGCTGTATTTTGATAGCTGAATTTTGGTTGCAGCACTGAGACAGCAAATCATACTGTCTTGAGAAAATAAACAGCATAGAGGGCTCATAGCAGGAAAAAAAAAAAGGTTTATTGATACTTGTTCCACACTTTATACTCTTCATGGTCAGAGTCCTCAGCTATCAGTTTCTTTTCAATTTTTAGTAGCCCACAGAAAGCATATCTAGTAATTAAAAAGTAACATTTTAAGGATGTAGGATGTGAATCTACTTAGAACACTAAATAAAAGTAATTATATACTCAGAAAATTAAATTAAGTATCCAATACAAATTCCTATGTCATGGCTAAAATTCTGAGTTCTTGAAAACTGTAAAAAATTACCATAGCTTTCACCAAGACATTTCACCTAGTACCTTACGATAAATTAAATTTGTCACTAAATATTTATGTTCCATAAGTCTATTAACTGAACTCACAGATCACTGAATTAATGTTTAAAAAAAAAAAAGCAAACTGTTTTTTTATCAGTTTGGTAAGAATTTATTATCCTATGATACCATCTTACCTCTATCATTCATACCATTTTATCTCTAAACAAAAGTAAGGTTTCTCATGGTAATTTTCTATAAAATGCCCATTATTGGAAGAATTCCTTTTATTGCTTTTTCCAGGATACAGTATTGTACATAAGAGCTGGGAAATTAAGTCATTATTTCCATGTAATAAATTGTCCTTCACTTACCTAAGCAGCAAAATCACTTTAATCTCACAGGTTTACTTACTAATACAGATTACATAAATTACAAAACCTTATTTTATATTAATAAACATTGATAAAACTACTTTTGTCTTATTCTCAGTAACAAGTGAACACATGTATTTGTTTGATATACAGAGCAATTTTTTCCTCCATGCCTTTGATTTTTATCTATCACTTCATTGTATTTTACTTATGAGAACTTACTGGTTCTCATTAATACTACAGAAATGTTTTCTGTAATAAAATCTTCACTATACATTAGAATGTTTAGTCTTACTGATAGCTTTACAGCTGCAGGCCTTGACTGTGCCTTTCCAAACTGAAAGTGTTACCATGATTACTAGCTTTTTGTGTTTACAAATGTATGTAATCAGAAGACATTCAGTAAAGTTTGAGAAATGTTTCTTAAATATGTAATACCTTTTCATTAAATTCACATTTCTAGTGCATTAAAATCATGATGTTAAACAATAGGACCCAATAAACAACAATATACTTAGTGGTTAATTACAAGACTTGGTAACAAATTCTTTAACCTTTAGTCATGTGGAATAACACCTACAGGGTAAATGTGGAAGCTAGAAAGGTAGTCAGTTTACTCTTCTGTCACTATAGGAAAAGAACTTGTACTTTCTAATGAAGTGACAAAAAAGGATCTGCTTCAGATATTCTGATTCTACAAGAAGTTCTGTATTGTGCTGCTGATGCACCCTGCTGTCAACTTTGGTGATACTACCAGTTACTTCATCAGAAAACCACTGAAGTCACTAATGCTCTTGTAGTTCCAAAACTTAAGTCTAGGCTCTGAGAAACAGAGCTTACTTTTTGCAATAAAATCATGTAATTCAGTTGTTAAGTGTTTAGACATTTTGGTTCATCTTCAGGCAATGGCTTCTCATTGAAAGGAACTCAATCTTTTTTTGCTTGTATGATTCGCTTGTGATATTGCAATAGTTCAATTTTATTTAGTTCCTTTATCTCATTTTTTTCTGGCAAACAGAATGAATGCATATGGGTACCCTTTCTAAAGCAGCTTCATAAGGAAAGAAGGCTTATACATCCATGCTGCATGTACACTTGCCTGACTTCATATCTAAAGAATACATATCTGTTGGTGATTTTCAACTGAATTTGACAAAAAGGCACATTTCAAGCATAAACAGTTGCCTTCATGTTTTCTGGAAATACCAGAGAACAGAGAAGAGTGCTCCAATCAAGAGGCTTGTCTCTCATGTTGTTAGACATCAAATACCTTATTAAATATCAGCAGAAAAAGCTTAATTTTGATACTAATCAATAAGAAAACAAAAAACCTGCAGGATATCAGGCTGTGTTAGTTTGGATGCTTCATAACTGATGCAATGGTTTATTTTCAATTTGTGTTTTTTCATGTAGTAGCATAATCTTTCAGTGGTTAGGCTGCAAATGTTACACAGCTTTAGAGAATCCTTCTGAAAACACAAGAACCATGACAATATTTATGAAGGTCATCCAAAATTATCATTTTAAGCAGACAGTTTGTGACTTGCAAGAAAAGAAGATGCCATAATAGCTCCTTCAATGGATACCTTGTGAACTACTCTGTCTCTGATCAGGAATGGGTCTATGGGACCCTGAAGTAAAGTCAGCATACATCTAAAGCAGTCAGTTAGACAGGGATGAAGAAAACCATGAAACAGACTGAAGAAAGAAAGAATTAAAAAAAACTAAAAAGAGAGGCTAAAGGAGAGAGTACTAGATACTAGAAAGGATGACAGAATCCCCTATATAATGAACATATTTCACTCAGTGGAACTTTTTTTAATCTCCCACTAGTTAATAACCAGTATTTTAATTATGATATTTTCTAGATACCTAATCAAAGACTGTTGTCCCATTCAGTTATGCATGATACAAACCCAAAGTGAAAAATAGGGTTTAACAGTTGAACACGAGCACCCAGCAACTCAAAGAGCCTAAATTAGGCTCTGAACCCAGGCTCCTTCAATTGTTGACGAAGACAATGAGACACTTCAGCAATTCAAAAAGTGCTGGGAGACATGCTGAATACCTACAGGATGCTGAGTACAGGGATGTATGTGAATTTCCATTCTTCTTTGGAGTTCAGTCACTTGAATCAAGACTATAAAAGTGATATATCTACCTACTGAAAATGCAGACCATGACATTCTTTTCTGAAGAATAAAACCTGCTTTCAGCAAGGTCCCCTTAAATAATATCTCCATCCTTTGCATATCTATTTAGGAGTTACATTACAAACTCAGGAGGTGGTGACTTTGTTCATTTCTCTTTACAGTTCACAAAATTTCAAGTCTAGAAATTTCACTTCCCAGCATCATAATCTGATAATCCAACTGCAAAACTATCTTTGCCCAGTAGGCCACACAAGAGGTAAGAACACAAGAGTTAAGGCTTTAGAAAAACTTCTAACACAAGGGAGTCTACTACCTCCATTCTACTAGGAAGAACATTCAGTTAGGAGTCAGCTGATGTGCATTTAGCCTCTGTAAAGTACAAACTCTAACCTGTGACTTCAAGCAGAAAAGGTCATACGCACATCTCAGCTACAGCTGCTTTCAGAGGAATTGTTTTGGCAATCAGAACAAACATTCTGCTTGTATTTTACAAGTTGAGAAGTGCTTAGTCATGTAGTTGGCTAAACACTGGTACTAAACACACCATCAAGCAAGCTTTTTTGTTATCAGTGTTAAAAGGGTATTAACTTAAAACTAGTAAAAATTAAGAATATTTAATATTATAAAAGAAGAAGAGCTCATAGTGTTCCACTTGCTGGAAGCAAAAGAACAAATAGGATAAAATATGGGGATTAATCACTAAATCCTACTCAAGGATGACCTGATAAAAAGAGCAATTTAAGGAATATCAAACAGAGGAAAAAAATCTAGAGTTAACTGATTTATTAGTGGCAATTTAATGATTACCTCTGCAAATGTATTTTAATATCTCCCCCAAAACACACTTTCGTATTACTGTTTAATGGAACACTGTACAAGAGAGGAAGAATTGTTCTATTGCTACTAAAGGGCCATTTGTTTTCTCACTTAAGCTGAAAAAAATTTCAATTCTATCCAGTGACAGAGAAAAGGAAAAATGACAATCCAAACAGAAGCAACCCTGTGAAAACCCAGGAATTTCCTCAACAAAATTTATATCCAACAGTCTGATTGTCATATACTATTGGCAGGCACATTATTGTCGATGGTTGACGCACCGTTAACATTTCTGTTATAAAGACTCCTTTGTCAGAAAACAGTAGACAGAAGAGTTTGTGAAATCTCATGCAAGTTTAAATGTGTAACTCACTGATTTCCACTGATACAACTGAACTTATTTTGCTTTTTTAAAATAAAATGCTGGATGTTACACAATTTCAGTGCACTGCCTAAATTTTTCATATTGGATGAACAATTGGATGACCAAAAGCCTACAGACACTATCAAATGAAATATTAAAACTTGATTGTTGTCCTGAATAATAATATTGTAATACATATTAAATATATCCAAAGGCAAACTAGAAGCTCATAAAATAATCATGACTAACAGGTTTTAAGTAGAAGTCTGAAGCATGCTAAAACTTTACTTTTGTGGGTTTTTTAAGACAGTATCTCTCTGTAAGTGGTTGTAAAAAATATTTACACAGTGAAATTTGGCTATTTTGTGGTAATTATATATAGGTCTGGACTGCAAATTTCTAATGGTATTGCATTGGTTAAGTAAAGCATTGGCATAATTTACAGATATAATGGACTGTGACACCACCATTACCTTCGGGTTATATTACTTTCTAACCAACCCCCTGTATCTTCTAGCTCAACTAGAAGTTACGCATTTCATGCAGAAATCACTTTCTGAATTTGACAGACTATATCATGCAGGAGGTCAAATCAAGTTGTATTAATTATTCCTCTGATCTTAAACTATTAATCTAAAACCTGACAAAATAAATGAAGGGCACACAAATTAGAAGGGCATGAGTTGAGCTACTAAAACACTGTATAAAAGACGTAAAAAAATCAGCTAATACAAATATACTTCCTGTGAAAAGTATTTTTTCAGTCCTACCTTACAAAGCTGCAGTTTAAAAGTACAAGCTCATTCCTCTGAGATTTTTTTACAGTAAAATTTATTATCTACGGTGTTCTCATAAGGTCCAGGTAGAAGCTTCATAACTACGCTATCTAAAAGGTTTCTAGCCATGTGGGACTGCTGTTCCCCCAAAAATCCCACTTGTTGAACATCATGGCAAGAGAAATCCATTGATAATAAAAAAAGACATGTCTGGAGGGTAAGTAAAGAAAGCCACAGAAAATGTAGGCACAGAGCAGTAGGTAAGAGTGCACAGAGTGATCAATAGACCTGCTTTGGGAAGTAAGGCTGTATGTTTTCAACTTGTGGAAAAAAAAAAAAAGAAAAAAGGTTTATCAAATTCTGGCTCCCAATGTCAGTAAAGTATGCTTGTACCTTTGCCTAAATAGTTTTAGCTGAAAAGATATCCAACACAAAGATATCCAACACAAAACACTAATGTCAAGTTAAGTCATTAGTAAGAAAACCCAGGGCATTATTTATTTTTTCTAAGGATTTAAATGTAGACCACCAGTCTTCAAAATAAGTATACAATGATTAGTCTTGAAACAGAAAACTTGGATCATAAATTATCTCCCCTAATTTTATGCAATGAGACTTACAATGAAAGGAAACTAATTCACAGCTTTTGCATATTTTAGAAGACCTCTAAACTATTACTATAAAAAGGAGGCTGAGGTGGCCGCACTTGTGGGAGCACATGGGAGTGAGAGCATGCATGGGGGCGTGCAACAGCCTTGTACGTGTGGCTTTGCATGAGCCCTTGCATGTTCCCAGCCTTGCACAGTTCCTTGCATCCTAACTCCTTACAGGGATGCTTCTTGCATGGTGCCTTGCTTGCTCACTCCCTTAAATTTAAAAAACTATGTAGGAAATATTATTTCATTCCATAAAACATGGGCTTAATAATATAGTTGTCATTAAGAAAAGTCTTACATGGAGATAACAGAAAAGAAATCTTATCTGAACAATTATTGAAAGAATGAAATATCTGCTAAACTTTAGAAGACAATACCTACAAATATTTTCAAGAACACACAGGTAAGTCCAACCAACTTATGCAGAAGTAGTTCTTTCTTTCATATTATAATGAGATGCATAGTGAGACAAAAATTATAATAAAAATGTTCATGTGATAATGGCAAAACCAATGGATGTCTTAAGCACACAAGACAGGCAAGAAAATACTGTACCCTTTGATTTGGATTTACATTGGGTTTTGTGCAGAATACTATATATTGCTGTCATGGTTTAACCCCTGCCAGCAACTAAACACCACGCAGCTGCTCACTCCCCCCCCGAGTGGGATGGGGGAGAAAATTGGGAAAAGAAATTAAACTCATGGGTTGAGATAAGAACGGTTTAATAGAACAGAAAAGAAGAAACTAATAATGATGATAATAACACTAATAAAATGATAACAGTAAAAGGATTGGAATGTACAAATGATGCACAGTGCAATTGCTCACCACCTGCCGATCGACACCCAGTGAGTCCCCAAGCTGCGATCCCAACCCCCATGCTGCCCAGTTATTTCCTAAATGTGATCTCCCATGGTATGTATATGGAATACCTCGTTGACCAGTTTAATGCATTTATATACTGGGCATGATGTCCCATGGTATGGAATACCCCGTTGGCCAGTTTGGGTCAGCTGCCCTGGCTGTGTCCCCTTCCAACTTCTTGTGCCCCTCCAAGCTTTCTCACTGGCTGAGCATGAGAAGCTGAAAAATCCTTGACTTGGTCTAAACGTTACTTAGCAGCAACTGAAAACATCGGTGTTATCAACATTGTTCTCATACTGAACTCAGAACACAGCACTGTACCAGCTACTAGGAAGACGCTTAACTCTATCCCAGCTGAAACTGGGACAATTGCCTACCATACACACAAAAAAATCTCAGTACTATGCTTATGACTAATGAAACAGGCATCAAAACATAAGTTTAAAGACCTATTCTTCCTCCAAATTGCTGTTACACAGGAACTTAACAGTATGCCATGCTTGCTTCAAGGCATTCAAAAGTTTTCATTTAACACTAATTTTTATGATGCTTCAACCTTGCCACACATTGTGCAGAACTTGTGTACTTATTGCAGTATACAATTGTTTGCTCTAGACAAGTGATAAAAAGTCTTCCATCACAAAAAAAACTCAAACCCCAAAACACAAACAAAATTAGCCAGGATCCTAAACAGGCTAAAAACATTAGCTTTCAATTAAGGCATGACACACTATCCGTGTTTCTATTGTCAAACTGAAAACAAATCTGTATTCACTCTTGCTATGAAGATCTTGACATCATCCTTTACAGAAACATGCATGAAGAGTAATTTTTTTTTAGAAGGAAAATCTTGCTTTCAAACACAAGCATGCAAACTGTTAAACATACAGTAAAAATTATCATCACAAATGTATGAAAATCTAAATTATGTGTTCACTAGTCTATTATAATTCAGGCAGGTTTTATTATGACATCAGAATCCTGTTTTATCAAGGACGAGGCCCAACTGAAGTTCTATAGAAGGTCTATCTGATTCTAGAATTACACTGCTTTCAGCAGCAATTCCTTGACTCGCATACATCCCCTCTACTTACACCCATCAGAGACCAAAATCTGCAACTATAAGTATAATATTTGTAATGTATGCACGGTGTCAGAGTGTAAGTATTAAACACAAGACTTCCATAATGCAGCTTTCAGCACATTGTGGCTGCATACTGGACCTTTACAACTTCATCTTATCTAACACGCATTTTATCTAAGAAAGGAAGTTATCAGAGAGCAGTAAATTTTCCAGCAAAAATTATGTAACTATGCTATCAAAATGAAAAGCTATGCCAAACTGTTTATATGAGTATCAAGTATATCAAGGAATCAACTGTTGCTGGGAGGAACTACTCAGTCTTTCACAGTATTCTTCCTATCACATTGTGTAGAAATTTTATCAATGTACCAACAATATTGTTTGCTACTATTTTTTGGCTGTGCAGTAATTGTAATTTCAAAATGGTTAAGAAAACTTAATGAAAAAAACAAAACCTCCCTGACCCCTTCAAAGCCTTACCAGATCATTTCAGTTAAACATAGACCAGGAATATATATTAACATCAGATAGGGAAAGAAAGAAAACTTCCATTTCCCTGGTATGGACTCCAGCCCTCTCTGCATGCAACAAGGCAACAACTGGCTTCAGCACAGCAGTGCATAACTCTGGGGCCATAGCAAAAATCATATTGGGTTAGTGATCACCCAGGTCCCTTTCTCTAGCACAAATGTCACTATGCTACCTCTCCTGTCTCCTTCACCCACTTCCAATGTCATTTAAGTTATAGCAGTGACAAGAGGAGACCGTGAGACATGGGACAGCATCCAGAGGTTGACAGCTACAGACACGGCCTGCTGCTTCAATTCCTCACAGCATTCATTGCGCACTTGGCAGCAGTACTTGCTGCATACTTGTTGAGGCAGACCACATAAGAAGAATTAGCTGCAGCAGGGGTCTCAGCTGAAAAGCACATGTTGCTGCTACCCAAGCACTGATGCAGGCTTGCTCAATTGCATTTATAAAGTCAACCTTATGTTTATGATGCAGTTCACTATTATAACCAGAACAATATGGTGTTATATAGTTTTTCTGAGGGTCAGAAGGGAGACCAACTTACCAGAAAAAGAAAGTATCTTCTCAGTTGTATTTAAGCCCCCTTCTCATCACATCTTCAGAAAAGCAGCAAAGCTTTTAGAGCAAAAACATCTCAAATACCTTTTTCCTTTTTCTTCCCCCAGTTTGAGAGTCACTTAATCATCACTAATTTGTCTGACCTTAGTAGTAGCAGAGCCATGGAGTGGCCACAAACCACACTGTTATGGAAGAAGAGGTACAATCATGGGAAAACTCAGGTTGGAAATGACCTCAGAAAATCTCTAGTCTAACCTCCTTCTCTAAGCAGCATTATCTCTGAAAACAGACCAGGTTGCTCAGGGCTTTTTCCATCTGGGTCTTGAAAACCTTCAAGGAGCCTTTACAACTCTAGGAAACCTGAAGCTGTGCTTGACTATCCTCATGGTGAAAAAGCTTTTCGCTATCCTGAACACCACATTTCAACTCACATTTTCTCTCCTCCCATATTCACTAGAGCGTACAGACTGGCTCCATTAGGTCTAATAGCATTAGGTACCTTGGGAGCTTTCTCTTCTCCAGGCTGAAAAAAATACAGTTCCCTCAGCCTCTCCTCACAGAACATGGGCTCCAGCACCCTGTCTTGATGGCTCTTCACTGAACTCACTCCAGGTATCCTATAGCATCCCCAGGCACCTAACAGGGATAACACTAACATAAAAGCTGAACCCTACATAGAAGCCAGGATTTTTCTTAGATAGAATGAATGATATCAAGTTGAAAGAAAGAATATGTACATATGTTCTTTGGAAACTGTTCTGGAGTCTGGCTGCTGAGAAAGGTGTATGGCAGATGCTTTCTAACTAAACTCTTTCAAATTTTCTATTGGCTAGCTCTAGAGACGTGCCCAGCTGCATGTGGGAAATGATGACTTTAGGTAATTCTCTACTTAGCAAGTTGACAGCTTAAAATCTTGTTCTGAGACCATTGTTATTACCTATTTTCTAATACTTTGTTCTGAATTCCTACACTTACAGTCAAACAACTGAAAACTGAAAAATTCAGTGAAACACCAGATGAAGATATTAACATACTCAGACCACTCCAGGATTTTAACTTGTATGAAATCTGTAAACAAGTAAGACCTTTTCTCTCATATACTTAAAAAAATTTAGTCTGACATTTGCTCTTTTATATTAGTTTCGGTTGGCAAAGTTTAAAATAGTTTCATTCCAATGCAAGAATTGACAGAATTTGACAACTACCTCTGTAATTGTCTCCAGTTAGAATATTTTATTTATTACTTCATGAAAAACTGATTAGTAGAGTGAATCTTGAACCATCACTGTCATAATGTTTTAAAATCAATTTGCATTTACCTCCTCTAGGTATGAAGTTTAAAACCTTCCAAGGTCTTTTTCTACATAAAATATCTTGAACCAAACTAAGTGATTTAAGACAACAAGAAATGTCAATCAAAAACATGAAATTTAATCTGATAATTTACTTATTATCCATTTTAAAGTCGTATGACTGAATTATAAAAAAAATATTTACTGGAGATTCAAGTGTGTAACAGATTTTCATAAATGAAACAGCATGATTTCTTCATGCCTGAGTATATTAAACAATTCTTATCATCTTAACATTGCAGCTATGAACAATATCAATCTTTCCCCACATTTGCAAAAATTAAGGGCTGATTTTAAATTATTTTAAAATAACAAGAGCAGTATGATTAAGTCATGTAAGTTATAGATGGAAAGCATAATATGAAGTACAGACATTTAGAAGACATTATGACCTTAAGCATTAGTATTTTTCCTGTGTATTCTGCTTTTACATTATACTATCAATGTAGTAATTACAGTAAAAACAAGCATGTAATTGGAAAGGAACATAACTTTATCAGGGGAAATAAAAACCTCCATGCATTGAAGTTTTTCATGTTTGGATCTAATGCAATTGAAGTGCCTCATCAATTCAGTTGCATGACTATGTGTATTGCCACAAAACAGGAGGTACAGATATGCAGCAGAAGCAGGCAGGGCTGTAGCAGCCACAACTTTTGTTAGCTTACACTATTACCAAACTCTATGTCAGGTCTGCACTGCTGTGAAAGAAAATGCCGAGCTGCTTTTAATCTAGGTTTAACCAGGACCCCAGTCTAGTTCACTGCATGGCCATGGGAAAGTTATATTGTACAAATAAATGTCCAGGGATGAAATCCACACCTTTTAATTGTGGTGCAAGCTTATGCTGCTTTAAATGCTTGTGGAATCACTCTGCTAGAACGCAGTTCCATAACTAGTTTTAAATGAATTAAGACCGTGAAGTTGCCGAGAGTGACATTCCCACCCACACAGCTTTTGCTGACAACATATTCCAGTTTCCCCTTCTCCTTGCGTATGTTAACAGCTGTTAGAGCTGATCCAACCTCCTCTGTAGTTGCAAGAAACACCAATGTAAATGCAAAAGGGGAGACAGAGGCATGCAGTCAGGACAGGAAGAAGGGTGGGACAGAGGAGCCTTGTGGTAGCATAAGCTTCACTTGCCTCAACCCCAAAGACTGCAGTTCGACACTTAGCTTAAACAGGCTGGAGTGTTCTTCAGCTGGATCAGTTCCCTGATCAGCCAACATTGTACAAATGTGGGCACAATAAGGGGCAGTAGTAATAAACAGCCTGAAACGGGAAGAAAGGACTGCCTTCCAGAGGACTGACAGTTTAAATTGACTGACGGTGTTCACCAAAATATATTCCTATATTGTACAAAATTGCTATTGTTAAATTGGAGCAGTTCCTCCAAGATGGATGTACTACTGCCCAATAAACATTTATCAAAACATTCCTTTAACTTGACATCTGCTTGCCCCAAAATGTACTGCCTTTTCCAATAAATTAGTTATTATAATAGAAAGGTAAACTTTCTTCTTGTAAACAATGCTTTCCTATAGCCTTAAACTCAGATCAGAAACTGTTACTGCTACAAGGTAACTAACAAGTTCTAGTTACACAACTGGAGGAATATAAACAGAATGTCAAATCACAATTTTCAGAATGTAAACAAATCACATTATGGTTAAAAGGAAACCCTTGTTATGAGTTACTATCAAGGGTAAAGGGTAAGAAAGTCCTTCACAACACACATTACTGATAATGGCTTGAAACAGGAGTTTAAACAAAGATTGAGAACTCATTCCAATACACAGGGACTGTAGACTTCTAAATGAAGAACAGAAGGATGAAAATCCAGAACTGCAATCTATATTATGAACATTTTTTTCTGCTTAGAAGCTGTTGCGGTTTAACCCTAGTCAGCAACTAAGCACCGCACAGCCACTCACTTCCCTGTGCCACCCATTGGGGTGGGGGAGAAAATCAGGGGAAAAAGTAAAACTCATGGGTTAAGAACAGTTTAATAGAACAGAAAAGAAGCAGCTAATAATGATAATGATAACACTAATAAAATAACAATAGTAATAATAAAAGTGTTAGAATATACAAGTGATGCACAATGCAATAGCTCACCACCCTGCCGATCGACGCCAGTTAGTCCCAGAGTGGCAATCCCCCTGCCCCTACTCCCCCCAGTTTATATACTGGACATGATGTCCCATAGTATGGAATACCTCCTTGGCCACTTTGGGTCAGCTGCCCTGGCTGTGTCCCCTTCCAACTTCTTGTGCCCCTCCAGCTTTCTCGCTGGCTGGGCATGAGAAGCTGAAAAATCCTTGACTTTAGACTAAACATTACTTAGCAACAACTGAAAACAACAGCGCTATCAACATTCTTCTCATACTGAACTCAAACTATGGCACTGTACCAGCTATTCGGAAGACAATTAGCTCCATCCCAGCTGAAACCAGGACATAAGCAATTACACTTCTTCTAGGAGATGTGAGCTGTGCTTCTGCATATAGCTAAGACTCTCCCCAGTTGAATAGCTCTGCTTTGGTTTTTGAAATCCAGGAACAAAACAATTCTTAGCATTGCTACCCTTCTAAGGCCATCTAGCAGACATTCTCACTTTATCCCTTACACACAGGCTGTATGTGGCCCATCACTAGCAGCAGTTTCTGATTGATTTCATAGAACACAGATGGATGTAATAGTGATATCTTCTATACAAAACCTACTGGTTTACACACTAAGCCAGAAAGAAAATCTGAATTCAGTACTCTGGCCAGAGGAGTTCAAACTCATGTGCTGCAGAAGGATACTTCAATTTACCAGTTAATAGTGCTACTAAAGGAGGACCTGTAAAGCAAAAGATAAACTCCTTTCCTGCTGAAGCTCTGCCATTTTGTGGTAAGGAACTCAAGGTTCAGGAAAAACAGAGGGAAAAAAAAAAGAACATCCTTTCATAGCTTTATTGGCTCAGAACTCAGGAAGGGATGTCTTAAGTTCCAGTTCTACTCCAAAAACGAGATACATTCTAGCAAGAAATGATGGACATAAAATTCCAAAACCCAAATCTTCCAAAACTCCTGCATGAATGATGTATGCACTAAAATATATTGCCTAGCAAGTTTCCTACCTTGCCACTTTCTAGCCCTATGAATCCAACCTCTTTGCAGCACAGTAACAGCACTTTGAAAGGACATGTAGACACTTTTCCCTCTGAGATCTTTTTCACCTCAGCAATCTTGTAAGTTGTTGGTTAAGAATCTTTTAAAAGTTAGGAGATAAACTGGAATTCCATTTCTATAGTTCCCTTTAAGTAGTAAAATATATCCTCTCCTTGAAAAAGTGCTTTTACCACTAGTTTATTACAGAAAAGGGGGACACTAACACTTTATTCCCTCATGCACAGATGCAGAAAATAGGAAAAATAATGATCTGGAGGAGATCAGAAGTGAACAGAGGTATCGTCCTGCTGTCCACATTCATGAACAGATACTTTTCTACTTGCTAGTCTGTATATTAATTTTTAACTATATTCCTAATTCTACCCCTGCGGTACATGTGAAGTATGAGCGCATAACATGGCATTCTTGATTCCACTTGGAGGACAAAACAATTAAAATGTAAATGTCACAGTATCTAGCTTGTTAGTGCAGAAGAACTTTATTGAATCTTGTTCTTAAACTAAACTGCTATATGAATTACAGTTTTGGAATAATATAAACCAAAACAAAACACTTTCTTCAGTTCAGGAACAATTTTTTTCATGAGTATTTATTAAGTAATATATTTCAATAAGTAAATTTTATATTTAGCCAGAGCTGAGAAAAGTCTTGAATACTGTATATGTACTTAGTTTTTGTACTTAATACCGGCTATGAAAGCAGACTTGGGAAGAAAACGTTATCCAGCAACTTTAATGAAAAATGGCATAGTAAAACGCTCTTTGCACAAGCATCATCAAAGAATTCTGGAACCTTTACTACAATATTTACAGTCATACATGCATAATGATAATCTGTTAGACTCCATGCTGAGAGTTTTAAACTGACTGCATGCTTGCACCAAAGGCTATTGGCTATCTGTACTTAGTTGTTTAACCTGGATATGCTGAACATGTTGCTGACAACCCTGTGCCTTGTCATGCTGTTAACAAAAAGAACTACCATGTCTGAACTATATTTGCCTGCTGTGCTTTCAACCCTCCAGTCAACGACTAAGCCTTCCATGAGAACTTCATTGATGATGTCAACCTTTGACAACCGAGTAGTTAATAAACTGAAGCTCCATTTAACAAGTTGTTGGAAAAGAGAAAAGGGACACCCACTTCTGCACAGAGTGGCAGTGAGATATTCCTTACTCTATCCTGATTTTTTGCACACTGACTGGAAATTATTTCAGTGACTGCCTGTCCCCGCTTGAAGCTTTTGAAAAAATATAGCACTGGCACTATTAATATTCCAGGATCTCTAACAGTTTCACTGCTTCCTACCCACTTAGGAGCAGAACCTGTGGAGTGAGTCAGAACACTGTTATCCCTACCTCTGACAGGGTGCCAAGGAGGCAGGCAGTGGGGCAGGCAGTCAGGCAGGGCAGCAACAAAACAGATTGCCAGGAGAGGTCAGGGAACCTCTGATGTTGGAGGATTTCACAGCTTAGCTAGGAAACCCCATGACTGACCTGATTGAGTGCTAGAGACAGGCCCACTTCAAATGGGAAGTTGGGTTAGATGGTCTCCAGAGGTTCATGTCAAAACCCCACCATTTCCATGATTCAATGAGTGGCTCGAAAGGCAGAAGACTTACCTGTTTGCTGTTGCTTAATGACAGTACCACATGATTTAACATTCTGTTAATGTTTAGGAAGTTAGAATTGAAGCCATAAAAGTTAAAACCCTATCAATATTTAAAAGAAAAATTAATTCTGATTAAACTCATAGCTAGTTATGTTCACAAGTCAAAGCTCCTTTTTTAAAATTAAATATGTATTTCTCAAACTCCATTGAAATGGCTAATTTTTCTAGACAAAAGGAAGCATCTTTTACATATCAAGATGTAAGCAAATATGTGCAAATATCCACGACTTGAATTTTGTCCAGAGAAGAGGAAATGCCTTACAAAAATTAATCCTTAAGCTCGCTGAAGTGTTATAGTCTATTCCACACATCTCTAGAATTAAAAGCAACCAAACCAAACAATCTTTAACACAAAAGGGTTTTTTGGTTGTTTTCACCTTGTATTTTTCCCACTAAGGTGAAACATGCTTTAGTTTTACTAAAAAGGAGAAAATTTTTAATGTACACAATTTCTACTCCATTTAAAATTTGTTTAAAGATGGACTCATCTGGGTTTTTAAGAGGATGCTCTTACTGATAACAACTCCAGAGATACTGGTCCAGGAAGACTGTTTCAGCAAAGCAAGGGGCAATAATGTATTAACTGTTGTCAGAAGAATATAGAGAATTAAAAAAAAACAACCCTTGAGAACACAAGACTTTGCTAACACCTTGAACTGTGTCCAAATAAAGAAAAATACCATTCAGGACTTCATGCACAAATATGTAAGTGGATGAGCTAAGAGGAGCACATGTTGAACATTTGCATTCTGTACTAGCTGAAGCTTTCTTTATTCTTAAAATCTGACAAAAGTAGACAAATAAAGCAACATAAAGCAATTTGAAAGGCCTTTATCCTAGTATTTTCACTCATGTAGCTTTAAATTCATTAGAAAATGGGACTGTTACTGAAAGTGAAGCTTGCTGGATCAACTCCAGTTTGTCCTGAGCTATGAGTTGGAGAACTGATGTTTGTTATCAGTTTAGTGTTCTCCTACACCATGTGGAAGCTTTTTATTATTTTTCAAGCTTATTTTAAAACTGAATGTATTTTCCAGATGTTTGCCATCCTACGTGACATTCACATGAAATTTATACCACACTGTGCCAGTATATGAAAACGCTTTCAAATAATACTACAGTATGATTTGACAGCATTTTGCTTGATGCGAAGTAGTAAGCCTTGCACACAATTCTATAGACTGATAGTTTAACAGAATGTGCATTGGCAGTACAAAACAATACAGAAAATTGTGGCACCAAAGCAATACGCTTAGAAGCAGAGCATCACAATTTCCACAGGCACAGACAGTTACCTTATGATAATATTTCTGTAAAGCCTGAAAGTAATTTCAGCAATCAACAAACTCCAGATAGCGTTTTAGCAACTCGCGCACCTTCCTGACATGCTTTGTTGCCAGCCCTAACTGGCTATGCTTCCTAGACATGTGAGAGTAAATTAATTAACATCACCTCTATACTAGCAGCAAACATACCACAGTGTTTTTCATCATGGCTTTAACAGTGAATCCGTCGGAGACCTGCTGCTTGCTTTTCTTCGCGTGCCCCAGGGGCTCCTGCTGCTGGGGGCACCTGTCACCTACGGGCTTTGAGGGGCTTGAGCCCGCTTTCTCCACTACCATCTCCCTTCCGGCATCCGCGACGGACAAGAAGCAAAATACTGACTGGAAAAAACAAACAAACATCAACGCTCCACCCCGAGTAAGTTAGAAAACGCAGTAGATCTACCTCTGTCACCCTCCCAACCAGCGACTCCCCCCACACCCTCTTCCCGCGCCCTCCCTGCCCCTGACTGACAGGCCTCCTCACCTGCCCCTCGTCCCTCCACCGCCAGCCCCCTTCTTCATCCCAGCTCGTCCCCCTTCTCCCCACCGCTCCCGCTCCTTCCTCCCCAGCCCTCCATCACCGCCTGCTCTTCTTGCCCACCGCCCCCCGCCGGCTGTCGCGCTACCTCACCCCCGCCGCCACCCGCGTCCCTCAGCGGCGTCCGTTGCGGGCGGGGCAGGCACAGGCTAGCACGCGTCCCCGGCCTCGCGCCCGTCTCCAGGCAACGCGTCAACAGCCCGCCGCCTTGCCGGCGGGGGTCACGTGAGCGGGGGGGGTGGGGAGCAGGAGGTTAAACAGAGGAACCCCACCGGCAAAACACCGCCACACCCTGCCCCCGCGCAGCCCACACCGAAAACAGGGGAGGCACGCGCGCCGCTCCGCAGAAATTAACGGAGAGTAATTAACACGGGGGGGGGGCCTGTCACGTGAAGAGGGGTGTGTGAAGACGTGAGAACTACGTTACCCACAGGGCTCCGAGACGCCCCCTGTCCCCCCGGGGCGCATGCGCAGCCCGCCACCAGTTGGCGCGGCGCTGAGAGCATTCGGGGAGGGCTCGAGCGGCGGGTGCGCGCGCGTCTCCCCGCCCCCCCCGCCCCCGGCAAAGATGGCGTGGCGAACGCTGAGGCGGCTCGGGCCGGTCCTGGCGCCGCGTTGCCCGCGCCTCT
>JANZLQ010000086.1:36912657-36944867 GCA_026212715.1 Elanus axillaris | reverse complement strand
CCCCTCCCCTGCTCTCCCCTCCCGTGCTCTCCCCTCCCCTGCTCTCCCCACCGCCGCCGCCATGATAGGTGAGTGAGCGCGTCAGGGAGTGAGTGAGCCCGGATGCAGATCCGCCCTTTCCTGCCCGACCCTCTGTTGTCGCCCGCGGTAGTGCATCGGCCCCCGGGGGCGGCGTTGGGCCGGTTTGGTTCACCTCGGTCCCCGTTGGCGCGTCCGGCCCTGGCGCCTCGGACCCCGCTACAGGCGGTGGTGGGTGGCCGCGAGGATGAGCCGCCATTTGCGCGGCGCTCGGTGGCCGCGGCTCCAGGGGGGGATGGTCCGCAGGGGCCCGCCGGCTGGGCTGTGCCGTGCCCTCGCCTCCTCGCCGTCGTTACTGCTCCTGTGGTGAAAGCACTTGGTGCGCTTGGCGGGGCCCTGCGGAGGACTCGGGGGGTCAAAGTGCGGTGGGGTCAGTGCCCTCCTCTAACCCTCTGGTGGGGGATGACCCAGCAGCAGCTAGCCCGGGGCTTGTGATTGAGGTCATTCTTAAGTTATTTTTTATTTCCCCTCAGCGTATCGATTGTAAATAGTGTTGGGCAAGGCTTGTGTGACTTGTGAACTTTTTTGGCCTTGCCTAGTATATATATGTTAGTGGTCTGGCATGGTACTTGCTGGCAGTGATCTGAAAAAGCAGCAACTTGGGCTCAGTCGTGTTGGGAGTTTGGCCATTTGATCCTTGAGTTGGCTTGTGTACCCAATCTAATGCTGGTATAACACGTGAATTGGTTGTTTCAGTAGTTGGTTTTCTTCTGTTGCTTGTAAGGTGAATCTGTACCTGGGGAGTCCCACAGGATCCATTTTGTAGCCCTTGCCTCTCCTTACACATTTTCTCTTACTTTCACTTTCTCAATTTGTTTTTTTGCAGTAAAAGCTATAAAATGTAGTATATACACTTCTATTTAAAAAATTCTTTGAATTCTTCAGGGTTGCTGTTTCATCTTCAGTGCAGGTGTCATAGTTGCTCTCTACATAAGACCTGATGAAGTTGAAAAGCCTGCAGTTGTCAAAACATTTATTGCTTTTAAATTAAATGTCTCAAAAGTGTCCCAAGAATCCTATGGGTCTTTGAACTAGACACAGTTTTTTCTTAGCAGTATATGAACACAAGTATTTCAGTAATGATTTTTTCTTTCAGCTTTGTAAAAGCTAAAAAGAAACTTAAAAGCAATTATTTATGTGGTATTTTCAGAATGATTAAATATTTATGTAAGTAGTCTCTTCCTAGTTGTGGGACCTCAGGTTTTCTTGTCATTTGGACTATTTTTTTTTTCTTATGAAGTAGAGAATATTTTAAATTAAAGGCTTGGCTTAAGGAAAGCACAGAGGGTCAAGTATTCCAATATCTTTCATCTTGCAATGTTATCTCCCCTGCTGATTTGATGTGTTGCTATAGTATATAAAATACATGTGTTTACAAAACTACGGAGTGTGTTTGGTTTTGAATTCTTTAAAAAAGGAAGTTGAGTATACATAAGGGACTGCCTATGTGGTTACAGAGTTGCCTTTAGCCCTCATGCTGAAATTTAAATGTTTACTTACTGCTCATGAAGATAACATTTATACCACTGAGGAATTACAACTAGTTTCACTGTGGGGAAACGTTTGTGAATATCTATTATGAAATGTACATCCCAATTAGTTGCAAACTTATAAACACAGATTTACGTGAGTTGCAACCTTAAATGATTTAAGCAGCAGCCTGTTTTAGTGGGAAAGGAAAAAAAAAAAAGTGGCACATTCCTCTACTCCCCTGCTCCCCACCCCCCTCCGAAAATACAAGAATTGTTCTCAAATTATATGGTGTAGAGACCTCGTCCAGTTTCCTGCGTTCTGAAAAGTATCCTCTAAACACTTATGAGCTAGGAATGCTATGGCAACATTGGGGACAGGAGGAGAACGGTGAAATAATTTGTGTAATCTTTGCCCAATTTTTGACCTGTGTGTTTAAAAAGTTATCCTATGAAGCCCATGGTGTATTTTCCAAAGTGTTTTACAATTTCATATCTCTGGAAATGCTTTACGTCCTCATGAATCCTTGTGGCAAGGAGTTCTAGAATATAATTGTGCAACACATGACAATTCATTCCTTTAATTGATTTTTAATTTCCTATCTCCTGTGTTCTTTTTATATTCCTTTGTTCTTGTGTTGTGAAACAGGGAGAACAAACCTGCTTAGCATATTAGTATTACTATTTTTTCTTTCTTCTCTCACTCTGTTTTTATTCTTATTTTTTGTCCAGGGAAATAGGGGAAACTTTTAACTCCATCTTCCTCATAAGTGTTTGACCATGCTCATGGTTCTTCCTTGGACTTCCCCCACCCCCACCCACCATGAAATTTTTTAAGATATTTTGCTGAGGAAGACTTCTTTCCATAGCACCTGTCATTCCAGAAGAGGTTAGACAATTGACTTATATCACTGGTTTTTAATAATATTCATATGATTTCCCATCCTGCTTGTTATTATATTCTCCTGCCTTACTAGTTTTTGCTGACTGAACAGAGATTTGGGGAGAAAGATTTGCTTATAAATGAATTTCTGAATGCTAGCATATTACCTGGAAAAAAATAAATTAGTATATGCTTATTTTCAGTAAGAGGTTATCTAGGGAGGCCTTCAAAGTATGTAACTGTATTTATTTTCACCTGTGTGACCCTGCATTTAGAATATCATAACAGCAAGTTAATTATGTAACAGTCCATTTGTCTAGAAATACCATGGACAAATTTATCTGGAAAGTCCATGGCAGCTGACACATGCATGACATTGCACTGAGTTTATGAGTGCTTCTGGAATTTTAATTCTTGAGTATATCTTTAAAAGTATTTATTAAGGTAAATGGTAAAGGTGGCTTTTGCTTTTATAAATGCTTTTAGAAGATTGTACTGTAATGTGCTTCACTTTGAAGTTGCCAGAATGATTCCTCAGCGGTCCTTTCACTTACGTGTATATTACTTTTTTTAAAGTTACAATTTATTTATACTACTTCCCGATGGGCTGTTCAGTTAAGGACTTCAGGTAACTTCTCTACAGAAATTTATTTAATTTTATTTTAATAATGAAAAAACCTATATAAATGAAGGAATGTTTAAGTTGGTGTTTTTAATTTTGACTAGAGAATACTATATGTATATATTCTGACTGATGCAGGATGGGAATCCTGGCATACATTACTGACAATTGGGGAGCCAAATTAATTCTGCTTTCCATATTTGTAACAGCGATACAGGTTAAATGAGCTGAATATCCGCTGTTTGAAAGACCTGTGTTGTATTTCATTGTCTTCTGTCAGCCAGTTCTCAAAGGAGTTTACTATAGATGAAAGCAGTTCTGTGGACAACTTCTATACTACCATTTACCTTAAGCCTGTGAGACTTTATGTCATATTTCCAGACTTTTTTTCACCACTTTGCTTCCTAGCCCCCATTTTTTTCTGCATTCACATTTTCTTAGTGACTTTGTTGTGCTTCAGTGGAAGCACAGTGGAAATGCCTATCTGTTGCAGCTAGTTCAAAGGTTTTCAGCAGTGCAGGTAGTGAAATTTAGAAAGCATGATTTTAATGGTAAATTGTGCCCAGTGGAGAGAAAAGGGGTCAGCCTAGAGGCCTGATGAGCACTACTTGGAGTTGCCACCACCTGCTCTGGCTGTTTCTCTCTTGCAGTGCTGGACTGGTTAGGTGCTTTGAGAGCTCGTTTTCAGGGTTTGTGGCTGGGGGTCGGGACTGCTGGTGACTTGTAGTGGCATTTTCCCTGATCTACACTACTGTTGCTTGGACACAAAATGGTAGTTGAGATCAGCCTTACTAAGGCTGTTTTGCAGCCTCCGGCAGTTGCGTGCCCTAAACAAGACTAACTGTGCTGATGCCTAGAGCTTATTCTATCAAGTGATCAAGAACCAAGCAAAAGTCTTGGATAAAATTTTAACCAAACCTGAGGTTTTGGCAGAAAATAATATTTTATTACTTACTGTAAATTCTGTCCTAATAGTAGCTCCGAGGTGCCTGTGCTAGAATTGATAAAGTATGAATACTTGCACACTTTTGCCTTACGTTTCAATTGGCTTAACATACCTTTTTGGACTATATTGACATGCATGTAAATTCTCAAACAGCTTAACTGTATCGTATTTTTGACTTAACATACAGAGAGCAGCCCCAAGCAGAGTATGCTTAGATTTTCAGATAGCAGCAGAAACCCACTGGAGTTGTGTACAGAGAGCACAAGCTTTAAGCAGCACTAGCTTTACAGTAGGGTGAGTGACCTATGTTTAGATCACAAGTTGAAGGTTAAGACTGAGACTTGTGGTATTAATATGGTGCTTTAAATTTGGTATTTAGATTTGGCAAAAAGTTGGAAATTACGTTCTGTTGGGGAAAAAAAACCAATAATTTGCTCAGCCCTTTGTCCAGAAGTTTTCACAAATTTGTTACACAGTTTCTTAAAACTTTTATTTAATGTACTTCAGTATTTGAAAGATAACATTTTCTTAGCATTTTTGATACAGGTGACATTGTTAAGACACTAGATTACATTTTTCTACCTTGGTCAGAGCAGAAAAAAATGTTTATGCTGAAGATCTCAATGTCAGGTCTTCTTTTTTTTTGTTGTTTTAAATAAAGGCTTATCTGTATTGTGGTGTTATACAATTTTAGTCTGACTTTTTTTTTTTTTAAACTGGCTGAACTCTGTAAGGTCTGTAAAATAAACTCAGTACAACGTCTAGGTGGATGCATTGCACTGTGCTTGTCTGTTTTCACTAGTGTCATAGTTCTGCTGCTTCACAAGTTGCTGTTGGTAGTTCTCTGTCAAACTGTTGGAGAGCTTTCGTGAGGATTCATAAGAAATATAGAACAGGGCCGACGTATTCCACAATGAGTTTGCAGCTAGCTTACATACAACTTGTTGCTTCAGAATGATTATTGATGAGAATTTTAAGGCCAATTGTTTTCTACCACTAAAACGAGATATAGAAATCAATATTAACTAATGATGTAGTCATGGAGTAAAAGATGTGAAGAAATGGAGAGAGTGTTATATTTAAGTATCTGTTTAGAAACAGAGCATAGTTGTTCTTGTAAGCCAGGAACTAATGGAATTGATAACATATTTTGTAATGAAGACTTTATGTATTAAATATCTTGTTGACCTAAATAATTAGGTATTCATTGATTCATTCTCAGTAAAGTTTTTTAATTAGCAATTACAGAAAATTGTTAGGTAACTTAGGAAAAAATGTATGTAATAACAATAGGGCTTATGGTCTACTTGGTATAGTTGTGCAATTTATTTATTATTTATTTGCTTTAAAGGATGAAGGCAGTCACCTAAATGTGAAGATTTAACCAAGCTGAGGGTTGCTTATTTTTAAGTAAGCACTGAAGGACATCATTTGAGCTCCTAGCATTCCAGTTTCCTGTTTGCACTTCTTCCAATATTGGTATCAGTATCAGGAAGACAGTTTGGTCAGAAAGTGTAATAAACTGGTGGTGTTTTGAAGGTGATACAAGATAGTCTTTGGCATTGAGAATAACTGGACAAAAACTGTGCAGAGGCTTGCATACCTAAGTGAATTTGATAAGAGAAGTTTTCTGTAGCAAAAATTGCAGCTCTATAATTTGATGCAGCATTGCTAATTAGTGACCTGTGGTAAAGAAGTTTAAGATTTTAAGTGATGTGACTTCAAGAGCTAGTCATAGACTGTCATAAACAGCAAGTAACACTTTTTGCAGCTGTTTAGCAGCGTATAGCTTTTATATAGGTAGCTTGTCACAATAATGTTGCCCTTTTATAAATAAAAACTAATTAAATCTACTGTTTCACTGTTTGTTATGTCAATCAAGTACTATTGAAATTAGTAAATACTTGTGTTAAAATTAGGAAGAAGAAACAAGGTGTGCTGGTTTGGCTGGGATAGAGTTAATTTTCTCCATAGTAGTTGGTGTGGGGCTCTGTTTTGGATTTGTGCTGGAAACAGCATTGATAACACAGGGATGTTTTTGTTCCTGCTGAGCAGTGCTCACACAGAGCCAAGGGCTTTTCTGCTTCTCACCCCACCCCACCAGCGAGGAGGCTGGGGGTGCACAAGAAGTTGGGAGGGGACACAGTTGGGACAGCTGACCCCAACTGACCCAAAGGGATAAACCAGACCTTATGGCATCATGCTCAGCATATAAAGCTGGGGGAAGAAGAAGGAAGGGGGGATGTTTGGAGTGACTGTGTTTTTCTTCTCAAGTAACGGTTACATGTGATGGAGCCCTGCTTTCCTGGAGATGGCTGAACACCTGCCTGCCCATGGGAAGTGGGGAATGAATTCCTTGTTTTGCTTTGCTTGTGTGCGCAGTTTTTGTTTCACCTATTAAACTGTCTTTATCTCAGCCCATGAGTTTTCTCAGTTTTACTTTCTGATTCTTTCCCCATCCTGACATGGGGGGAGCGAGCGAGCGGCTGTGTGGGGCTTAGTTGCTGTCTGGGGTTAAACCATGACAGTCCACAGCACAAGGCTAACATGTCTAATGTTATTTGATATTTTATATTATACTTACTAGGTTCTTACTATGGGAAGCTAGAAGTTCTGTAACTCTAATAGTTTTCTAGTTTTTTTTTTCTTTTTTTAGATGGCAGGATTAAGTAGGCTTCTTAAAGCTTTAATTAAAAGGCAAATTAAAGTCAGTGGAAATTCAGTATATAGTTGGTTCCCCAAATTCCTCTCCCCCCCCAACCCTAACAATTTTAAAATTAGACTGTGGAAGTGTATTTTCAAACAAGGAAAAAACCCTATTGCTCAGCAGAGTACACTGTTGATAAACAACTCCTTCAAATGTTTCTCTTTTATGTGTTGGTGGAAAAAAGCCCCAATGACAAACTGTAGGTTTAATGTATTAATATATCTGTTTTATAAAGAATTGATCCAGACATTTAAGCATTTTATTTGTAGCACCACAGTACCTGAAGGTTTTATAAATACAGAACAACCCTTCCCCCCAACCCTCCCCCTCCCCGTACTGAATACTGTAGGTATAACATGGGAGGTGGATGAAGGTTGATATGTACACTGAGATCATGGGCTAGTATGAGGTTTTATTTACATGTTGAAAATGATGCTACAGCAGTGCTGTCTTTCGGTATTGCTGCTTCTCTTGCTGTACACGACTCATTTTTGCCCTTACACCAGTGAACTAATCTTTCTGTTGCAGCAGAGCAGCCATCTGTTCAGGCACAGTGAAGTAAAAAAGTAATCCAGAATAAACAGTTTCTTTTTAATCTGGGTCAGTTCCATCACTTGGTTCACAGTGTGGTGACACAAAAGTTAGGTGGTTGTAACTAAAGGGACATCCCTTAACCCTGTTTCATTGCTTGACCCTTCAAATTGCCAAGTCCCATACTAACGGTGGTGTTGTGTAGCGCAGCTGATTGCCACCTAAAGGAGAACATTTTGTTGTCTTTCCTTCACCCTTACTACCCAACTGTGTGTTCGTTGAGCTGACATTGATACTCATTTGACTCTGGAGTGAGCTAGTTAAGTGGCCTCAGTTGTCAAAACCCCTGCTTACTTAGAGGCATGGAAGGGTTTTGTCTTGGTTTATTTTTTTCATTTTATACCCTACGTCTGCTTACCACTGGATCAGCTGAAAACCAGTGTTAGTGCAAGGGAAGTGACAATCTGTAATTGGATTGGCTGAGCTGTTTCTTAGTCAACAACATTGGCAATAACATTACCTTCCTGAAAACCTGGAAAAAAAAAAAAAAAGCTTAAAACTGAATTTTAAGGAAGGTATTGGGGCAGCTTAGTGGAATTTTTCAGGAAATATCTCTCAAAGAAGTAAAAACATGGGAGAAGGACCAAAACTGTTTTAAAAATGAAGATGGGCTCTAGATCATTAACATTGGCAGGTTAGCATTTCTGTAGTGAATGAGAGATGAAAGTGGTAGTAGAGACAGGTTGTGAAGGGTTTTGGCAGTGAAATATGATTCATACAGCAGTAATCAAGTTGAGGGAGAATGGGAGCCTGGGTGAAAGTTTTAGCTATCTGGATGACCGATCACTCCTGTATGTTGCACTCTTTTTCAATGTGTTGGTAATCTTTATTTTCTGCATAAATATTTTTCTCATTATTACAAAAATAACCTTGAGGAAGCAAAATGAGAATAAACTCTCAGAATTTCCCTGAATGAATTCAGACTAGAAAATAATGGTGGCAGCTTAGCAACCAAAGGAAGAGTATTTTAGGAATTGTCTACTTTAAATACTTTGATGATCTCATGCTACGATTTTGGGTTTCTTTCTTTGATGTTGTCATCTTGGTGTTCTCTTTCGGTTTGTGTAACGCTATGGATAGTTCCACTACAATACATACTTTTCACTGGAATAATAGCTTGGGTTGTGGATCACTATTACACCTAGTTCGTGAACATGTGGAATAATCTTTCTGATGGTTAATTTGATTAAACAAAACCGAAATCTCAGAACTTCAAAGACTATGTGTATTTCATATGCATGACCTGTTTTGCTGGTATTGTTCCGAGCCTTTTTTCTTCTGTTAGGGTAACTGTATTGTACTTTATGTACAGAATTGCAGCATGGAACATTGTGTGTTTTACTGGATTTGTATTTTATTGATTATTTTCCTACATGAACAAAACAGAACAAAATGTTCTGTTATGGCTATCAGCAAGATTTTAGAAAGTTAGTGTCATATGAAAAAGGTTATCTTCAAAAGACAAAGATATCTGGTTTCCATTAGATGCACATGACCATTCTGGATTTTTTTATTTCCTTGAAGAGGGATGGGAAGACTTTTTGCTTGAATTTCTTTTCCAAAGAAAAGTAGCAAGGGGGAAGGAATGTGGTTTTTGTTTTGTTGTTCTTGTGTTTGGGTTTTTTTGTTTGTTTGTGGTTGGTTGGTTGGGGTTTTTTGTTTTTTTGTTTTTTTGTTTTTTTTTTAATGGCCACAAAATTGTAATATCAAGACACATTAGAAACTTTTTAAGGAGTGGCTAAGGATGTTCTGATGCAGTTTTCTCAGCCTTTCAGATAGGGCCCTACAGACAGAGTATTGATCTGGCAGTTTCTTAAAATTATTTCCCGTTGCCAATATTCCCATCCTTTTTTGCATTATCTGGTTACCTAGTGATACATCTATAAAGAGACTTGTGAGTGGATATATATGTATGCATGTTAATTTAAGATCTGATTCTGTATTGTGCTGAAATTTTTTTGTGATAGTGTTATATAAGTGACTTTGATCTAGCTGAATCAGTAATGAAAAGGTTTTGCTACCATTTCTTTTTCCCTTGCTCGTTCCTACCATTCTTTACTGCCATCTGTGCGTCCTGCCTCATTCCTCTCACTGACCATAATACTAATTTGACTGTTGAACTAGTTCAACTTGGTGTTGTAGCAAAATGCCTGTCCATTTTTGCTGGATATCGTCCTCAAAGAAGGGCCCAGTGAACACAGAAGTCAGCTCAAGATAAGTGGAAAATGCAGAAGGAGATAGCAAAAATGGGACTAAAGAATTTTAGCAGGGTGCTTTTTGATCTGTTTAGTCCTTGCACATCTTCACCCTCAGTTGTTGCAGAGTATTGGCTCCTGCTGACATTCGGAACATATAAAGATCCGACAAAGGATTTCACAGTCCTTTGGACAAAAGGCATTATAAAGGAAAAGATTCTATAATTCCTATCTTTTTCTGAGTGACAAAGAAAGATAAACTGGAAACAAGTTTCATTTACGTCTTGCATACGTAATGAGTAAATATAATATTTGTTGCTAAAACATTTGGTCCAGCCTATCTGCGAGATGAGAATAAAATTAAGAAATTAAAATTCTACTTATTCTCAGAAACAGTTAGGAAAAGGCCTATGCTAACAAATAGGGACATTTAAAAAATATTTTGAAACACATAACAGCAAATGCTACTGCTTAAGGAGAGTCCCTGCTAATGTAATGTATGTGTCTTCTGTAGATACACTGAAAGCCAAAGACATTATTGGTTTCTGTTTTGATAACATTGCCTTAAAGTGGAGTAGCTTTCTTAATTGGAAATACATATATCCCCATTTACTGAAAAAAATTAATTGGACTAGCATACGCAGTATCATGGAACTGTCAGCTGCGTAAGTTGTCAGGCCACAGAAGCAAACAATACTGAGAATGGTGTAGGGTTTTCAAGCCGTTATATTTAGTTTCTACTAAAGCCCAAGGGAGAGTAAAACCATTAGTAGGAACTTTGTTACTTTGCTAAACAGGTTTATGTGAAAGAGATACAATTCATTATTTTCAATACATTTTATTATTTACTGATTTTTTTATGTGCTGTGTATAAGTATTGTTGGACTGAAGATCAGCTTCTAACAAAAAATGTAGCCAGTGATGTATGAAGTTTTCCATTAAAAGAAAAAAAAAGGAAATGTTAGAAGTGTGCAGCTATATACAGAGAATGCACAGAATGCTACTACAAAGATTGGTTTGGAGATAATTAGCAGACAAACTTTAATTGTATAACTGTCAATTATTTCACAATACATAATTTCTCCCTTCTGAACTACAGTATGTGGCATCTTGCAAATGTTTATGTTTTATGAGGACTTCCTTCATAATTGTGAAGTAACTACCTTTTCATATGCTAAATTATGTTCTTTAAAACCTATATTTTAAAAATTTTTCAGTTTCCAAATGTTGTACCTTAGGCCTCTCCCAGTCCCTTTGTATTTTGATCAGTGCAAAAGGAGTGGAAAGATGGATGACCTTACAAAATAAGGATAAAAATCCATCAGATTTATCTGATGTAGAAAAATCCATGAGTACCCTTGTCATGGTTTAACCCTCTTGTCTGTTTTATTCCTGAGGCTGGACAAGGTGGAGAAAGAATTAGTTCATTGCTGTGCACTTTCTGAGGCAGACTGAAGCCTGCCTGATTGTAGTAAACCAGCTTTTCAGCAGTTACTCTTATGCTGCATCATTTTTCTCAATAAGCATGTTTTCCTCTACATTAATATTGTTAAAATTTGACCCAGGAAAAATTGTAGCACAAAAGTTGTTCTTTGAGGAGTGTGAAAATAACTGTGAGAGATTTGTCATGTTATTACAAATTCTCTGTTAAAATGACAAGAGACAAGAGGAGTCACTTAAGTTCTCCAGCCATTAATCAAATATTAAATTTGAGTTCAGTGATCTTAAGGGTAGAAATTAATTAACAATTAACTGTGGGACTAGCTTTTATTTCATGCCCTTGAGCAGTTTGTAAAGCAGTAGCTGGTATTTGTGCTGATAAACATGCATCCCTTCTGAAGAAGGCAGTCTGATTAATGAATTCTCATGAATTCAGCCAAAAGATTGCAGTAAATAACTTGTCACAATTATGATGCATTAAGTACATGGTAGCTCTATGTAGGACATTTCAGTGATGTCTTTTTTACAGTGACTACATGGCTGTCATGGGTAAGCCACAAACTTCAGCAATTTTTTCTAAATACATCACAATGCCTTCCAAAAGAAGTGGCGTTGTAAATTATAAGCTGCAGAGAAATTAACCGTGTTAACTGTTTTCCTGCTTTATTATCTCTAAGCAGTTACAGTAAATTTTTACAGCAAAAGTTCTTTTTTGGACTTTGGAACCATTTGAGGCTGTGCAGAAATTAGTATCTCTATTCATGCTAACAGTCTCAATAAGGGAAAGTTTTTTTAAACTCTGACTCTAAAACTAATTCAAAGCTTTCATCCCCTCTGATGACTTCTGAAATTGTGATATTATATGGCATTATTTTCTTCTCCATTTATCTTTGGAGGGGGAAAAACAATGATGTCGACATCTAAAAAGAATGATGGGCCATTGTCCGTTAAAAATCTCCAAAATAAATTATCTGAATCCTGCGTATAGTTTTTAACCCACACCTCAGCTTTATTCTGGTTATGACTGTTAAGGAAGACTGATGACTTTATATACTCAGCTCGTTTGAGCTAAGTTGAAATGATGAAAGGAAGCTGTTTATCAAATGAACGTTCTCAAGGAGTGCCTTACCATTAATGTCTTCCCTTTTTAACCCTGATTTTGGAAATCTGACCAATGAGATTCTGTGTTTATTATCTGTATATGTCAAAAGTTCTTTTGTTATGTATTATTTGTCCCTATAGCGTAGATGTTTTGGTAATAAAACAACAAAAATATTCTTAGGTGTTTTGTTTTATTCTATACTTTTAGAATTTTTTTTAACATTTTTTTTATGATTTGAGGTCACAGTTTGTCTTTGCCTCCAAGCTCTAAGCCTAAACTCCTCTACTGAGAGTAGGCAATCAGGACATGAGTATATGAGGGAAAAGCATTTAGAAGTTGATTTGATTTATTGTTTGAGAGCTTCAGAAGCTGGTGAAGATGAATGAAGAACCTAATTGAGGAAAGAGTTTGTCATTCCATGGCAGTTTAAAGGACAGCAAGGTTATAATATATTAATGTGTAGGAAATGAAAGCACAGCTTTTTAGAGAGCAGTTGCCATGAAATGTGTTGGTTGCGGTGTGTTATTTGTGAAGGTGGTATGAACAATACATTTGTTATCACAAGGGCCAGACATCCTCGTTCGCTTTAGTTTATCTGTGAAAACTTACTCCTGTGATTACAAATGTCTGAAATTTTTTTGGTGTGCTACATAAAACAGTAGGTTTACATACTAAGCTTGCTTATGATGACATAGATGAGCACTGTTCACCCCTGTTGTGATGACCAATGTCAGTGTTGTTTTGTTAAAAGTGTAAAGCTTTTCTGCATGATGATATAGTTCTACTACTTCCATTTCTTTGGTTTTTTTCCCCAATATTTTCCTGTTGTTTATGCTGCTGTTTTCTGTATCTTTTGTTTAGCACTTCTAAATGCTTTGCTCAGTGGTGAATTTCCCCTCTTAGTTCATTGATTCTTTTTTTTTTCTAGTAAATTTAGAAAATAGAACTGTCTTGTGTCAGATCTAATATATCATACATAATAACTTTCAGTGTATAGAGCTAAGGATATTTAGTTAACTTCAAAAGAGTAAGAGTCACAAGAAACTGAAATATGTGGGCTTTTCCAAGACTACTGTGTGAGCGATTTCTCTAAGACACCCTTTCAATCAGTGGAAACATTAGTACTGATTGAATTTTTCCCTTCAAAATTCAAGGAACAGTGTTCAGCTGCTTTCTGTCACAGTCATTTTCTCTGTGTGTTTTCCTTTTTTAAATATGCCAGTCCTGGAATTTTCTGGTAATGTGCTTTGAGATCACGGAAAAAGTATTTTCCATTTTCTTCATTGGTGTTAAATAAAGGGATTGTGGATGATGGAAATGAAAGTGGTTCATATTGGACATCATATTACATCTCTGGCATATGGTTCTCCTTTCAGTTTTAATTTTTTTTTTTGATGAGCTGAAACGTTTTTGGAACATTTATGTTTGCATTTCTTCCCTTTTCTGATACAGTGTCCTCTGTGGAATACTCTCAGTGGAAACATATGTTCAGAACTTCAAAGTAATTACACTATTACTAAAAGCTTCATAATCAGATTACCGAAACTAAATGTTGAAAAAAATTGATTTTCCTTTATCCAATCATATCAATTTCATTCCAGTCTGCTCTCTGACTGAAGAAACATGTCAGGACAAAGTCAAAAGACTGTTTATGATATCTAAGTCTGGTATAGACTGGTTCTTGAAGAAGAAAAGAGAGCTTAGAGCAGTTTTTAGTCTGAGAGAGCAAGATAAAAAAAAAAAAAATCTATATATTGCCTATTTTGAATGGTACATTTTTAGTTGTAGATAACTGTGCTTGGCAAACTGGATGGGGATAACTGAAGCACAAGCTTGTATCTCTATGATAATTGACACCCTTTCTCAGAAGTAATAGGCTTACTAGGTATCTAAGCTGCTTTGTTTAAAATACTGCCTTTATTACCTTTTTTCTTCCTGTAAGAATGAATTTGTTGTTGTCATCAAATGGTTGTAGCCTATGTTGAAAAAGCTGTTTATTGCCAGAAATGGTTTTCAGGGTCTACAGTGTAAGATATTGATTAAAAAATAAAAATAAAATTTAAAAGGGGAGTACAAACGTTTTGTTTTGCTCTAGCACAGTTAGGGCACAAGACTTCAAAAATTCTTAGATTTACAAGAAGACATCAAGAACAGGAACTATACCTAATCATCCTTTTCCTTTATTTTTTGTAACTCATCTGGAAAATATGGAGTCTTTTAAGAATGAGATGTTGTCATAATGGTCTTAAACAAAAAGGCTGTGCCTGTTACAGTCTTATCAGGCCCTGGGTGTAGCAGTCTGTTGACATGTTACTTATTTTTTCTTCAAGCTATTATGAAGCTACAGGCTGACCTTCTGGTTGAGTATTTTGACTTACTGCTTTACATGATTTTAAGGTATTTTATTCATACTAACTCTGCTACTGCATAAGATCTAGCTTTAGCCTTGTGTGTGCTTTATGTAAGCAGATAGAGTTCTGAGTCAGCTAAATTCTAAAATTGGTTAATGATTAATGTTTTGAATTTTTAAATTTTCTGGTTTTTTTTAACGGTCTACTTTTCATTCTGCTTGCCTACATTGTACACAATAAAATGGCAGATGAAGCTGAAAAGTTTCTTTTACAGTACTTTTAACAATTTCCATTAGAATTATCTTGTTGGAAGCAAATATCCCATCTGGTTTACTCTTTAACACAACAAAACTCCTTAGTGAGCTGTGTGGCAGAGCCTGGCTGAATTCCACACAATGAGGCTTTTGGCCCTAAGCAAGATGAGCACAATCTGTTTCCCATATTTCTAATAAATGAAAAGAAGAGTTTCTTCATTTGCTGCTTTGTTGCATTATGTTTACGGTTTATGCCTTCCTTTCTTAGAATGGCTGCTTTCCTGCTGTTCTCCATTCTTTTTTTTTTTCTTTTTTTTCCTCAGTACAGGTAAAATGAAAGTGCATTACAGCATTGTGAAAGTACCAAGCACTGCTCTGAAATAACATTAAAACTCAGATTTTTTTAAATATAGCACAGTTCTTTGGCCACAACAATCTCATTAAACATCTGAAGTTTAAGGGAAACACTCAGGAGCCATTTCTGTTGCCTTACTTGTTCTGCGAATAAATGCAAGACCTGAGTAACCTGTACTAAACCCAGCAGGACTCACACAGCTGATCCCAGCACTGCTCTGAAAGTTTACTTATGCTGTCTGAATTTAGCTAACTGCTTTAATCTATAACTTTATTCTCCCATTTGTACCTGAGAATTATTGAGAGTTAGATATGCTTAAGGCAAGTTGCTTTAATGTGCCGTGTATGCAGCTTGGCTTAGGTGTTATGAAACTGCACCTCTGAATTCATCTCTGGATTAAATTTACTATTTTTCATTAATATGAAGATAGAAATAATTGTATATTTTAAAAGTAAGCCTCAGATACTTTAAAATTGTATTTGACACCATGCAGTTAATTTATCACTGTATGAAATGCGTGAACACATGCTGTATGGTCACATACTTACTCTTCTGCAGAGATTTTGGGTTCTTGGCCAGGTAGTATCCTGACTGAAGGATATGTAGCTTGCATTAAAGTGAGCAGGCTGTTTTGTAACAATAGCTTTGTAAAATCATGTCACAAACGCGTTTAGGATGTTTTGGTTTTTTTTTTCTCACTTGTGTGGGGTTTTACATTCAAAATGCCAAGAAGTACTCAAATACTGGTAAATAACTCTTGTTTACGATATTACTTCTATTCAGTGACAGACTTAAAGTGTTTTTCAGGATGCACTTCACTTCTGAAAGCCTGGCATTTTCTTACTTTCATCTGACAGTGACAATAGTTCCAACATGTTTTCCATTCCTGAATTTTCAATATTAAGAAATCAGCATTTCTCTTTAATGTAAATAAAATTGAAAAAATTAAACACTCTCCATGGGTAGTGGAGGAACTATTGCTATAATTCTGGTAAGGATCTAAGATGTCCTTGCATATCTCTATGTGAAATGAGTATTCAGTATCAATTCCCATTTCATTTCAAATGTGTTATCTTAGAAGTGTTCCTATAATCAGTTTCCTGAACTAAGAGAAAGCAGACAGCCAGCTGTAAACCAATTTAGGATGCAGTTGCCACACACACAAAAAAATCAGATAGTTGATTTCATGTGAATACAGCTTTTGAAGTCTTATTTCATTGCTAGACATGAATACTGTTAGGCAGCCCTTTGAGGACAAAGGACTGTGTGCACAGGGAGAATTTTGATTTACTTTGCCATTTGTACAAACGAGGTTGAGATACAAAAATCAAGAAGTGTTTATTTTCTTTATTTTATCTACATGAAGCTGTTTTGCATATCTACTTGCATATCATTGCTAGAAAATTAGACTTTAACTCAACAGTGATGGCATAGTCAAATAAGACAATGCTGATTTCTTCAGAAGGAAAGTTTGAGGTAATTTTAGTGGTTCCCAGCTGGATTTAGATGTCAGCTATCTTAGGAGAAATAAGTGCCTTTTGGGAGGGTATGTCAACTGTTTTGACCATAAGGCAGTAATGAAATTCTTTTTGTCCTTGGGGTTTATATCAGAAAAAAAATCTTCCTGTGCTAATACATTACTGAACACAGTGCAAACGAGAAAGAGGTATTTTGTAGATGATACAGAATCAGTAACCAAAAGCCTGACCCTCCTTTTTTTCTTCAACATAATCCGAACCAATTAATCTAAAATTCTTTACAAGTATGTAGGTAATGTGTCTGGGGAATGATGATACAGGCAATAAAGACAGACTCCTTACTGCTATGCTTTCAACATACAAGAAGAAAAACACTTAGTCCTGTGCACCTCTGAGGCTTTGCCCTTTTAACCTTTATCTGTGCTGGACACTGACTGCAAGTTTCAGCAAGCCACTAACTAGTGCCTTATTTCTTAATACCAGATTTTCAGATACTGTAACCACTTCTCCAAAAAGTCAGACCCAAGAATTTGAAAATTACAATGATAGATGAGGAAGGCCAGACCAAAGTTTACGTAAGCCTAGAGATGGGGATGAGCTGAAACTGCTTGCTAGAAGTGAAAAGCAGGAGGGAAGAATTTTTATTCTCTTAAGTGCTGCTGCTAAAGATGTGGAGTTCTGATCTGTACTTCTGTGAGAACTTGAGATGGAGAGTTCTACCCTTAATCCTCCTCTTGGGTGGAGATGGTGACCTGTTTTCCTTCGTAGTGCTTTCCAGCTTTCCCTTCACTCACAACCATTCGTACCACCTTGATAGTGATATATAGAAAAATAAACTTTACCTTTCCTGCTTTTTCCCATGTCCAGCACCCTTCCAGAGGCCGCATGGCTATTTTGTCTATTCTTTCTCCTTATTTGAATGAAGTGCTGATGGTCTGGGTCAGTTTGAGCTTCATTTGGAGGCTTACCAGGATCTGACATGTTACATGAAATGAGCTCTGTTGAGCATTTAGAGTTCTCCAAGGTGTGTCCCTACCAGACTTTTATATAAGTGATGGCTCTGCCATCTTTTTGTGGCAGCATCGGAGCATTGCTTCTTATGAGAGTAACTTCATATGAAGATATTAATCTGTAATAATTCATGTGTAGAGGACAAGTCTCAGTTTTTCTTTTGATCCTAGTGTCATTTGGAGTTCTGCATTTTGCTATCTGTGAAGTCCAGTTTTTTTCTAAAAATATCATGTTAAAATTTTTTAAAGTATTTCTGGAACTCAAAAAGGTGACCAAGAAGGTGCAGTCTCTTATGCTGTATGAAGGGCCTACAGTATTGATGACATCTACTCGGGATTTTTGTCTGTTTCTTAAAATGTCCTAGGTAAAAAATTTCTCAGTATTTCAGTAATAATGCTTCTGAAATTCAGTATTTTAAGTTATTAATTAGAAGTTTAAAAGTATCTGCTTTTTATTTTTTCCTTAAATAAAGGCTTCTCTTGTTTTTTACCCTTCCTTAGAGAATTAAATTCTCCAAATGTGTGTGAGTACAACAGTCTTGAGAAATGACAAGTGATACTGATTTGTCTCCTACTCGGTCCTTCAAGCAGAATGTCCTTTTCTTTAATTTTTTTTTTTTTCATTCGTATCTACAGGTATGGGCAAGCTAGAAGAGTATTGACTATTCTAAGTGTTTGCCTTCAAAGCACAGGAGATAAGCTTTGTACTAAAAGAACAACAACAAAAAAATCAAATCTCAATGACAAGTATTTGTATTGAACTATTTCCCCCGACCCCCCAACACAAGCCCACATAGGTGTGGATTGTCATAAAGCTGAGCACGCACAGACAGTTCTTTTCATGCTTTGGATTAGGTTTTTGTCCCAGCCAGCTGGGTCCAAGGAGATCTTTCTTAATTTCCTTCTTAACACCTGTGTAAAAGAAGGCAAAAAGCCTGCATTAAGTAACATTATTGCTCATGTAAGTTAAATACAGTGTTAGTGTAGTAGCAGATTAAAAAAATGTGTTTGTGGGGCAAAGAAGCAGTTAAAACAGTAACAGTGTTTATTGTTTTTACTTAAACGAATCAAAGATGGGTTTCTAGTTTTCATATGACTGAAAGTTTTTAGTGCATAGGTCGTTTTTTTACTTGGAGAGCAGTCTGAGCTTTTGAAGTGGACTTGCTTTCCTTTACACCAGAATGAACTAATTCAGTAGAGTAAAAATCTGTTTTTTTCCATGGTGTTTCTTATTGATGCATCAAAGCTAATTTTGCTCCATTGAGTAAACTACAAAAATGTAGTTTGGGTGTCTTAATTCCTACTTTAATGTCCTTATACTGAATGCCATTTTTTTCTGAATCTGTCCATCTAGTTAGTGTCATGTGCATTGTAGTCAAATATGTTAGTAATATGTGACATAATTATGCAAGCCATCTATTCTGTCACCATGAAGAACGAAGTCTTGTGTTCTTTATGTATAGTTGTATATGGTGTCGGTCGTAACTGCTTTAGTAGTAGGTATTTTTTACAATAGTAAAAAGTGTTCCAAATCCAATTAATAATATTTTTTGCCTCATAGATATGCCTAATGGGATATACTTTGTTTAATCCTTAATTGAAGTAAAATATTCTTGTTAGAGGGGTCTATTTCAGAGTAATGAGAGCATGAATACTTCTGCAGTGTAACTAAATGCCTGGAAATTTGACACTACAAATCTGCAGATAAGCCAAATTTCAGTGGATACAAGGAATTTTGTTGTTTTTACTAATCTACTGAATTAATATCAGCTTTTAGAAAGGGGTGTAGAATGCTTGATTTTGCCTGAAAATTACAAGAACTGAAATTCTTTAGGGCTTTCAGTGTCCCCGGGTTCATGGTAGGCTTCTTCTGATTTCGATGGTAACACTGTTTATCTGACTTTTCCTGTTAAATTGTTTCAATAAGAATGATGCCCTACCAGTGATGCCCCTGTAGCGAACTGAGGAAGTTGCTATGAATTATTAATAACAAGCTGAGTTTAATGTGGTTTTATAGCCCCTGAAGGAGTTGGAATAGTGTACTCTGTAAAACCATTGAGTTCACCTGATCTTGACAAATTGGAAGCATCAAAAACATACTCCTACTTGTTAACACTAAAGGGGGGAAAAGGTGACTTGGGAATGCATCAATATTTAGCCTTTTTGTAGAATTTGAAAAGGATAATGGTGAATGGTGTTCCATAAATAAATGTCTCCTATCTTTGTGCTCTACTGCAGTCGGCTAATATTTTTCTGTGAAGTTAACCTTTATGGCTTCATTTCTATTTCCTTGAAAAAGAAAATGGCAAGTTTGTGATATTGCATTTATTGTTTATGCTGATAATATGCTACAAGTTAAAAATGTTCTCTGTAGCAGTTTAGTAGGTGACAAAAAAAAATCCAATTATTTTAAAAACCAGTGTTGTCTTAACAATAGATCAACCAAGCTAAAATAGTTTTGTAAGTACATTAAGAATTCCCCAGTCAGTGAAATATACAAAATGTGTTGCTGATGTTTTAAAGATCTAATAATGAATGCTTGTCTAGAACATTACCTTTGAAGTGACTGTTCAAAATGAGAATCATCGTATCTTTATTACTATTTGTCAATGTGTCCCTCTTTCTCAATTATGTTTATTTTTATACATTGTCACTTAACTGTTTCATTTAAAAGCATAATGATATTTAATACCAACCTGAATTTGTGTAATTTACTGCTGGTCAACAAAAAGTATAACTGAAGAGGTTCTGTATTCAGTACTATCTTTCTTTTAGCATATGCAGCCTCACCTGCAGTAGAGATGGTACCAGGCAGTAACTATCCTAGTAGTGCAAATTTGTACAAATTCTGCTTAGTTTCCTCCTAAGAAGCAGAATGTTTCACTTTATGTGCATTAGTTAATGTTACTTGTAATGGCTGTTGACTGTAAATTATCATTCTTACAGTTAAGCTGGGAGTAAAATTTGCTTTTACTGCAGCAGTTCTCTTCTTAAGCTACTTAAATTTTGATAATTTTAAATGGAGTAGCTTACACATCTTTTCAGAGTAAGTGCTTATGTCATCAGCCTTGCTCGCATTTCAATTCAGTCTATTTTTTGTAGTATAATATAGCTTCTGTTCTCAAGCTATATTAATTTTCTGTTGAGTCCAAATTACTCCTTTATTTACAAACATGATAAAACTTCTCTTCCAAGACAAATCAACAGCAGTTCAAACAGAGGAAAAGCACTAATTTAAAAAGAAATAGTTGCCCTTTATGTGTTAGTGGGGCACCTTAGTGTTTTTATCTTGGGCACTTTTTAGGCTTTTCTCTTCACTGTACTAAAATTTTCTTTCAGTAAAGTGATACATGAAAAATTTCCATATGATTCCACTTTTGTGTTTTCAACATGTACATTTGTTCTTTTTACAAGTTGCTGTCTAGCTTAGTTTGAATTTCTTTTCAGGTTGAGTAAATTCTAATGAAATTCATTTGTTATTACAAGGTGTTGTAATAAATTGCAAAATAGCTGTAGAGCTTAAGACTCCCCAGCTGCCTTCATTACTCTTGATTTGTCTAATTGTAGCTAACTACATGCAGCCCATTTCAGTGCAATATAACTGAAATTTGCTGTTTCTGCAGCTGGGCTTTTAGACTCTCTTCAGGGTCTGACAGATGCGGTCTGGCCAACCTTACTGTGACACTTCAGAGGTTACTTTATGCAACAGTCAAGTGTACTTCTGCCAGAGGCTATTGCCCTCAAGCATAGTCAGCAGAACAAGGAACATGTTGAGATGCTTTCCTCAGCTGCCCCAGTCCACAGCTGGGCATCACCCAGAGGATTATCTCCTCTTGAGTTCAGGAGTGGTCCATCCCAATGTGCATGAAATATGGCATGGGTTAACAAGGAACTCCTGACAATAAAATACAAAGGAAGTATGCGCGAGCTGGAGTAGAGACACTATCCACATGTGCAAAGGTATGGGATTAGGAAAACAGAAGTTTAACTGGAGTTGAATCTGGCCAGGGATATGAAGGGCAAAAAGAAGGGATTCTGCAGGTGTATCAACTGCAGAAGGAAGTCTAAGGGAAAGGAGGGCACAAAAATCCATCCCCTCTGCCAGCCATTGTGTAGTGTTGATGTTCAGCAGAGAGTAAGTGACTATACAGCTGTGGGAAAGTAGTGTCTTAAGCTGTAGCTGTGTACTCAATAAGTAAGAATTATATCTCTTATCCAAGCAAATAATTTTATACTTCTCTGCACCAAAAGGAGTACCTTGCAAATGGTCACTTGATTGATTTATTCCTTTCCTTTTTCCCCTCTTCTGCCTTCTCCTCCTCACATTGCCTTTGAGGGCAGTATAGGTACACTGTTAATTTGGAATCTTTTTTGAAAAAGTGGTCTCCATAAAAATTACGATGAAAACCTGCAATATCCCTTAGCTTGGTGAACTTTAGAAAATACTGGAATGCATTTCCATTTCTTTAAGGTTAGAAAATTCTGCATCTTTCTTCCATGCAGTTATTGTCTTCTGTCATTTGCTATAGAGAAGAAATGACAGTTTTGAAGAGCCTGAGTAGTGCTGAACAAAATGCTTTTTTATATTCTATGGCCTAGTATGAAAACATTTTTGCATATGAAAAATACCACTGGACATGAGTTATTGTGCTCAGTGAGATGATTTGTAATTATTAAACTTAAAACAAGGTTGTTTCATACATCTCGTGGTGATGCAAAGGAATATTTCAAGTTGACTTGCTGTTACAAGCCTGATTGCCTAGAGTAAACTTTTTACTCCACTTTTATGTAAGGAGGGAATATTGTCCTAGTTAAAGGCAGATTTGATAATTTAATCTTTGTATAAATAAATCCCATTCAGCAACTGGCTGCTAACTAGAAACAATGTTAGTTTTCTTTTACCAATAATCCTAGTTACGTAAGAGGAGAACAGAATTTAGAGAAGTCTAATGCATATTAAGAGTTATTTCCCTCTTGTAGCAGAGAACTGTGTTGCAAAACAGCTAAAGGTTAAGTGTCTTTGAAACTGTGACTCTGAGATTTCCTTTAAAACATTAAAAGTTGGTTTGGAGATAATACGTTAGACTGTACTACAATAGTTGTAGAGCTGGCACACATTCATCTCTGCCTCTAAGGAGGCAGGTAGCTTCTTGTCAAAGGTGTAGTATGCAGAGATGGTCTCAACTTTCTCATCTAAGTGTTGTGGGACTAATCTTGAAAGTATTTGTCCAAGATGATGGCAGGAGAGAGGGAATTGTCCAACTAGAGAATCCATTGGATTGTGGATTTTGTTTCCTTCTTCTATAAGTAACTATTATTTTAAGAGTTGATCTTTATTTTGTCATGGTTATTTTCATTATATGGTTTGCTATGTGTGCAGAATGGCACATTTCTTTTGTGTCAAGTGTTTCATAGATAGTCAATAGATTTGAGAAGAACCCTAAAATCAAACACATGTTTGTTGAACGTTTCTTTATGCCAACAGACTGGAAAAATAACTTAAAATATAACTTAAAAAACTTGTACTCTTTCAAATCCAGCTAACAGATTGATGTACCTGCTTCGTATTCTTCAGTAGTCATATTAATTTCAATGAGCAAAATGCTGGGACTATTCAAATATGAACTGGTGTCAGGTTCAAAAAATGTTGAAAATTCTAATTTAGTTGCAAAAACATTTGATGTAAGAGTATACAAAAACCAAATAGTACAATAGCCATCATTGTAGGTTAATGTTTTAACTGACTAATTTTGTAACATGGAAGTTTCTAAAGGCAAATTATATATTTGCTATTTCTTTTTAAGAAAAATCACTTTGTATCAAATCATAGGTTTCTACAAAAAAAAAGTGTTCATAGATTTTATGTTGCTGTTAACAAGGGAGTTACATGCATGCTTTAAACAGTCATGTTCACTATCTGGAAAGTGAATTAGGTCATACCTTTATCTCCTTTCTGAAATAAACTGGTTATAGTCTCAGAGTATGGTCCTAGAGTCTAGAAAGCAAGACACCAAGGTCAAAGCAGCTATTGTACTTCAGTAAAAAAAAAAAAATCAGTCTTTTGTAGCATTCTTATGTCAGTAAAATATAGCCTATTTGAAACAAAGTCCATTAATTTGGAATTGATTGGAGCATCTTCACATAATGATGAGGGTAAATCAAGAAAATTATATGGAATCTGCAGGGTGAAGTGTATAAGCTGCAGAACATGTTGCATGTAGATAAATCTCCTTAGTTAGATTTACTTATGTCAAGTTGTATAGTAAGAATGTCCCTAACTAAATTAATTAGTTACTGACTTTTTTTGATTGATGTCTGGATCATTTAAAGAGTTACCTGCTTTTGCATAGATGTTTAATCATGATGGCAAAGTAAGTGAAGAAAAAGCTTTTTTTGAAATTTGGATGCATTAATATGGTTTACTATAATGCTAAGGTAGACTTCAGAATTGATTTTAAAATTTGTCTTGTTTTCACTCGTTATAATAACAATAGATGTTAGATGGTTTATGTCTTTTAATATTGTTGAATAAATTCTGCTACTTTGTGGTTTAGATACATTGTAGTAAATGAGCTCTTCAGTAGTACTCTAGCCATGAGATTATGCCCTTATTTACTTTTAGTGTACTTTACTAACTCTTCTAAATCTTTTGTGTGAATGAAATTATTCCTTCAACATTTACACAGTTTCCAAAATATGCTGTTCTTTCAGAACATTTTATTGATATTTTCTTCTGATATTAGGGTACACATTTTTCTCATTATGCTCATATTGCACAAGGATATTTTCAACTTTAAAAGTTTGTAATTATAGACTGAGTGAATATTATTACAGCATCACAATCAAGCGTTTCAAAAGTAAGGAAGTACTAGAATTAAGATCTATGTCCTGTCTGTGTACCTTTTGATGTTATATTTAGTTTTATAATTATATAATAGATATGCTAAGCTAGTTTATGCACCAAAAGCATAATAGCTGCACTGGCATGTTGTTTTATGTGGAATAAATAGCCCTAATCAGTAAGCATTAAATATTCTTGGAGCTAGTAAAGTATGCAAGTTCAGTAATGCTGCTTCGAGTACTATGTTAGCTCAGGTGGAGCTGACATGGCTGTGTCCGAGTGGACTAGCACTGTGTTGAGTGTATGGCTGTGTGCTTCTGCAGAGCTTCTGTCTCATTCAGTACACACTCAATGAGCCACTGTAATTTCTCCTTATTCAATACCTCAAGCTGTGCCTCATTTGTTGTGTTGTATTGAAATCTGATTTGAAATCTGGATATAAGATCTTGTCTTTGATCATAAGAATCATGGTATTGGAATGTCTCTAATGCATTCATTGCTCCTTGAAATGGGATTAATTTTTTTTAATATTTCTTCAATGGAAAATTTATTTCTTGATATTTAAAAGTCAGTAAAGGAACAAGGAATTGAATCAAGGCCTTTCAACAGGAAACAACAAGCAATCTAAATAATGGGCTGTGCTATACAGCTTGCTTATAATATGCATCCTCTGCTTATCTTCAGCCATAAGCCACAAAACTACATCTGTCCTGCAAGCATCCTTTTAGCTTTATGCAAAGAGATGCATGAGCAGTTGGGTTTGACAGTACATATTCTTTTTTTAGCTTACAACACTTCAGAAAGAAAAAGAGGTGGGGTTTTTGGTTGTGGGTTGGTTTGGGTTTTTTAGTGTAAGAATTCTGGCTGTGAACTATTGTTTTGTTCTGTTACTGGAACTTTTATGGAGCTTTGTGTCAAACTTTAGAAGAAAAATAGTTTTAAAGTATTACAAGTGTATTGCAAAGTGTGAAGTGCTGTTTGGAAGGATATAAACTAACAGTGTCAGAAGTACAAGTAGAGGCTTTTGGTTTCTCTATATGCATCTGCAGTTAGCTGATGGGACCTCAACTGACCGAGTTGTTTTTGGATTATTAGCCTTCAAAGTAATGTACTCCCAGACTTGTAACAAGTTATTCTAGTTAATGTACTCCAGGATTATAAAAATGTAGAGCTTTTTAAAAGTATTGCATTTCCAAAAAGCTCAGTGCATGCTCAAATTTGTGATAAAGTGCTGTCTTCCCTTGGTAATTTTATCCTATATTTTCAGGCTTCCCCATGATGTAATATTCTCTCATACACCTGTGCTCTGATAAGATCATATTTGGACATAATTTCACATAACAAGATTTTAGGAAAAGAGTTGGGAAAGACTGGAAGCAAGCATGCTGTCCTATCCAGTCATTTTCACTTTTAATTGTAGTGCAAAGTACTGTCTTCAAATTTTTTTTTGGTTTTAGATTGCAAATAGTAATCTGGCCTAAACTGATCAGCAATCAAAACTAGTTATCGAAGAGATGTAAAGGAAATTAACATTTTCTATTTACATCCTAAAAAAAAATATAATGGCCACATTAGCATCCTAGCAGTAACCTTATTGACAGTATTGGCAAAGTGGTGATTAGAATGAATTACCTTCTTAATTCTGAGTTTGTTTGGGGTAGCTATTAGTAGTTGAAGCAATTAGTGGAGATTTGGTTAGAAGGAAAGTGTTTGATTCATTACAAATTTAGTAAATATTCTTGTTAACTCTCATTAGTTCCTTATAAACACTAGGCTCCATGGTAGGGCTCACCCAGCCTTATGATGACAGAAATTCCTGTCTGAACATATATAGAATGAGAACATTTATGTCTGCAAAGGCCCCAAATGATCTTTTTATAAAGAATTTTGGAGAGAGGGTAATAGTTAATTATTAGAAGTACACACACACATGCATATATATATGTATATGATGGAGTAGACAAGTCTCTCTAGAAAGCTGCTGAAAGAGAAGACAGACAAAAATGCAATGTATTATTTTTAGAAAATTCACTATTTAGGGCACTTGATTTTTGTAGTGATAGGGTCTAATCTCTTGAAAATGGCAGTGCTGGGGTACAGCAGATTATTTGAAATCTCGATCTTTTGTTTTCTTCCTGAACAAAAGATAGGGTTTTAAAGTGGTAGAGTTGGCATGCCAAATCTAAAAATACTGGCAACCTTTTCTTTATTCCCTCTTGTTTTTCTTTGATCTCTCTTCCTCACTCATTCTTCTACTAACTGTGAATTTACAGCAAGGAGAGGAAATGGCCAGCAGATAAAATAAATATGGGAAAATATTAAACCAATGTTACCTCAGTGACATTTATTCCAAACATCAGGTGCTAATTTCTTCCCACATTTCAGATTTATGATTAGATCAGGAAATGGCTGAATAAATTATTTAATATAACAAATCTTTTACTGGATAGGTAGGTGAAATGAAAAGTACTCAGCACTGATTTTAATTTAAGACTTTTTATAAAGAGAAACTTCAGTAAGGTAGTAATATTCATACATTGTGTGCTTATATACTTCTGTAAATGTAAGGAGTAAAACTTGAATTTGGGCTTGTACTGGATTTTACATTATATAAAAAACCACACAAGTACCAAAATAATACTTGTTAATAATACTAATTCTTGTTTACACAAGGCTACTTTAAATTTTATCAATGCAAAGGTCCCTTAAAATGAACATAAGTACTCTGATTTTTGTTGTGAAAAATAGAAATTAGGTAACAGTTTATAACATGATGGTTAATGTGTTGCTTTCACCCTGATACAGGTTAGCAAGAATTTTAAATATTTCAACAGTTTTTAATTGTAAGTTAGTTTATACATGTTACTTAAGCTTTTTCTTAATAAAGACAAAGAAATGTCTAATTTCAGTTAGCAGTGTCAGTAGCTGATGTATTAAGATGACTGAGCATTCATATTAGTTGTTTTAGTCCTCCATACAGTCAGGCTGCAGTTTCACATTATAGCTAAGTTGTTAAAATGGGTAGACAAAACCAAAAAAAGCTAAATCATCTCTTCAAACCCCTTTCATGTGCCAGTACTGTCACTTGCCTCCTTCAGTGCTGAGCTGATTCAGAGAGCTCAACTGAGAGGAAGTGTTCCATGTTTTCCTTTTTGTACTAGTTTTGGACGGTTTAGGTCCTTGAACTGCCTTCCAGTGAGACCAGATGAGTACTGGGAAGTAGGTGCAAGCAAAGTGAAGCAACTGCAGAGCACCTCTGAAACTCTGGCTTGTGTGTGCCAGTAAAGGCCACTAATAGGACACATCGTTCAGTGTTATCGCCAGATTTTACTTTCTGTAGATACTTGGCAGCTGTACAAGAATTTTACGTGAATACTAAGCTGGTCTCCATAGGTGTGTGATTGGAGTGACTTTTTGAGGGTCTGTTTTAGACACTTAGATCTCCTTTACTTGTATAAGTACTTTGAAGTTTGCTTAGCAACTTTTAAAAGCCTTATGTGATCACAGTTGTGTTAAGCAATATTAGGGTATTCCTGTTTGTGTATTTATTAACCTATCTTGTCTGCTTTGTGATCTGATGATGCTCATTGAAGCCAATGGCAAAACTCCAGCTGACTTCCCAAAGATCTAAATGAGTCCCTTAGTCATGGTATGGAGTTATTACTCCTGGACATGCCTATGATTGATATAGGAGAGGATTTGGATTTCAGATGTTTTGTAAACTTGGTCCTGAAAAAGACTTTGTGGATAAATGCTTTATGGGATATTGGCCTAAGTTCTTAGCATTTTGCTGGTACGAGGCTAACAGTACTAGCCAGACGCTGTAGTACTCATTGATGTGATGTTCACTGCTCTGTGCCCTCTATTACTTAAAGACCTATTGAATCCTAGAGCTCCAGAGCATTTCGATAGAGTCATTCTTTTAAGCCCATAGAACTATTCTTGGAAGTGTTAAAGCTTATCTCACTTGTCAGAGCTTTACTGGGGAGATACCTCAAAGCCACAGAAGAGTTTCTGGAATGATTTAAGCCCATCTCAAAAATTTCTACTTTGTGTTTCCAGTACTTTGTGTAGTTAGCACTGCATGTGCTGACACCTACAGCCAGTTGCAGATGTAAAATGAGTACGTAGTAAATTAAATGAAATGAACTTCTTGGGGTGTACAAATGGAACAGTAGAGAATCACTCCTGATTTTTTACTGTTGCTTTGTTGATTCATATGCTGTTTAACTTATTATGAGATTTTAATCTCTAATCTTTTTTTGAATCTTGTGAGATTTTTTTTATAAGGGGTTAGCAAGAGCTTGCATAGGATTGAATGAGTTTCCAGCGTAGGTCCTAATGAGACAGTGAAATGGCAACAGTCTGTTTTCAGATGCCTATGTGCTTATTAGATATCCATTTAAAAGCCCTACAGATTTTAAAGATTTAAATTAAATTATTAAATAATAATCTACTGTTTAGGCTGTCTTTGCTCTACCCTGACTGTTGGTTCTCACAGCAGTAGAGTTACCATTCGTTGTGGCTGTGTTTCACAGTTAAGAGGAAGCCCTGTGGCTCCATTTCCATCTCCAGTGGTAGCTTCTTTCCAGGCATCTCTTATCCAAAGTACCTCATGGATTATGTGACTATCATACAAGACTTGAATCTCTGTAGCCTTCGTCCCTTTTCATGCAGTTTATGACTCAATATAAAATTCAGTTTATTTTGTTGCTTTTCTTTCAAATTAATGGCTATTGGGTTTTCCACGTTTTGCACCTGATTTCTAAAATAATAAAACCATTAATCTTCTAATGTTTTATCAGAGTTGCTTGCCAATATTGGTTCAGAATGCCCGTTTATTAGACAAATGTGTGTATATATATATATCTTGTGTGAATCAACAAACATAATATTTCCTCATTTGTTCTCAAGTAGTCGTGTAAAATCCACTCAGATTTTTCTTTTTCCTAGGATATTAACCTAAAATCTTTTAGAATTTCCCATCTTCTTTATTAGTTATCCCCTACTGAAAAAAATAAAAATCACAGTTATTACTTGGCTGGTAATGAGAATTCTTATGAGATCCATTAAATTTGAAGATTGTGCTTTTAAGTTTCAGCAATTTATCATTTTAGAGTAGTAAATTACTTAATGGAATTACTGTCCATCTTGAACTGGAGGAATAGAAGGTAAATTTTCTTTTCTTAATTATGCAGTCCCTGCTTTGCATCCAGCTTGTGCCCTGTATGTGTGCTCATTGATACAAATTACCATGGAAGAAATGGTGGACTCCTTTAAATTAGGACTTGATGCCTGTATGAAGTAGTGATCTGTCCTGGACTCGTTATATATGAATCTGTGGAAATCAGTATTTCTAAAAAGAAACAGAACTGGTGTTGGGGGTGGTGGTGAGAATTTCTCTGCTGTATAGGCTTACACAGCATCTACTGGTGAAGACAATTAAATATGCAAAGATACAAACATATTTAAATTCTCTTCCCTGAAAGGAGAAGGGTCCATTTTATATATATATACAGGGTCACCAGCTGTTAACTGAGCGTATCTTCATGTCTAACAGTTTGAATGTGTTTGAAACTTTGCAAAAGTCACTGTGATGATGGTGATATAACTCATGCTATGAGCAGTTGAAAGAGACTGAGTGGCACATAATGAGAAGGGAATTGATTTCTTAATATTGGTTACAAATTATGATGTTTTAAAGAAAAATATGAATATTCTGGATTATTTTGAATATTCTGATGTGTTTTCAGTAGCATTGTAAGGAATTTGAATTTTAAAGCCTCCTGTTTTTAAGAAATTAATTTAAGAAAGACCTTTAGATGTTGCAAAAATTTGAAGTTCCAACCTTTCAACTTTTTTTGTCTTGGGTTTTCCTTTTGTTGCATGGGAAAACAAAATTCTAATATGCTTTTCTTTTTTTTCTCCCCCTCCAATAAAATCAACATAGGTGAAACTAAAGTAAGACAGATACCAAGCCTTTCTCTTAATTCTGACTCAGCAGTCTGGCTGGTTGGAGTACAGGAACTTGACCCCTTTGTCTTGCTGTCTTGTGTGTTTTTCCCTTATGAAAGCCAATATAATCTGCAAAGCCAGCATAGATAAAGAGCTCTGTAGGATTGTTGTATAGTAGCAAGACTGTTTTGTGACCATGTTCTGAAGGCAGACTGGAGGTGACAGTATTATTTACTTTTGTTGCTTGGGGTCCAAAGAGAGAATAAATTGCTATTGATTTTTCAGACATTACAGTGAAGTGTCTGAATGCCTGCAGAATTGCTGGGTGGTAGGATAGTCAGAGTCTGCATGGACACTGCTTTTGAAATGAAAATTCATTTTCTTGTTCTGTTACTTTTTTTTTTTTCCTGAACCAGTTGCTGGAAAACTTTGTTGTGGGTGCCATATTCATTATAAATGTATTCTATCCCTCCAAAGAACAGAATTCAACACCCGTTTTAGAACAGTTTGAAATAGATGGATAGAGTCTGGTATACAGCCATCTGTGTACATTACTGTTAAGAAGGGAATGTTGAGTCTTTGCATTAAATTAACCACTTCATTAAAGACATTTCTTCCAGAGGTATAACAATTTATAAGAAGAAAATTAGCTGTATGAAAGTGGAAATGATACACAACTAGCAGTTTTACCCACCCTCTCCTCACAAAGCTGATTTCAGATTATTCAGGTTTGACATAATTAGTCTACAGGGTTTCTTTTTGTTTTTGTTTTTGGGTTTGTTTTTTTTTTTCATTGTGGGGGGAAAAAACCCTACTGCTTTAAGGTTTTATAGCAAAGCTACATTGTAGTGACACCTACTGGGAGAGAGCCCTAAGTGCCATAGCCGAAGCTATGGCTGCTGCTGCCTATCGGCTCTCCTCTTGCAGTCAGCGGCGCGTCTGTGTGCCCGGGGTGGCAGGCCGGGATGACTCACGGTTCCTGGACCCCCTGGAGGGCATCTACTGGCATTCCTTCCCGAGGAGCCTGATTTCCCTGCCAGATTTACTGAGCCTCACAAGCTCACTGGAATGTCATTATACGTTTGGATCTCCCAGCTGGGGCTTAAATGCGCAGCACCGAAGAGCCTAGGTGGATGTGTATAATGATGATGGAAGCTATTCAGAACGGTGCATCTGTGCAATCCTTCGCCACTAAGGAGGGCGTATATCGGACCAAGATTTCCCTCTATTTTAATTGATCTACATGTTTGTGTTTACCATTCTGCAGTGATAATTCATAACTGGATTTATACGTATTTGGCTGTTTACCATGGAAAGGGGATTTTTCTGTCTGTTGAATCTTCTCAGGACCAGCTTCCAAATGTAAACAAACAGAAGCTGATTGATTCTTCAGCTGCAATAGTGTAAGGGAAGCTACAGCTTCCTCCCACCTGCAGGCTGAATGGAGTGAAATTTCCAAGACTACTACCACGTTGTAACTCTTGATTCTCAAATTATGTGGAGAACTGTGAAACTCACGAATATTTTTTGACAAAAGTGAGAAGTAGTGGTCATGTGCTTGTTCCTGGGCTTCTGTAGTCTGATTTTTGCTTGCATCTAATATAGTTCTCTGATTTGTAGGTTTGATGTATTTGTCTTGAGATTTGCCTCAAAACAAGCTGGACACTTGAGCTTGAGAAATAGCTATAATTATTGTGATTTCTATCCTGCATACTGCCTATCTGAGACTTTGTGAAGATTTATGTAAAGCAGTTCCCTGGACAAGATCACAAGGCTTTTGTCCTTAAAGTTACAGAAACTTATTTTTTCTCTTCAAATTCTCTGTAGTTGTTTCTCTATTCAATTAACAAAGGTCTCGGGAGTGACACCAAAACTCTGAGGTCTTCAAATAGTTGCCTGTAGTTGTCTTTTTCTTTTTCTCCTCCCCCCCACC
>JANZLQ010000086.1:36888500-36907953 GCA_026212715.1 Elanus axillaris | reverse complement strand
ACAACCTGGCTTTTTTTTTTTTTTCCTCCTTGAAATCAATTACAGGTCAAAGGGGAAAAATAGTAATACATTAATGTGATCGTATCTGAGATTTTATTGGATATCTTCTGAGTATGTTGTCCCATGATATTCCTAGGCTTTTATTGTAAAAACTGGCATCGAGAAATTTAGATCTCAGAAGCATCAACATACACATGGTATCAGTGGAATCAGTGTGGTTTTTATTTAGGCATAATTTGTCCAAATCTGTGCTGATTTACCTTTTTATACTGTATGTAGAAAGAAACCATATATAAAATAAACCATAAATAAAAACTGCAATGTAGGCCAAAGATGCACTTTTAAGTAATTGGATGTTGCATTAAAATGTCCCTGGGTTTCTTTTTTAGTGATCCTTCTGCTTAGAACTGAGCCAATCTATCTTCATATTTCCTCTTCTCTGCCATTATAATTGATCTGGCAGTTCGCCACACTTAGACCCAGACAGTAATCACTTGGCATAGAGGATATTCTGCCTCCCTAATTTGACTGACAGAATAAATCCTGTTTTTAAACTGCTGTCGTGGTTTTTATCAGTAAATAACGCACATTTTACTATGGCATGTGTACATTGAGATAGACAGCTATGTGTTTTTAATGTTCCTGCCCAGCAGTGGAGGAGGAGTCATGAAAAGCAATCATGTTTTCATCAGCTCTACTGTAAGGGTGAAAACATTGAAAGTGATTCTTAGGAAAAAAATCCCTAAAGCTTGAAGACATCTGTTAAGTTTTCTTTTAGAGGAAGTCATATGTGTGTTATACTGATTAACAAGCTGAGTAAAATGGGCTTTACACATACAGGCTATTTCCTTGTATAAAATATTCCAGAGTTTTGTTTTGTTTGGTTTTTTTTATATTCCATACTGTAATGCAGATGCAGTCACTGAAAACCATTACGAGTTTTGGGAAATGTATCTGTGCATGCATAAATTATTTTCTGTTAGTAGTGATAAAGCTAATATTGTGCTTAGTTCAAGTTTTACCCAGTTGTAGTTTGCCTGGGAGAGGACAAAGTATTTGGATGGCATGTGTACTGTTTTCAATTATGTTCAAAGAAATAATTGTTTGGTAATGAATAATCTGCTGTCAATAAACAACAAAGTCCCCACTGCCAATAACATTATGCTAAGTAGAATCACTGTATGCACAAAGATCTAGAAGCTCAAACCAAACCTCGTCAACACTGGGAATTAGTACTGCAAAAAAATCAAAGGCAAAACAGTTGTTGCATGATTGCATGTGAAACCATCTTATCAACATCAATTTTATTTGAAACACACAGAAGTCATTACAGTAGTAGAATTAAGTATGTTCCAGAAAAAGTGCATGACTAAAAAGCATACATTTTTCACTGAATGTGAGAGATTTGGGTTTGCCAAGAGTAAAGTATGAAATGAACCCCATCCTTCAGGGCATTTAAAAAAAGCCTTCTGAACCTATTGGGGACAGAGGGGGCTACTGGATTTCTGTTACAGTGCCTTAAAGCTAGTTTTTTGTCTGAGCTATAGATTTCAACCTAAATGCCGCATTACAATTTAGCCTTAAGTTTGCAGCATGTTTATCAATGAAGGCTGTGCCCAAAACTTTAATAAAAATGGTTTCTTTATATTGTGAACTTGCAGATTGATCACTCTCATGGTTCTGTCTTCTGTACATATGCATGTAAGCCTATGAGTACATGTGAGTACAGGGGTTCTGTTGGATGTGCCTGCCGGGGGCATGACCCTTCTCAGTTATTTTAGACACCCAGGCAGATTGCCAGAGGAATTTTGAATAACTGAGGAGAAAATATGCTGTTTTTCTATTGAATAAAGAACTGCTAGAAAAAGCTGGATAGTGGGAAATGGGAGGGGGAGTGAAGTGAGAAATATTTACAGTGATTTTATTGCTAAGAAATTGGGATGGTGCATTTTGTACCTGTTGGATTTTTTTCTAGGAAATGCAACTTCTTTATTCAATGTGTGGTTTTTGTTTTGTTGGTCAGGTGGTTGGTTGGTTGGTTGGTTGGTTGGCTTTTAAATGAAAAGAACAAAAGATAGCCATATCTCAGGTTAGAAGTTATGAATGTTTGGACATTTTAGGCTCATTTGTGAATAATGAATGAGAAGCTCATATAATTATTGAAAAAGGAGAGAGAAGACCAAGTCATAGATGTTTTCAAGACTTTGAGATAGAGAAGGAGTTTCCCAGTCTAAGGCTGGGTATGATTTTAATTACTTTAGACTATATGTCTTCAACCTTACAGTCATTAAGAATAAGACATACTGTTTCATGAACAAGTGTGTATAATGCAAACAGGAAGGCTACAAGCTTTTTACCCATATTCAGGTTTTCTCCCATTAAAATGTGGTTGCTTTGCACTCTGAGACAAGTCTAAGTTTTGCAGTAAGATCAATGAATTACATAATTTCTTCTTGCAGAGCTTCCCATTGTTCAGATACTGGTGTGCAGCACCTGAGCAGTCAAGTATACTTGTTGTATGTGTATCTTGGTCTCTGAAAGTCCTGATGAAGTTAGTGAGCAAAAGAGGATAAAACCAGACTTGCCAGTACCGGGCAGGATTCTCTACCTTTGGGAGGTGCCTAATGGGTTTAGTTACTGAGCATTACCAAGCTATTGGACAAATAGCAGCTTCCCTTTCCAGAGGGATACAATGAACCAGGTTATACCTGCATTTAGCCAGACCTTCTCCATCAATTATGAAATTAAGGTTTAGTCTGAGACTAATCAAGTAGTATTTTCCCCTTATTATATTCTGTCCATTTCTTCTCACAGGTGGGGTGAGGTGGGTTGTAAACATGTAATTTAAACACCCTATATTGCTATATAAAAAAGGTCTGGAGCAAACACCACAGGTAATCAAGTACATTCCCATACCTAAAATCAGAATCAGTTATACCTAATAATCAAAACAGCCCATAGGTATAAATTTGACAGTCTCCTGCAGCTTTGATCCAGCAAACCAAACTAAGATATGCCGTCTGCTAGATTTTGTATAATTTGAATCTATAGAAATCCAGCTAAATTCAAACACCTTTTTTGGTAGAAAGAAGACAGGAGACCTTCAGTTTATTTTTATAACTTTACAATTGTAGATTTTTTTCTAAGGAACCCAAGAATAATAAAATTTCTGAAAGTGTCAAATCTCCAAAATATTACTTAGTAGTGATTTTCTAAAATATTACTGTATCTTTGGGGAGTTTTAGGTCATTACACAGGATAGATATAATGATGATATGTGTGGTTAGGCACATGTCAGATCTGTATAGCTATATTATCACAAAGAAAAGCATTGCTTCTCTAACAGCAGTGAGTACTACTGGAAATTTCTGAGTCCCCTGGGAAACCTTTGTATTCAACTCTTCTGCTGTTCTTTTGTATGGTAGTTTTAAATTACTAAAAGAAATACAACAAAAGAACCACCAATAAAAAATAATACTTAATGTGTTTACTTCTTATGCACTGATCACAAGTTATGCTACTTAAATTGAATACTGGTGGTAAGCATCTACACAGTGCTTTTTGTAGTATTGTCCATAGTTGACAGCCATGGATAAAATCCTTCTCTTTCTCAAAAAGAAAAGCTATTACATAATTATTCTTGCAATTTACAATCATAAAGCTAAAAGTTTTAGCTTTACTGAGAAATAATTTCTGTCTGGTTTTGAATGAGAATACTTAATTTTATTTCTTGGCTTTATGTAATTTTCTTTTAAGGAAAAACAGTGAGTAAGACAAACTGAATTGTTTGAGATGTGAGCTCTCTCATAACATGAGATTTGGTTTTTGAGTGCCTCCTGTGCAGGTGATTGTATTTACTACAGAAAAAATGATGATGTTACACACTATTGTATGTTTTTCTTTGCCCTGAATAAACACATAATTGACAGTAAAAATGACAAAAACATTTCAGAAGCTTTTTAGCTATAGCTATTCCTCTTATATCACATCAAATATGTTTTCCATTGTGAATTAATACAGCAGGTCATATTTCCACTTTCTTTTTTGGATTTGTGTCTGATGTCATAACCTGTAAAGGACAGCAGGCTACAAAAGGCGTCTATACTTTAAAAAACAAAACAAAACAAAAGCAATTTACAGGAAAAAAGTTTACCTTTTCAAGGTGATTTGCACAAAGAATCAAAATTCTTTAATCAAAATAAGCCTTCCTTGCAAAACTTGCATAAAAAAATAGATTTTGTTTAGCAGAGGCTAGCTCGTGTGTTTTAGTTTCTTATACTGAGGTACAATTATAACATAAAAGTAATTGACAGTGAAGAGAGAAATGTACTTTGTTATTGATAATAGAGCTATTTAGGATATGAAACCTAAAGCACACTGGTTTAACTGTATTAAAATGCTGCTTTTATATACAGTAGCATTGAATGAGTAGCATATTCTTATTACAAGAATATCAGTATCAGGGGATGTTCCTAAATACACTTTGTACTGTAGGTTAGAGGCATGTCAATACATCTGGTGAATAACTGTGACAAGAAAATGTTACTTAGCTTGTGAAAGTTTGGGAACTGATGTTGACAGTATGATCTCCTGTCTTGTTTAAAGTGAGGCTAAGAAGACTGTCTAGAGTACAACATGCTGCAAATTACATTTCCATCTCCCTCAAACCAGAAGAAAATGTCCTTTATGAGGAAACTAACTTAATACTGCAAAACAAATATATTATTTACATTCTAATTCTAAAAAGAGCTAATAACGTCTAAAAGCAATATATAATTATTTTTACTTTAAAATAATTTATTTTTTTTGTAAAATCTGTTAGGTAAAAAAAAACCTAAATGACTTTTCTTCTGTCTTGACTAGAGGTAAAAGTTTGTGGGTTTAGAGAAATGTACACTCCTGAAAATACATGGAAATATGTATTGAACAACTCTGAATTTTAAATAACCTCCTCCTAGATTTTCCCTATGATCTAATAGGTTTTGAAGTTGTAGCTGTCAGAAGTGTGTATAAAGAAGTGGCTATATCGCTTGTCCTGACTCTCTGTTAACTGCTCTACAGATGGATTAAATATAGAGGGGGGGAAAAAAATCTCATAGGTGTCTAGGATTGCATGACATACATGAAATTTCATGTGAGTAAACCCACTTCTTAGCAGAGGGTGCCATATATGCCCACAATAAAGATAAGACATTTTTCCTGTTTCCACTCAAACTTGCCTGGATGTCCAAAGCTGCTGAACTGGTAGTTCCTTAGTTGAATGTAGTTCAGCTAGAAAGCCATTTGAAACAACCAGAGAAGCAGATGGTGGGACTTCTGTTATGAAAGTTGGGTCGGTAATGCTGGCTGTTTGCGCCTTCTGGACAGAAGAAAGGGAGGCGGGCGTGAGCAGTCCTGCTGAATGTACACTCGGTGCCATTAACAAACCCCTTCAGTTTACAAAGGGCTAGAGAACTTATCATAACCACCCCCACCCCACCCCCATAGCTAGTGAAATAAAAATAGAATGAAATAAAGGGTGAAGGGGAGCTGGGAAGACAAGTGAGGATGGGCTCGGCCGTGTGCCCCACGCAGCCATGGCTGTGGCAGAGCTCGGGCAAGGCTACCGTGCCTCTGAGGGCACGTGGACAGAGGTGGGCCTCCCGCAGCAATCTCCCACAGCTGTCTGGTCTTCTTGTGTTGCCTTCCCTTACAGTGGCTTTTTGGCTGGTGACTTGGAGTTCCAAGTCGCCTTTTAGTGACGTGTGTGGCTTACAGAGCTGTCTGTACATGAGATATCTGCAGTATCTTTGGCATGGTGTGCTTGAAACCCTTGGTCTGCATCTCTCTGCTGGGCATTCCGTTGTTTCTGGAAATGTCATCAAGTGGCCAAGAGCACAGTAATGAGAGCAAAGACTTTTTAAAACATGAAGATATATGGTATTTCTAAGACACAGGTTTCCTTCTTTTCTGACTGGTTTGGAGTAGCCCGTACTTATTTATTAGTAATACATCTTGACTGGGCTACCACAGTGCTGTGGTGTTAATCCACTGGTAATACTGATAGGAAGTACATCTCCAGGACTTAAGACATGGTCAATATGTCACTTTCCAAACATATGAAGAATATTGCTGTGAAGTACTAACTTAATCCATCAGCTAGTTTTCTAAACAGTTTTCCCTTGGGATATTGCATCTGTTTGAAATGGGAGGAATACAGTAACTTTGATTGTACGGAAAAATGCAGATATGTCTGAGAGAGAAAGTCAGGATATTACAGTTGGTTTGAGGCAAAAAAATTCCAGAGACAGAGCAGTCCCCCATCAGAGATCTGGGTTAGATAGACCTGCCTTTACTTTTAGGTAAAGTGGGTTGTGCATATTTATGCTTAACTTTAATTTTTTAAAACCTGTGTGTGTGTGTACACACTATGTTGTATTTCCTATTAAAGGAAACAATGCTTTGGTGATTTTTCACAGTTCCCAAAGAAAGGAACAGCAGGTCCCAAATCCATCACTATGTATGAAGCGCGCAAGTTTGCACACAAGCTACTCTAGCCTATGAAGCTGATTGTGGGATCCAGGACTTAAAGCCAGAATTGCAAACACCATAAGGTTGACAATAATGAATACCAGAGCACCAGGATGTAGCTAGCTGTGAATGGCAAGAAGTGCCAACTATGATGTAAGCCTATGCTCCCTTGCATGCCCAGTAGCTCACTATTGACAGGTCTATGAAAAACAGAAAAATATTTGCCAGCTTCAGCATTGTACAGTATCAATAATCCTAACACCTTTTCTGATTTTAAGGCTCATTTTGGTGTGCCTCAAAGAATTCCATTCAGTTTTCCTATAATATGTAGAATAACAGTCAAATATAGATAACTGTATACAATCATTCACTAGGTTTTAGTCTAATCCAAGTAGGAAAGTGATGGTGTAGCTGACTGCGCAGGTCACACTTTGCAATGGTGTTCAGTGTCTGATGGAGTTAGTACAGTGTGTGCAGTTTTTGTGTCTAGATATATTATGAAGGAAAGCTCCCGATGTGTTCTGTCTGATCTTGTTCATTTTCTTATAACTTTGTGATAACGTTTCTCATCCTGATGTAAAACTCAATTCTTCCATTTGTAACATCTGCATTTGTTTTATGCACCTTATGCATACCTTTGTTTTCAGCGGGTGAACTAGGAAAATAATGTATTATTAATGTATTTTGAACAGTTGAAACAGTTTTAGTAATTCTGGTGTTAAAAATAGTTGTTAAACTCAACACTTTCAGAACAAATGATAAGTATTTCATTTCACCACATCACACTTTTGTGTAGCCAACAGCCAATCTTTCAGTGTGCTTGGAAGGCTGAACCAGGGATTTTAGGTACCAGGGGTTAGTTTGTCAGTAATGGATGTTTTTATATTTTCTTTATTGCTATGTCAACAACATCTGAAAACATAATTTTCTGTAAGTGTATCTCTTGGAGGGTAGTTTTCTTTCCCTCTATCCACTCTTTTTGTTTGGCTTGATTACTGACCAGTTTCTCTGAGTACTAGTAAGAGAACATAAAATTTTCCTCTTCAGTTCTCATTTTAATATATTTATGTACACAGAACACTATATGTATTTCTGTTACACATGAATATGAATATTTTTATGAATTTTCAAATAAAAAATTCCTCTGCTGGATACATTATCAGAAAATTTCCGTTACCAGGGCTCTCTTTTTTTTCCCAAAGGAAACCCAGTTGGTGTGATTGCTCATCACCTAAGCATTATCTGCTCTAAAGTAAGAATCGAGAGATTGTGAATCATGAAAAACAGAGCTAAAAGAGACTTCAACATGTCATCTAATTCCCTTTCCCCTGCTCTGTCTCTCTTCACTTTACAAATCTGTTTCTTCATTGATGTTTCTTTAATCTCTCAATTGAGATTCCACAATCACCTGAGACTATCTATTCCAGTAGTGTTCTTCGACCCTTGCCATTTCTGTTAGTTTTCCCTAATGTCTAACCTGAGTCTTTCTTGTTACAATCAAGCTCCTGTACACCTTGTTTTATATCCCATGGATATTGAGAACAGATTAGTCCTATCTCTGCAACAGCCTTTCACGAACTGCCAAACTCTGTACTGCACTCTCCAGTGAACAGTCTCAAAGGCAGTGCTCTCTTCTGTTGACTTTCTGCTGTGAAACAGATCTTCCCTGAGAGGCAAAGGAAAGGATTCCTCAGAGGCAGGATCTTACAGTCTAGTTTACTGGTACAGAGATGTAGTCCGCCTCCTGCTGAAAAAAAGGAACAACCTGCTGTCACTTAATTTTTCCAGTTTTCCAGGACAAGAGCTCACTGCCTTAGCTAGTCATCTGACTGTCACTCTCACCACCACAAAATATATATAGCTAAGAATGATGGTTTAAAAATTAAGATGCTGACTGAGTTACTGGGATGCCCAGATTCAGTTTTCTTCTTTTTCTTATATGGCTTTGGATAAACCATGTTGCCCTAAACTGAGGAAGACATGTGGATTCCTAAGGTTTGTTTAAGGAAATATTTGAGTGCTTAATTTAAAAAGAACAATTCATGAAAACCATCAATAACATGTAGCTTTTTTCTGTTAAACCGTCATGGATACCAGCATTTTTGCTTCTGCGCAGGCTTAGATGGCCTGCGCCTTTGGCAGCTCCGGGAATTGCTTTTGTAACTTTTTTTCCCCAGACTTCTTGGAATTCATGAACTGGTAGATGGCCACTGTCTATGTCCCCTGAAAAACCCAATCTAACAAAGATTCTCTGACTACATCTTGTCAGGGAGCAGCAAGGACAGGTTGCTCCCCAGGGCAAGGGAGGATGGCAGCGGAGCACAGTAACGTGGCAGGCAGAAGCGGTGGCCTCACTGGCAAGGGGCAGTGCCGCCAGTACCCAAACAGGAAGGGTAGAGCGGGTCCAATGACAGTAAGCAGGGCTCAACCAGCAGACCGGATCACCAGAGAAGCCCATAGTGATGAGGAAAGTCCAAGGTCAAGCCAGGAATTTGAGTTGGTGTGTCAGAGTCTAGGGGTGCATGGCCAGAGGAGAGGCTTGTCTGCAACACCATAGAAGCATAGCTTAGGCAGGGGCTGGAGCCGAGATCCTCAGCTTAAAAGCAGCTTCCAGAAGTGCGGAGCTCCTGCTGAGGCTTCTTAGCGTAGCTGCTTGGAGCAGTCTCTGCTGAAGCTTCTAGCATTTTCTTCAGGAGCACCAAGGCAGCAGAGGCTTCTCTCTCTTACCGGAGCTCTGGCCTCGAGCACAGAGGGCTGTGCTGCAGGACAGAGGGAATGCGCCCTGGGCCCTGATGCATCTGTCCTAATTTGATGGTGTGGAGTTCAGCACATAATGCAGCATTTTGCAATCAAAGAAGTGGCAAAGCAGAACTCACATCACAACTGCAGCTTGGGCAATGAGCTCTGGTAGTGGTGCTGCGTGGTGCAAACTAGTTTAATGCTGATAATGTGAATGTCTTGCTGAAACCCTGAAACATGGGGGGTTCTATGGACTGATGTGTGAACTGTGGAAGTAGTGCTTTAGGACATTAATCTGTCTTGAGGATGGTTACGTGAGTCTGATGAGGAAGCACTTAGCAATATAGTGGTGCATTACAGTCATTTAGTCATTTTTAGTCTCTTAAAATGGGTTGACATTTAGATTTAACTACTTTGCCCCCAATTCCTTACAAAATATTAAAAGATTAAAGAAAAGAAACTCCACAGGAAATATTATGTAGCCCTTGGAATATTATTTTGTGGGGCAAGGTTGTGAGTTTTTCTACAGCATCTTTTTATTTTTTCAGGGGGTGGGGAGGGAGGCATTACCCTTGTCTTATATCATATGTGCTGGTTTTGCCTGTATTCCTAAATAATATGTTAAAAAAAGTTATAATAAGGGATTTAAAATTCAAAAAATTTCCTTTACCTCTCCAAATATTAGAGATAACTTAAGTCTCAGCCATACAGATTGCCTGTAGTTGTCCCATTAACTACATTATTCTCAATACAGTTTGTAGGATTTCTATTAGTGGTACATACATATACTAAAAAGAACATAGATAATTACAGTTTGAATATTATGGTTATGTATTTTCAATTCTGTATAATTCATACACAACTCATTCACACTTTGCACACTCAATTTATATGTAATCAATACCTGTGCTAAACAACCGTGTAGTCAGAAGAACTGTGATACAGAGAAAAAAAGTTTGAAATGAGGAAAGCGTATTCAAGCTTGCATAAGGTTCTTTGTAATGCTTCCTTTATGACTGGCAACTTTGAAGGTTGATTTGAGTCAAGTGAACAGCATGCCCCAGATAAAATTTTCCTGAACACCACCTGTGCAGCTAAGCAAAGCTAGCAGTGACCCTGGCTATGTTACATGGGCAGTATTTTCTGCAGAATGCATTGTTACTGGGCGCAGACAATGATTTATTTCTCACTTCAGGCATAGAGGGTAGAGAGGATTGTTTTTTCACCTTCAGAAAACTTCCCACAATACCTCTCCCTGTTTCTCAGTGATCCACCACTGTGTAGTGATGCATTACACCGTCTGGCCGTGATGCTCATGTCCATTTCTGAAGTGAGCTATGATTTAGGAAGAAAGGCAGGTGCTCAGCTTTCTTAGAACAGATTATGTCTGCTTTCATAGGATTTATAGCAAAAAGGAATAGCCTCATTGCAGGGAAGAACTGCGAACACATGCTTTAAATCAAATGAGGATTGAGGAGGTTTATTGATTTATTAACAACGTGTAATTAACTGGCAGTCAGTGAACTATACTCACAGGATCAATGTCAGCAATTCAACAGATAAACCATGATATGAGACACCTAGAGACTGTAAACATATTCTTACAGTTTGCTAAACACCCTTCCGTCCTTGTTCCCAGGGAGCTGTCGCCTCACTTAGACAGCTGGGTGCATGCAACCCGCAGGCCGGGCAGCGTGGCTTACAAGCACCCCTGTCTCTGAGAGTGCCGGTTCCTCTGTTTACCCGCACCCCTGCGTGCCTGTGCTGCTCCCCGCAATCCGCTACTCAACCAGCCGGTGAGAACCCACCCCCGGAGTCCCTCCTGGTTGCACCTCGTACTGTCAGCCCTCTCGCTGGAGGGCAGCCTACGGACAGCATTCAGCGGGGATGATGCTCTGTCAGGCCTGGGTGGACGTTGCAATGGCAGCTCCTCGGGATACCAAAGCCTGTTTGGCAGCTGCTGATACCAAGGTCTCTGTCCAGTCAGAAATTTTTGTGGTTTTTTAACACTTCCTTCCAAACTCACTCCTCCCTTTGCCCTCTTGGTAAGCCTTGGCTACTGTTTAACCCAGCTGGTAGTCACAATAAGCAAAATGTCACTCTTAATTTCCTTTTAGCATTATCAGGTTTGGGGCAAACACCTTCTCAGCAGAGGCAGTTTTGGAAAATCTATTCACACACACTGGCAACCCTCACATTCCTCTCACATCACATGCTGTTATCCAGCTCACGTTAACAAGAGCAGACTGTACAGATTCCCCCATACCATTTCCTAAAAATTTTGGTGCAAAACTGTGCTTTATTTCACAGAAATAGATCTAGGAAAAAAAAAGCTTAGAACCATACAGTGGCCAAATAATCACTATAAAAATACAGGACTGGCAAACATGGATTGAAAGACATGCTATAATCATTCCCCGATTTTAATACTGGCCTCTTGGCTGTGGAATATAACAATTCCTGCTGTGGGTTTGTTTACTAATACCTTCCCATGGTTTCAAAGTATGTCTGTAGCTGAATACATCTTCAGCTTGATGCATGTTTGATTTAATGAGCTCTCGGATTTTGGTCTTTTTGAATGCTGAAGGTAGATTTTCTCTCCCACAGTATGTGACTGTAGCCATGAGAATATATCCTATAGTACTTAATGCAAGAATGTCCCATGATGAATGAGGACATGTAAGAATCATGAGGCTGTAGCAGTGCATTCAAATAAACAGATTTTTTCTAAGTATATTATTCTTTGCTATTACATTAATCCAGCCTGGTTACTGGCTACGTCTTTACAGAATCTAAGCAGTGTAATTTACTGATGAGTTATGAATGGTTGAGTTACTCTGTTCCACTAAATATTCCCATTTCAGGCTTCAGGTTTCACTGTGCTGTCTTGTCAAGGCTAGTGACCACAGTTATCACCACACTGCTGAAAGATTCTCTGTTTCCTCTTAATGAATACTTTGGACAAAACCCAAAAGATGGTAAAATTACAACCTACCTAATGACCAGTACTAGGTTTTCTCCTGTGATTCCTATAGTTTAGCCCAATAAGTTAAAAATATTAGGGCATAGTTAATGCAGAGACTGTCACTTGAAATAAAGAATAGGGAACTATGCAGTGTTTTGTACTAGAATATTTCAGTGTGCTGTGCAGAAGAAAACAGTAACATTGAAATTTCTCCTTAGGCATCCTTTTTAGTAACAACTTAATTGAAATCACAAAGGACATTTAGAGCTTTTACCAGACTCTTAACTAACCTGTCATGGTAATGAGCATAATTATTGTGGCTTTTTTTTAACCTGCAGCAAACTGTGGTCATTGAGCTTTGTCTCATGTTATTCATCTGTATTAGTAGCATGTACAGTACTACATCGGCAGGGGCGCGAAAGAAAAATGTGTAGTCACTATTTTTCAAATTCAGATAAGGATGCTTATTATTATTTTTGCATAATTTCTTAAATTTACGATTATTATATTATGGTTGGGTACTATAGTCTTTTTTTTGCTTAGAAAGAAAATTGTGCTTTTTTCCAAACAGAGATCTGCTGGCATGCACAGAGTCTTGCGCTTTCAGTTTTCCTGGTTTATGTTCTGTTGACTTCAGATTGTGAACTCTTTATGGCAGGGACTGTCTATTTCCTTTAATGTTTATACAGTGCTTCGCATAATGGGAATCCAGTCCTAACTGGAGGCGTCTAGAGAAAGTACCATTCTTGAAGGGTTATGTATTTTATGACATACCATTTTACCATAGGAAAATGGTAAGGTTTGAGATAAGCAGAATTAATACAAATTGTTTGCTTAATAAAAACAAGAGAAATACATTTCCAAGGATATCTTACCTTCATGACTGTGGATTTGAAAAATGAATAATAGATGTAAGGTAGGCCCTTTTTATTGCCTACCTAATACCTCCAACATAAAACTGTAATTGAGCATAAAAACATAAATTCTCCTAGCACAAAACATTTCTTATTAAGATAAAGCTGTCAGTATGATGATACAAGCAATAACCTTGGATTACAAGAATGTGGGCTAGAAATCTTTATAAGTAATCTCACAAAAGTCCTCCCTTATTGACTTATATTTTAAGAATCAATTGCTTCAGATTTTCATTGGATCGAGAAAATGGTTGAGAAAGTCAGAAAAAAATGTATATAAAATACTGATATCCTTATTTCTGCTTTCTCAAAACTTCAATCATGCAGTTTTAGCCCAGGAATGACTACTATGATTTACTTTTTTTTTTTTCTTTTTCATAGCACCTGAAAAGAAGCCAAAAAAGAAAAAAAATAAGGCTCAGTCCAACTGCAGATTTACTTCTGAAATTCTATGTTTGTAAATACAGTACTCTTTACTGTCTCTGCAATCTGCATTGTAATTTACAATTTAGGGTATTAACATCATAAATTTAAAAGTAAATATCTGGTGCCATCATCAAATATTCATCATTCATTTTTCTGAATGAAACCATTCACTATTTTTTATATATCGTATTTTACAGATAGATGAGGGGAATAATGTGCATAGTAAGAGGCTATTTGTTAAAAAAAAGGTGGATTCAAGGTCTGCCTCTCCTGGTGTTTGAAGTTCTACATAATGACAGTCTAATTAAGTCCTGCATAACACAACAAGAATAGAGACGTTGTCTTTGTTGGCCTATATTTTTGTATTACACTATATGTGCTTATGTTTTTATTGCCTGTTCTTGAAAGCAAAAACAGAATTAGCTTTTCACGAAATAGCAAAAACTCTAGTAATTATAATGCAAAACCAGAAAACGAATACTTTAAAGTTTCAAATTATTACTGAAATGCTTCAATTAATCTGTGATTTCATGAAAGCTGAATTTTTAAGCACCTAAATTTATAGCTGGATTTGATTTGAAAGTGTCCTTTAGTGAAACAAGTCATCGGTGAGAATGTGTATAATGCAGTTAAAATCAAAGAAGGGTTGCAGCACTTCTAATTGGAAAGATTCAGTTTGTGTTAGATACAGTATATTTGGGCTCTCAGTCCTTTTTGTGGTGAGTTTTTTAGTTGGTTGAAAATATTTTGTCATATATGTATATCTGATTAATGTAATCTAATAAGAAAAATATGTATCCTAATCATTCAGACATGCTAAAAGATAATTCTACATTTTCTTTTGATCTACGGTATGTACATGTAGACAGTAAGACATAAATTAGTACGTCTTTTTTGTTAAAAACATATTCTCCAAAATTAGTTCAGTCAGCTTGTCTTCTGTCTTTCAATATTTTTGGCAGTGAGTAAGCTTTCTCAAGGGTGTCCCTCAAATGCACTTCATCCTTGTTCTAAAGGAATCACGTTACAGTAGAAGGAAGCACATCTCCAAACCCATAGAATCTTTGAGTCCTCTGTATGCCAAATTGTCATTAATGCTAGATAGATCTGTTGCTCTTGACGTAAGCATATAAATGCTTATTATGAAGATGTCTGTCATTTATGTATCTTGTCTATATGAAAATACAAAATAGTAGTAGCTCATTTCATTAACAGGGATCCTGCCACAAGTAACAAGACTGAATAAAACTATATATGCATTTTGTTCTCAGATTTTTTTTGTTGTCATATAGTAATAATTTGATAGGCAAGTGCATGCAGTATTCTACATGTGTAGTGCTGGTTTTCCAAATGTCACTATTGCAATTTTGTACTCAAAACATATGGCACATTTAATGAAAAAATAATGCTTGAACCTTGCTTCAGAAATATTGTAAAAAAAACCATAGAAAATAGGTTTCCCCCTGTAAGAAGTTTGAATTTCCCTTTTGTGTAAAACAGTAGAAACTTTATTTAAGAAAACAGAAAACTGTATCTGTATATACAGTTTTCAACAAACTTAGGTATAAACCAAATATCAGGACATTTTTTTGCTCCTTTTGTGTGTTTAACCTGATAGTGGCTGTTAGCAAGTAAACTGGGTACCATGGGAAAGTCCCGTAGCCCACTGGAAAAAAAATCTTGTGATGCATTTCCAAATCAAAGCAAAAATGCTGCTGTCTGGGAAATTTTCTTCCACTTCTAATCCATGTTTTGGGGTTTGGTGTTTTTTTTTTTTTTTCCCTATGATTTGATAGTTTTTGCATTAAGATGCCCTGAGGCACTTGCCTCTGCTTTATAATCTCAGAGTTCTCTGACTTGAAGTCATGTAGCTGTGGCCATTATGTTCCAGTGCTTTCCCTGTTGCAGCTTTTATGGCTTATCTCAATATACTGAATTCATATATACAGAATTAATTAGCTTGAGGGTATCAATAGTTTAATTCCCCATCCAGCAATTCAGTGCTAGTAGCAATTTAAATCTAGGTAGGAAAAAGTTCTGTGTTACTTTGTAGGGAAGGACTTGTAATAGGTGGTGAATGGATAATTAGACTGCAGGTTCTTCTGGATAGAAACTGTTGCTTACATTTGTGTTTGTTTAATGTTAAACACTACAGGTCCCTGTTCATGTAACAGAATTAATGGAGTTCAACTAAATTCCTCTTAAACCCTTTATTTCTTAAAGTCAGTGGTCATCTTGCTGCAGATGGCAGTGATGACAAGAATAAATCCCCACTTATAAGCACAAGCCACTAATGGTTATGAAAGATTCTGTAACAAGCGTTTATTGTTTTCTTTAAATACATATATGACTAATGAAAGAGAAAGAAAGTGAAGAGAAACAAAATTTGACAGGATAAGTGGTTCACAAAGTTGATAGTACCAAAGTTCCTCACAGTCTCACAGCATCATTTACTGCATTTACTTTCTTAAATAGAAATGACCTTTCCAAAAACAGTTAAAGGAAAGATTGCCCTAGATTTTTCTACTGGTGTGTCACTGAATGTTTACATTATAAGCTGAAAATAGTTTGCTAAGTAGTCAGAATTTAAGAGCAATTTAGATTAAACATTTTCATGCTCATTTGTGCAATGCCTCTGGTATTTTAGCAGTATAAAAAAGATTTCCTTTGCTTCAAACCACTGGATCGGGGTGATTGCGACATCCTTAATCTCTCTTTAAGAGCCTTAGAATTTTTTATTTAAGAAACAGAGTGGTAAAAGCTAGAAAGAAGTAATTTTCTAGAAATAGTGCTTTTTAAAGAGTTATGTTAGCAAACACTGTGGATAAAAGAAATGACTGAATTCTAAGCTAATGGTGCCAAAGATAGTACAGACGTATAGAGTTTGCAAGGTCTAAGGATATGATTTTTGAATAAAAGGTATAGCCTTGAGCTTACTAGTCTACTTGCTCACGTATGTGCAAGGAATTCAGCCTCAAGCTAAGAATCCTCATTTCAAGGGAAGACGATTCCAGAAGAAATAGTCTTTAGGGATCAGCAGCATGTTAACTCACAACTAAACCCACAATCCACACATTAGTAGTATTGTCTGCTCCTGGTGCAAGAATACTGCTACCAGTGTGGAAATTGTGTGACTTTTTAGGCAAGTGACTCATATGTTAATGAGTTAATTATTAATACGTATGCCATTGAATAAATGAATTGTAATTTTAGGAGGAGTTAAAGGTGCTTTCAGTTCCACCATAAAGCTATTGGTAGCACTCAGGAGCACACTAGATTATTCTTTAGTGGTGATGAGAGAGAAAGCAATTTTATAAAATCTTCAAACGCTGACATTGGTGAGGGGAGAAGGTATACTAGTTACATAGCTATAGTAGGGCAGTGCTACAAGATGATCTGGATGATACATTAACATTGGCTAATCTGACCAGGATCTGCTAAAATAAAAATTAATGCAAGGTTATATGTCCATGAAACAGAGATCGTGCCAGAGATTCTTGGAAGAATGTAGGGGCATAAAGGATGCTGTTCAATTGAACATGAGCTCCAGTGTGATGTGGTAGCTAATAGAGCAAATGTAATTCCTGTACACAATCAGAGGACCATCAGCTGTAATTGCAGCTATATATGACATTTATACAAGCATTACTGGGATGCTATGTCCATTTCTGATGCCCATATTTTGAGAAGAATGTTGATAATTTGGAGTTTCAAGAGCAATATAGGATCTAGTAAACCTGTCCTATGGTGGTAGACTAAAGACAAAACATCAGATTATTTTGTTAAAAAGACAGTTGCAAAGTTACTTGAACATAGCCTGCAAGTATTAACATGGAAAGAAGTTAACTTACTACAGACAGGTTTTAAATCTAACAGGCATACAGAACAGAATGCATGGAGACTAAGGCTAGACAGATTCAAGGTAGACAAAATTAGGCTAATACTAAGGTGCATATTTTTATAATGAGGTTAACAAACCACTTTTGCAGCTTATTTAGAGCTATGAAGAATTCTCAAATGCATAGAAATTGGCTGTCTTTCTGATACTTGTGTTATGCCTCATTATAAAATTATTAGAAGTACATAGAAATCATTTGGTAAAACTGTATTGCTTATGTTACACAAAAGGAGGGAACACACAAATAATACTTCCATGCCCTAAATCTGTAAGTAAAATTCTGGCAGTGTGGAACACCGTGAGGCCAGGATTTTACCTATGAATCACAGACAAAAACTTCCATGATAGGCCTATGAGAAAATCAAGATACTCTCCAAAGGTTTGTTGGTCCTGCCACTGCAGTGCTACATGAATACACCAATCTTGCTATCATATGTGAAGTAGCAGAGGTAACTACCCCTGAGAATATTAAACTGCACCATGTGAGCAGCCTGCCGAAGGAAGTAGGTAGGACATTCCCGTAAAAGTTGTGCAGCATGTATATGTCTTTTAATGTGATGCTATTAAAAACCTCATATTTAACACTCCAATATCTTGCAGACACCAAAATGACATGATGATTACATTTTCATCTATGCTGGAATAGCTCATTGGATAAATTGTAGGATCTTGTTGTCTTTCTGTGATTACTGCATGAATTCTGGCTGTACCTGCATAGTAAGCTACCAGTTTATAGCAGAATCTTCTACTATCCCCTAAATACTGTAAAATTTAATATTCTATTGTGTCAAATTTCTAGATCATCCAGCTCTTCTTTAATCCTATGCTGTACTGAAGATGCCATTCAACTTCAGAAAGTACAAATTAAGAAATTTCAATATCTATAAAATCAAAGTCAAAGAGTTAAAGAGTTATTAATCCCAAAGCCAATCCTTTTGAAACTCTAATAAGAAAACTATTCTAGCATAACTCATTGTTTTCTCCTTTTTAGATTTTAAGATCTTACATTTTAGAGTCATACATGTTGTACACTTTCATTGACATGTGTTAGCTTCACTAAACTCCAGACCAGTTAAATCTTCATTTTTCCAATCTTAAAAGAAAAAAACCAAACAAGCAAATACTATTTAATGGAAAGATATATGTTTAGCTTGGCACAGAGCTTTACAACTTTGTAAACTTATATTGCCTTTTATCTCATTTTTCATTTACCTTTATGGGTTTAATTATGCTTCCCTTCAAAATTTCTTCTAAGGCCTTTCAGCTATTAAGGTAGAGATTAATGAGCCCGTAATTGCCAAGATCACTTTTATCAGTTTCTTAAATATACACACGGCACTTGCTACTCTCCAGTTACATGCTGTTCCCTGGTTTTGTTAGCTTTATTAGCAACTTGTTCTTGAATTTATGTTGCCATGTTCTAATTTTTCAGAGTTTGGAGTTGATCCCGTCATACTGGGATATTAGTGTCTTTGGATTATGTTTCATGCTGAATATGTTGTATTCTATATGCTTATTCCTGATAGGCTTCTGTGTTTGTTTGCATGGTTTTGATTATTATTTTTACTGAGCTATCAGATAATATAATCGAGAAGACCAAAGGAAAGGCTTGTTCATTATAAAGAATGCTGGTAAATGCTTATCTAGTATACGGGTGTCATTCTGATCATTCATTTTAAAGAAAGACTAATGGAAAATGAAACAAGAAAAAAAAAGCCCTTTTGGCATTCCTGGGCTGCTAACTAATATTGAAGCAGATCCAGTTCGACTGTCTGGTGACTTTGGGAAGATTCAAATACCTAAGTTAAGATGTATCATTTAGGCTCCTCATCATGGTTTAACCCCAGCCAGCAACTAAGCACCATGCAGCCGCTCACTCACTTGCCCCCCCCAATGGGATGGGGGAGAAAATCGGGAAAAGAAGTAAAACTCGTGGGTTGAGATAAGAATGGTTTAGTAGAACAGAAAAGAAGAAACTAATAATGATAACATGAATAAAGT